>CAUDMG010000659.1:894975-1318073 GCA_958450375.1 Homarus gammarus | reverse complement strand
CCCTCAACGTCATCTTCACTGTCACTATCACTGGCTTGGGCTGGCTGTGGTGGGTTGCGGGCGAAGAAATCTGTTATTCTTTGCTGATGGCTTCATCTTCTCTGCACACTCCAGGGCACCCTTAATATCACTATGACTTAAATTGTGTTCTTCGGAGAATGACGCACCTTCTTCCTCCTCTTCACTGACGTGTTCTTCTTCCAACATCTCGTCGGCAGTCACTTCAGGATCTCTGATCACCTCCAGGATATCGTCGTTGGTGGTCTCGGAGAAGCCTGGAACTGTAACAGTCTGCGCAGCTTCTCTGGCAAGGTCCACTACTACTGCAACATTCTGAACCTCACCAGTCACAGATTGACTCCTCCTCTCACCTGGCATTCCATGCAACACATGTCTCCATGCGTGACGAATTGTAGCAATAGACAGCTGATCCCATGACTCCACCAAGAAGTCCACAGCTTTCTTGATGTTAAATATTCTCCAGAATTGTTTGAAGAGTATTTTTTGCTGTTCCAACTGTTGATCGTCATCTTCTTCGCTCTTGCTATCGGTGGTGGTGTCACTCAGGTTACGCAACTCTTCCCTGGTGTTGGTGTAGTCGTTCAGGAGCTGGAATTTTTTGGTTGAGAATGCAGCTTTCACATTGCAAACCAACTCCTGGTCTATGGGCTGGATTAATGACGTAGTGTTGGGAGGAAGGAAGACCACTTTTACGTTGGGGTGACGATCTAACAGTAGGGGCGAGTGTCCTGGTGCGTTGTCCAGCAGCAACAAAATATTGAATGGCACATTCTGTTGCTCACAGAATTTTTTTACATAGGAAACAAAACAGTCATCAAACCAGGAGAGGGACAGTGTAGAGAACATCCACGCCTTATGTGCGGTCAGCCAGTGGACATTTAGCTTGGTCATGTCCATGGTTTTGTAGGCGTGCGGCTTGCGTGCTGTTTGGATCACCGATAACTTGAGCTTACAGGTACCGGAGGCATTGGTGGTAAACAGGACGGTGATGCGTTCCTTCTGCATTTTCCGGCCCCGAATCCTGCTGGCATTCTTCACAACGAAGGACTTGGAAGGTAGCTTTTTCCAGAAAAGACCAGATTCGTCCATGTTAAACACCTGGTCGTCACTGTACTGTCCTTCCTCTATAATCTCACGTAAAAACGGAGGAAATTCCCGAGCCGCAGCACGATCAGCACTCACTTCTTCACCACCAATGTTTATATTGGTGATCTTGTTCCTGATCTTAAACCTCTGTAACCACCCAGAGGAAGCATTAAAGGGTTTGGGCTCTGTAATTCCCATCTTTCGTGCCACTGCCATGTACAGTTCACGTGCGTAGTCCTTAACAGAGCGCGTGTCGACCGCCATGTTCCGTCGCGCCTGACGCACCAAGTACCTCACAAGGAATTTTTCTGTCTTGAGAAGCACCTGGTTGTGAAAATACTTGATCATAGAAGCACCTGTAGACTTTGTGATCTTCATGTGCTCCTTTATCTTGGCTGAATCCTTCTTTATAGTCCGGATCGTAGATTCGTTCACACCATGCTGGCGCGCCAAATCAACCTGCCTTGTTCCTTTCTCCAAGTCTTGGATGATGGTATACTTCACCTCGTAGCTTAAGGAACTTCGTGTCTTCTTTGGTTTAGTGCCGCTGGGTCCAGGTAAGGAAAGGTTTCTCTCTGGGGGTGGTGGTCCGGTGGAAGCCATTTTACGGAACAATGGATGCGCGTTTACACGGAGTGGCCTTGAGGGATGAAACTGCCGCGGCTAGGTCAAGCGTCGTCTTTCCTCCCTCCCTCCCCTGGGTGGACACGTCATAATACTTTAAGCCAATTACAGCTAGCAGCAGAGGGGGGTAGGGATGCATGGCCAATCACAGGTCTGATATGGCATATGATGTCAGTGATAACGCCCCTACTGTTAGATCGTCACCCCAACGCAAAAGTGGTCTTCCTTCCTCCCAACACTACGTCTATATTACAGCCCATGGACCAAGAGTTAATCTGTAATGTAAAAGCTGCATTCTCAACAAAAAAATTCAAACTCCTGAACGACTACACCAACACCCCCCCACCCCCCCCCACACCCCCACACCCCCCCACCCCCCCCACACCCCCCCACCCCCCCCACACCCCCCACCCCCCCCACACCCCCCCACCCCCCCACACCCCCCCACCCCCCCACACCCCCCCACCCCCCCCCACACCCCCCCACCCCCCCACACCCCCACCACCCCCCACACCCCCACCACCCCCCACACCCCCACCCCCACCCCCCCACACCCCCACCACCCCCCACACCCCCACCACCCCCACACCCCCACCCCCCACACCCCCCACACCCCCCACACCCCCACACCCCCCACACCCCCACACCCCCCACACCCCCCACACCCCCCCCCACACCCCCCACACCCCCCACCCCCCCCACCCCCCCCACACCCCCCCCCCACACCCCCCCCCCACACCCCCCCCGCCACACACCCCCCCGCCACACACCCCCCCGCCACACACCCCCCGCCACACCCCCCCCGCCACACACCCCCCGCCCCCCCCCCCCCCCCCCCCCCCCCCCCCCCCCCCCCCCCCCCCACCCCCCCCCCCCCACCCCCCCCCCCCCCCCCCCCCCCCCCCCCCCCCCACCCCCCCCCCCCCCCCCCCCCCCCCCCCCCCCCCCCCCCCCCCCACCCCCCCCCCCCCCCCCCCCCCCCCCCCCCCCCCACCCCCCCCCCCCCCCCCCCCCCCCCCCCCACCCCCCCCCCCCCCCCCCCCCCCCCCCCCCCCCCCCCCCCCCCCCCCCCCCCCCCCCCCCCACCCCCCCCCCCCCCCCCCCCCCCCCCCCCCCCCCCCCCCCCCCCCCCCCCCCCACCCCCCCCCCCCCCCCCCCCCCCCCCCCACCCCCCCCCCCCCCCCCCCCACCCCCCCCCCCCCCCCCCCCCCCCCCCCCCCCCACCCCCCCCCCCCCCCACCCCCCCCCCCCCCCCCCCCCCCCCCACCCCCCCCCCCCCCCCCCCCCCCCCACCCCCCCCCCCCCCCCCCCCCCCCCCCCCCCCCCCCCCCCACCCCCCCCCCCCCCCCCCCCCCCCCCCCCCCCCCCCCCCCCCCCCCCCCCCCCCCCCCCCCCCCCCCCCCCCCCCCCCCCCCCCCCACCCCCCCCCCCCCCCCCCCCCCCCCCCCCACCCCCCCCCCCCCCCCACCCCCCCCCCCCCCCCCCCCCCCCCCCCCCCACCCCCCCCCCCCCCCCCCCCCCCCACCCCCCCCCCCCCCCCCCCCCCCCCCCCCCCCCCACCCCCCCCCCCCCCCCCCCCCCCCCCCCCCCCCCCCCCCCCCCCCCCCCCCACCCCCCCCCCCCCCCCCCCCCCACCCCCCCCCCCCCACCCCCCCCCCCCCCCCCCCCCCCCCCCCCCCCCCCCCCCCCCCCCCCCCCCCCCCCCCCCCCCACCCCCCCCCCCCCCCCCCCCCCCCCCCCCACCCCCCCCCCCCCCCCCCCCCCCCCCCGCCACACGCACCCCCCCGCCACACGCACCCCCCCGCCACACCACCCCCCCGCCACACACCCCCCCGCCACACACACCCCCCCCGCCACACACCCCCCCCGCCACACAACCCCGCCGCCACACAACCCCCCCCCGCCACCCCCCCACACACCCCCCCCCGCCACACACCCCCCCCCCCGCCACACACCCACCCCCCCCACACACCCCCCCCCCCACCCCACACCCCAACCCCCCGCCCCACACCCCAAGCCCCCGCCACACCCCAAGCCCCCGCCAACACCCCAACCCCCGCCACACCCCAACCCCCCGCCACACCCCAACCCCCCCCCCCCCACACCCCAACCCCCCCCCCGCCACACCCCTACCCCCCCGCCACACCAAAACCCCCCCCGCCACACCCCACCCCCGCCACACCCCTCCCCCCCCGCCACCCCCCCCCCCACACCCCTCCCCCCCCGACACCCCCCCCACACACACACTCGTCACGCCACCCCACGCTCCCTCACTCAGTCAGTCTCGCTGTAACCACGCTTGTGTTGACATCAGCATTGTAGGTCGACCCTGATTTTTTCACCAAAAAATCGTTAATTTATCATATTCCTTGTTTATAGGTCGACCCAAGTTTTTGAGGGTATTGGAACAACAAAACCTTCACTAAAAACACTCTACGTCTTATAAACTGAGGTTCGCTGTGTCTGGAACACAGAGTGCCGAAGGCAAATTGTTTACCATTTATTGTTACGACACTTTACACTGAAATGCGGGTAATTTCAACAAAAATATTGTATATTTTCATTCAAGTATTTATTCAAGTCAATTAGGAGGGAATATTATTGTAATACAACAGTTTTCTAACTGAAAACCAGTACTGTACACTAATGTACAAAATTTTTTATCTCTTGAGCAAAATATATGACATTTATATTCAAATTATTGGCTGTCTTGCAAGGATTCCAGCAATGCAAATTATAATCTCCTAACTTTAGTCTGAGATATTATCTAAGATAAAAACTGTAAGCCTAAATAAACCCCTGGCTGAGCAGATGGGGGAGGGAGGGACGGAGCCAGCCAGCCAGCCAGTGAGGGGTGGGGGGGGGGGTTGGTTGAGGTGATACGTTTGACAGTTTGAGGTGAAAGTCTCTGTGTGTTTATTTAACAGTCCTACTACGCTTCTCCCATTTTAAAATGCCAGTGAAATGACCTGGGAGAATATAATTAACATTGCTGGGATTCTTGTAAGACACTGATTAATTTGAATAGCAACATGCTCTAATTTGCACTAGACATAACGATTTTAGTACCATAATGAAATTAGTACATGTAGCTCTAATTTGCACTAGACATAACGATTTTAGTACCGTAATGAAATTAGTACAGGTAGTCGTCGACTTACGACCTATGCGACTTACGTCTGTTCGACTTTACGACCGGCGGTACGACAGTTTTGGCCCCAGCCTCCTGGCGCTGCCGGGAGCTGGAGCCGCACGCATCCCCGCGCTCAATTACAAACACGCTCGCTGGTACAGCACACTTCCCTCCGTGTCTGTTTGCCTTGTGCCTTTCTTTTGTCTTGGAAATTTTTCTTGAACCACCACCCCCCCAAGATGTCTACCAAGAGGAAACTGTCTTCATCTACTCCTCAACCTGCCACTAAGGGATTATCAGAAGGTTTATCTCTACTGAATAAACTTCTTGCCCATTTTGAAGGAATGGACCCAAACATCGAACGATTTGCAAGGATTGAGCGGATGGCACGCAATTCGTTTCGTCCGTATCAAGAAATTTACGAGGAGAAGAAGAAACGAACAATTCAGACAAAGCTCACCATGTTCATGAAAAAAACAACTCCTCCGGCTACCCCAAAGGCTGCCCCAGCTGACGACATCGACGATCCACAGCCAAGCACCAGCGGCCAATAAGATGTTTTTTGTATGTTTGTATGTGTTTGTATGTTTTGCAACTAAAATGTTTTATATGTTTTGCACCTGTATTTTTTTTTTTTGTATGTTGTGTAAATAATAAATCAATTGTACTGTAGTATGCAGTGATTTACTTAAACCTGTCGACCGTAACAATAATGAACAAAGAAAATGTTGATAAAATATGACTTAAAGATGATTATATTATCATTACACATTATAATATACGTAAGGTAATTATAACATATGCCGACTTACGACCAGATCAACTTACGACCAGGCGGCCGTAACCAATCTAGGTCGTAAGTCGACGACTACCTGTACATGTACACTCCAGCTTTGCACTAAGGTCATTTATTTCTTTTAGTACGGTGTGTGCATGTAAATGGATGAAAATAAATGAAGAAATTTATGTAAATCTACCCAAAAATACAGTTGAAAACTTTATACTGTATTATAAAATGTACTCCACAGTACTGTACAGTAATGTACTACATTTTTATATCTTCAGCAAAATATATGACGTTTATATTCAAATTATTGGCTGTCTTGCAAGGATTCCAGCAATGCAAATTATAATCTCCTAACTTTAGTCTGAGATATTTTATAAAATAAACACCTTAAAGAATAAAGTTATCACCAATCTTTTGTCTGGGAACACAAGGAGGGAGCTAGCGAGCATGGGGGGGGGGGAGGGAGGGAGGGAGGTGAGGTGACAGAGTGTGGTGTTTGTTTATTTATTTGAGATAAGATGTGACAGTTGGCGCTGAAGGCCTACAAGTTTATTTATCATTACTTAAGAGTGACTAAGCTCTTCTCATAATTTGCCATCCAAACGACCTGGGTGAATATAACTTACATTGCTGATATTCTTGTAAGATAGTGATTTATTTGAATACCTGTATAAACAATCTATATTTGCAATAGACATAACAATTTAAGTACCATAATCATTTAGTACATGTACAGTACAGGTTTGTTCCACGGTAAAATCTTTTGAACAACGAAAGAAAGCGAAAGTCATTGTTTTCGTCATGATTTTATCCCACTTTCCACTGTAATACGTACATCATTTCAGCAAAAGTATTACATTTCCATATTTATTTCTGAGAATATATTCATTCAGTCACAGCTAAAGTTAAATATACTTATGATGTAATATTTTAATGAAAATACACGGTATTTAGAAATACTGTATCGTAGTTTTCTTTTGTTTCAAATTTAATTAACAAAGATTGATGTTTCAAATGTAATGAACAAAAATTTTTGTACAGTATCTATAAATAAACTTGAAAAAATGAATACTTTATGTTTTACATCGTTCTGTGCATACCATACCATGCATTTGGCTACTTTGGGCTTGCTATGATAACGCAAGAGATCTGCCCTGGCAACTGTACTGACACTCACAGCTGGTGGTGCGCCGCTTCTATTGTTTACTGGTAGTTATTGGTAAATATTTTTCAACCTAACGAAACTATTGCCCGTTTAGAGGTCGACCCCCAATATTTTGCCAAAAAATTTGGTATTAAAAACTCGAACTACACACAGGTAAATAAGGACATGGGGGGGCAGGGGTGTTTTTAGGGGGGGGGGGGGGCAGCAAAAATACTCGGATTCTTAACATTCACGGGTATCTCTGTTGCCTAATCCCCGCGTATGTTAAGGGCCAACTGTATATCATAAATTTTTTAATCTACTGTATTGTATGTGTTTATAAATGTTTATTTTCATTCATAAAAGTGCTTGAATTACTTTTTTCAGGCCGAAAAAAAATTCCTTATGAATGCATCTTCAGTTTTATAATGGAAGTCAATGGGAAAATAGGTTTCGTGTTACAGAATTTCGCGATACCGTCAATTTTCCAGGGACGCAACCCTTCCATAAAGCGAGGGATGTCTGTAATATGAGACCACTAATCCCCGACCCTACCTTCACCTGACATTGAGTCTGGTCAGGTCAGGTCCGGTCTTGCCCAAAGAATAATTTAACTTTCATCTTTATTCAAGACATTTTCAGAAAATTCTCTCGATTTTCAACCTCGAAAAATTTGTTCCGAAACCCAGAATTTTTGGGAAAATTCCAGCTTGGGAATGATTTTCCGAGCATATTTTAATTCCGGCTATCGGAGAGTTACGGGTTTAAGGGATTCCGGCTAATGGAGATATTACAGGTTGTACCTCTCTATTCCGGCAACCTCGGGACCTGACCGGTGCCGGACCATGGAAATTGCCGGACCATGGAAATTCACCATTATCCTGGATACATAGTGACTTGTGCTTATGCTTGGAAGCACTAGCACCACTTTCTCTGCGTCATGGTCTCTTTGAAGACATATTGAAGGGTTAAATGTCGTATAGTAGCTTCTCAAATTTCGCAAGTTTTTAATTCTTAACGTATTTTATTGGAACACACACAAAAATAAATAAATAAAAATTTTGACGGCGGAAACTTGAATTTCGATGGGTTTGAATGGCCCGCCAACGTGCAGACGACGTGCATAATCGTGCAAACAGCGTCATTTCTCTTATGTACAAAAGATTCATTATTGTTTATTACTGAATGTCTTTTTATTGAATTAATGTTTGTGTGCAAAATGAGCAATACAATTCATTAATAATACGTAGAATATTAAAACACACGAGGAAATGACACAGCATTGTTTTCGTTGATTACAAAACCAGTGACTGACTGGTTCTACATATAAAACTGAAGAAAATAAGACCTTGGTTGTAGCTGTAGTAAAACTAATATGGTTGTTTTAAGTAATGTTATTAATGTTAATAAATGGAACAATAGATGTAGCTAACGATAATGGTAAAGAAAAAAGAGATCGCGTATGTAAGTGCGCATGCGCACACGTGAAAACATATCGTCATTACTTTACATAAGAATATGAAAGTAACACTTATTTACTGTTCATATATATTTTAATTGATGTTTCTGAATTTGTTTTTATTGAATTAATGTTTGTGTGTGTGCAAAATTTACAATACAATTTATTAATAATACGTGGAATATTAGAGGAGACGAGACGGCGGCTGGCATTGTTTTTGTTAAAGCTTACAAAACCAGTGACTGATTGGTTCTACATATAAAACTGAAGAAAATAAGACCCTGATTTTAGCTGTAGTAAAATTAATGTAAAAAAATTAATATGGTTGCTTGGAGTACCTGTAATGTTATTTAATGTTAATAAATGGAACAATGTAAGGAGCTAACCATTAATGGTAAAAAAAAAAGTGAGACTGCGCGTATGTAAGTGCGCACATGTGAAAACATATCGTCATTACTCTACATAAGAATATGAAAGCAACACTTATTTACTGCTCATATATATTGAAGGGTTAAATGTTGTACTCTGTATAGACAAGCAGAGAGAGAGAGCAGCCAAACTGCCGGATGTAAACAAACCTTAATTTCCCGCGGCTTTGTTTTTGTTTTTTTTAAGGAGATTAGCCCACCCGGGCATAGGTCACTGACCCACATTGGGGCCTGAGGAGCAAAAATTTAATACTCCTGTAATAATAATAATAATAATTCAGATCAGAAAAAAAAAAAAAAAAAAAAACTGCCTGTCTACCTATTGGACAAACTAAAATCGTTCTGGACCATGGGAGTTTCCGGACCACAGAATTCCGGACTAGAGAGGTACAACCTGTACTACTCTTGTACTTCCAACACCATACAGTAATCTCCTCAAAGGAAGCGAACAGACACCCTTATCAATATTTCCACTTTCTGCAATACTGTAAGCATAACATTCTTTATTTTTGCAGCACTACAGTCAGCACTATCACTTGGTATTAAATATTAAAATGAGTATGAACTTGATTACGAACACATGTATTTTAAGCGATGGCATCTGCTTGAATGTTATCTACGCTGACCCAGAAAAAAGAGAGTAACATGTGCCATTGGGATTTTAACAAGTGGTTAACACATGGTGGGATTTATCCCTTAAAAAATTTAGAGAACTAATTGATTTTAGAAGTTTGACTGCTTGACATACAGGGCGTCCTTGCTTAACGTCCGGGTTATGTTCCTGAAAACGCGACGTTAGGCGAAACAACATTGAGCGGTTCAATTTTCCCCATAAGTAATACGTAGATAAAATATGGGAGTTACGTTCCCCAGCCTCCCGTTGCCCCAGGAAAAAAGATACATATACAGAAAATCGTTGCCATTTCCACAGAAAATAGTATAAAGAACTACAGTACTAAATCTGTATTGGTACTCATCGATGGGAGGTGGTAGAGTGAGTGTGTGGTGGGTAGTGAAGCGAAGGAGGAGGATGGCAGGAGTGGAGGAGGAGAGTGGGAGCGGAGGAGGGCGGGAGAGGAGGAGGGTGGTGAGTCACTGAGACTCTGCGGCTGCTTTCTCCTCCTCCTTCTCTGACTGGGGTTCCTTCGCCACTGCTTGCTCCTCCTCCTCCGTTGATGTTTGCTCCTCCTCCATTGGTGGCGGGAATGTCTCTGCAGCAACCGTATCTGAACTGGCAACTTCACCAGTCATCTTTATATATTGTGGAAGTTATACTGAAGCTTAAATCGTTGAAACCAGCACAGTGGCTATGTCCACAGCACGTTCCCTGTTTTCAAATTGGGTTAATACATCCATTTTCGTAGCCAGCGTAATGGTCTTACATTGCCTCTTTACTACACTAGCATCAGTAGCACTTGTTGGGCGCTTGGAAGCCATTTCGAATGGTTATAGTACAGTTTTAGAGCAAAATCACTAAAGTACACACGAATGATGTGAATTCGTAACAGAGGCTGGCTTGGCGTCGCTTGGGGATGCTGTGACGTTCCGCGAGTGAGGGCAGCGTGCCGAGCCAAGAGAGCGTAGTGCGGCCAGAGAAGCGCGGGTGATGTGCCCTAGAAAGTAGTCCGTGATGACGCAAACAACGTACAGTAGTATCAGATCATTGGAACATTAAACGATTTTTTGGTCTCTAAAGTTCAGTTACGTAGTACCAAAACAACTTTAAGCGGGACGACATTCTATGCGAGGACTTACTGTATACAGTAGTACCCCGCTTAACGCGGTCAATAAAACCCACAGGGTACCGTGTTAAGTGAAAACCGCGCTAAGTGAACAACAGAACATATGGGATTAATTCCAATAGAATCTGGCCCGATCCCCAAACTCCACTTTTTCCGACACAATACCTATGTTCTAGTAAAAATAACATCTTAATTTTATGATGGTACATGCACACAATTAATACTTAAGAGAAATAGAGAAATACAGTCGCCAAGTTAATGTCCATTCAAATAATGGACTCAACTCCCTCCCCCGCTTCTCACACTACACTGCTGGCTCTTCCCTTTCTGAGAAATTTTGGGGGGAAAACCACAAAATTTTAATAAATAATACCTCAAACTAAAGTTAGGATAATACAATTGACATTGCTGGATTCCTTGTAAGACCAGGAATATTTTGAATATATATGTCATATATTTTGCACAAAAGATAACATATTTACTGAGAGTACACATTATATCTAAGATTTGTATGTCTAATGCAAAATCTATGATGTTTATATTCAAAATGATCACCAAATTGTAAGAATTCCAGCAATGTAAATTATATTCTGGCCGGGTAATTTGTATGAATTTTATGAGCTAAAACAAATATCTTCAGTTAATAAAAAAAAAACAATATTCTTCAAGACACTATCTGTCAATCAAAGTACCCCACCTTGCCTCCCCCCCCCCCCCTCTTCCAACTGCGCGGTCAGTCCCAACCCTCCCCCCCACCCCCCACCAATCCCCCCTTCAAGAGATGTTGGGTGAAAAACTAAATTTTAACATTTTGTATTAAATAATACCTCAGATTAAAGTTACGATAATATAATTGACATTGCTGGATTCCTTGTAAGACCAGGAATATTTTGAATACAAATGTCATATATTTTGCACAAAAAATAACATATTTACTCAGAGTAAACATTATATCTAAAATTTGTATGTCTAATGCAAAATCTATGATGTTTATATTCAAAATGATCACCAAATTGTAAGAATTCCAGCAATGTAAATTATATTCTGGCCGGGTAATTTGTATGAATTTTATGAGCTAAAACAAATATCTTCAGTTAATAAAAAAAAAAAAATATTCTTCACACAGTAACAGATGGTCGGTCGGTCCCTCCCTCCCCCCCACCCCCCAACAACCTTGTCCCTACCAGATGTGTGGGAAAACCAGAATATTTACCTTTTTAGTAATAAATAATACCTCAAACTAAAGTTAGGATAATATACTTGACATTGCTGGATTCCTTGTAAGACCAGGAATATTTTGAATACAAATGTCATATATTTTGCACAAAAAATAACATATTTACTCAGAGTAAACATTATATCTAAAATTTGTATGTCTTATGCAAAATCTATGATGTTTATATTCAAAATGATCATCATATTGTAAGAATTCCAGCAATGTAAATTATATTCTGGCCGGGTAATTTGTATGAATTTTATGAGCTAAAACAGGCAGTCAGGCAGGGTGGGGGGTGGGGCGAATCTAAAAATAGCTCTCGAGCCGGACACTCACCGCGTATACGTGGAAAAAACCCGCGTTAAGTGAAAGTTAGGCTCTGGCGAGGCACCGCGTATACGGTAAAACGCGCTAAGCGAAACCGCATTAAGCGGGGTAATACTGTATATTTAAAACTGTGAATTTATTTTCTGCAATCCAGGTCATTATTTATCCAGATTCCCTGATATTAAATACAAAATCCATATTTTCATTTTAATTCACATTAGTTTAATGCCCTTTCTCCATTGTTTATTCACAGGGGAAATCAGTTTCTGGAATTTTTCAATGGAGTGGGAGAGAGAAATTAACAAAGTACGAGATGATGCTGATTATGTCAAGAGTTTTCTCACTTCCACATGACCATATTACACCCAACCACACCGCTGGAGCACTCAGACCTTATGATCCTGAGATGGATGTGTCCCGCCTCACTGAGTTAGGGATATCTCACCACTCCAAGTTTGAGGATGGAATAAAGGAATGTTTATCTCCCTGGTTGTAAGGTATGTAAGTATGTATGTATGTCTGTAACAGCTTGCTTATTATGAATATAAGGGGGGATTAAATTAGTTTTGTATTTATCTCTATTTTTTTTAACTGATTAATAAATATGTGTAAGAGGAGATATTTTTCATTTATATAATTATTTATTATAACTTCTATATTACTTTCTTTAATTTATTTAATTTGTTTGGTTATATTTTCTGTGTTATTTCTGTCTTATATAACCTCTAATTTCTTAGTTATATTATTTTGTTACTAAATTTTTCTAAGTCTTTATTTCAGTATGCTTATTACTGTACTTTATTTCTATATTTTACTTTCGTTATTAGTATTTATTTCTTTCAATGTTTTCATTTATTTATTTATTTCAATCATCTTTATCTTTCTTTTCTATTCATAAATATTTGTTTCAATGTTATTTTTGTTTCTTATCTTTTCTCTTACTTCTTTCAATATTTATCAGTGCTTAGTTATATTCTATTCAATGTATTAACCTGGGAAAACCATATCATTTTTAACAACACCTATGAGAATAATTATTATACCTTCATGGTTGACTGCCACCACCCAGGCTTTTATTAGAATATAACTGGTATCGTTAAACTGTTAGGTAGCGTGGTAGACGAGCATTTCGGCACGTCGGTTACAGTGTTTATTTTCTGAGAATCATTTGTTAGAAGGGAAAGAGCGGTGATACTCACAATTTACTAAATCAATATTTATTAAAATCTAAAGTGAATAAGATGACAATTTAAACACACTCAGACAAGAATGGACCACTAGGTCTTAATATGTAAGTAACAAAATAGATCTTCGATTAAAATTCAACATTTTATATCTCATTACCGTATATTGCGGCCTATAAGGCGTCGGGGTGCATAAGACGGCCCCCCCAAATTTCCATTTAAAAAGTAGCTTTTGAGCTCTATTTGCTGTATAAGACCAGTACCCCAAATGTGACACTTACCCACTGACTCAGTAGTCCTTTACCAACCATCCTTGGTTTTTTAAAATAAGGCCAATTCACTTCAAGTAATGTCATCAAATGTTTCCCGCTGGTGTAGTGTAAACACTAGTGACGTCACTGAAGCGTCTGCAATTTACCGGTAACTGGAACTAATGTCGGTGTCGAGTAAAATTTTTCCATTTACTTGAAATGGATTTACCGATTTATTTGTTTATTTATTTATTTATAATATACTGTAACATATTAAACACACTGCAAGTATTTTCTTTCATTTATACGCTTGCTTCGCAAGAGACGATCGGTGGTGGGAGTGTTCCCTCGTCTCCGTGGTGTGACTGTGTTCCGACTATTTATACAACAGGTGGTTCAACAGCAACCACCTTATTCTAATTGTGGTGTTTCATTAGGATTTGAGTGAAAAAGGTTACCGGTATGTTCTTACTACATACGTTTATTACACAAACATATTTATATATATATATATATATATATATATATATATATATATATATATATATATATATATATATATATATATATATATATATATATGCAAGTAAATCACTGTAGGTGCGCGTGATCTAGGTATATGCTGATAACCACCAGGAAAGAAGAAAAGCGCTTTCGTGTAATTCACATCTTCAGGGGTGAGTACAGACTAGATAGAGTAATGCAGAACAAGATGAATATATACAGAGGAGGGTGAGACCAGGTCCACAATGGTCAGGTAATGACCCTACTAATCCTCTGTATTTATTCATCTTGTTTTGCATTACTCTATCTAGTCTGTACTCACCCCTGAAGATGTGAATTACACGAAAGCGCTTGGGAACTTCGTGTTTTCTTCTTTCCTGGTGGTTATCAGCATATACCTAGATCACGCGCACCTACAGTTATTTACTTGCATATATATATATATATATATATGTATATTTATATTTATATATATATTTATATATATATATATATATATATATATATATATATATATATATATATTTATTTTTATATATATATATATATATATATATATATATATATATATATATATATATATTATATATATATATATATATATATATATATATATATATATATATACACACACACACACACACACACACACACCTAGACCCCAACTTACGACGGGGTTAGGGACCCAAATCCAGGTAGTAAGTCCGATATAGATAAAAAAAAAAATAAAAATAAAAAAAAAAAAAAAATAAAAAAATTTTTTTTTTCAAATTTTTTTTAAAAATCTACAATGAAATACAGTACACTAAACGTAAAAAATAATGAGGAATGGATACAGTACAGTAAAAGTAATAAATAATGAGGAATGGATACAGTGTGACTGAGCACTTACCTTGAATGTAGTCAGCTGAATGCACACGGGGCCCCCATAATTTTCTATTTACAGGATACTTGGAGACTATATTAATTGGAAGAAGCAGAAGAGGAGACAGGGCTGGGTGGGTCATCAATGTCGCTTCCTTCAGACAGGTTAATGTACTGTGGTAACTTGCTGGTTGAAGGTATTGGATCATCTTGAGGGAGTGAAGAGGCAGCACTGGTGGGGCGTGAGGAGCCAGTACTGGGGGACTTCTTGAAATAGGTGTCCAATTTAGACTGCACAGTTTGCTTTTTCTTTTCATTATAAATTTCTCTGTAGCAAGCAAGTGAATCTTGGATCATTCTGTCAACTTTGGCATAACGCTCATAATTTTGATCCATGTCATCAAACATTTGCATTGCTTTATTAATTGTAGCAAATGCCTCTGCCATATGTTTCACTGAAAACTTTTTGGGGGGGTGCAGGCTCTTCTTCTACATTTTGTCTCTCTTCTTCCTCTGCAACTTTCTGTGCATCTAGTTCAATAAGATCCTTGTTACTGAGCTCTTCTGCTACACTTTCAACCAACTGTCCAACATCTTCACTATCAATTTCTAACTCCAGCTGTTTACCTAACTCCACTATCTTGTTACTAATATCCAAAATAACTTCACTTTCATTAAATCCTTTGAAACTGTTCACATATCTTTTCAGGATTTTCTTCCATATTCCATTCATGCAATGTTTTGTAACCTGATCCCATGCTGCACTAATGTTCTTTATACATGACAAAATGTTGTACTCCTTCCAAAACTGTCTGAGCGTTTTCTCACCTTCAGTAGCAGCAACAGCCTGAGCGAAGGTCGTGCGTAAATAATACGCTTTAAAGGCAGCAATAGCACCTTGATCCATGGGTTGGATGATAGAGGTAGTGTTAGGTGGCATGTACACTACCTTAACATCAGGGTGCATGTCGTCCAGGTGTGGTGGGTGTCCCGGAGCATTATCCAAAATCAGTAAAATCTTGAATGGAATCCTTTGTTGCAGACAATACTCCTTGGCTCGTGGAATGAAACAAGTCATGAACCAATCCTCAAGTAGTACTAGGGTCATCCAGGCTTTCTTGTTACTGCGATAAAACACTGGCAGTGTGTGCTTGCTGACATGTTTAAAAGCCCTGGGGTTCTCTGAATGATAGATCATGAAGGGCTTTAGCTTGAAACCAGCAACATTCCCCCCCCAACAGAAGTGTGATTCTGTCCTTGAATGCCTTGAATCCGGGCATTTTTTTTGCCTCTTTGTGGATGTATGTCCGGTCAGGCATGCGTTTCCACAATAATCCAGTCTCATCCACATTGAATATTTGCTCTGGCAAATAATTCCCTTCCACAATCACTTCATCTAACTCCTCCTTAAAAGCTTCGGCAGCACCAACATCGGCACTAGCTGCCTCTCCACTCACCTTAACACTGTGTAGACTGTAGCGTTTTTTAAATCTATCAAACCACCCTTGACTTCCTGTAAAGTTTTGATCACATCCTTCTCCTGCCTGCTCCTTCAGGCTTTGGAACAGGCTTCTTGCTTTAGCCTGTATGGTTAGAACACTTAAGGGTACACGCTTCTGCATCTGGTCTTCTATCCATATCACCAATAATTTTTCCATATCGTGGATAGGACCTTGTCTTTTCTTTGTTATTATAGTTCCCTTTATAGGTGTTGTTCCTTTCACTACTTCACGAATACGTTCCTTGTCCTTCAGAATAGTGGATATAGTCGAGTGTGAGAAACCTAGGTCGCGTGAGATCGTTGCTACTGTTTTTCCATTCTCATACTGTGTTATTATATTCAGTTTCATCTCAAAAGTAATTGCCTGTCTCCTTTTCCTTGGAGTACCACCAGCACTCTCACTTTTACGCTTTCCAGTCATTATAAAGTCAATTAAATACAATGAAAACGAAAGTTCACAGCGCGATCAGTATAGGATATGATAGCCAAACACAAACAAAGCGCTCCACTGAGTGAGTGCAGCCACGAGGCGACCCAAGCCACCCCTCCCTCTCGCCCAGGACGGAAACGTTTCGGTATAGAAAATGCGCGCGTCATTTGAAAAAATTTTTGGTCACGGCGGTCGCAGTCGTAAGTCCCGTATGGACGTACGGTCAAAGCAGGTCGTAAGTACCAATGGACGTAAGTCAATATAGTCGTAAGTCGGGGTCTAGGTGTATATATATATGTATATATATATATATATATATATATATATATATATATATATATATATATATATATATACTACAGGTAGTCGTCGACTTACGACCGAGATTGGTTACGGCCAACCGGTCGTAAGTTGATCTGGTCGTAAGTCGGCCTATGTTATAATTACCTTACGTATATTATAATGTGTAATCATCTTTAAGTCATATTTTATCAACATTTTCTTTGTTCATTATTGTTACGGTCGTCAGGTTTAAGTAAATCACTGCATATTACAGTACAATTGGTTTATTATTTACACAACATACAAAAAAAAAAAAATACAGGTGCAAAACATATAAAACATTTTAGTTGCAAAACATACAAACATACAAAAAACATCTTATTGGCCGCTGGTGCTTGGCTGTGGATCGTCGGGGTCGTCAGCTGGGGCAGCCTTTGGGGTAGCCGGAGGAGTTGTTTTTTTCATGAACATGGTGAGCTTTGTCTGAATTGTTCGTTTCTTCTTCTCCTCGTAAATTTCTTGATATGGACGAAACGAATTGCGTGCCATCCGCTCAATCCTTGCAAATCGTTCAATGTTTGGGTCCATTCCTTCAAAATGGGCAAGAAGTTTATTTAGTAGAGATAAACCTTCTGATAATCCCTTAGTGGTGAACGTCCTTTGTGGCTCCTCCTCCTCTTCGTTATCCGCTGCTTCTCTCCTTTCTTCTTCTGCTACATTTTCTTCTTCCAATTCGATTAGCTCTTCATTTGTAAGTTCCTCTGATTCTTGGTCTAGCAACTCCTCAACATCTTCCACTTCACATTCCAAAGAAAGATCTTTTGCCAGTTTTACTATTTTTTCCCGAATAACTTCAAGCTCATTTTCACTGTCAAATCCTGCAAAAGTATGAACATAGCGCTTAACACACTGTTTCCAGATGCCATTCATGCACTTCTCCGTCACAGCCTCCCAGGCGTTTGCCAGATTCTTGATACCCATAAGAATGTTGTACTGTTTCCAAAAGTCACGCAACGATAGTTCTGGGTCGGCATCTATAGCGGCTATGGCTTGGGCAAAGGTGGTTCGGAGATAGATAGCCTTGAAAGTAGCAATTGAACCTTGGTCCATAGGCTGCAAAATTGAAGTCGTGTTTGGCGGCATAAAAATCACTTTCACGTCCGGATGAATATCTGATAGATGAGGTGGATGTCCAGGCGCATTGTCCAGTAGCAATAAAATCTTGAAAGGAATTTCTTTCGTCAAACAATATTCACGAGCTTGAGGAATAAAACAATTTACAAACCAGTCTTCAAACAGTGCCTGTGTCATCCATGCTTTACGGTTAGAACGAAAGTAAACGGGCAGCGTGTGCTTGTTTACATTTTTCAACGCCCGCGGGTTTTCTGAATGGAAGATTAGGAAAGGTTTCAGCTTAAACCCCGCGATGTTCCCGCCAAGCAGCAGAGTAAGCCTATCCTTAAATGCTTTAAATCCAGACATGCTTTTGGCTTCTTTTTGGATGTAAGTGCGTTCTGGCATCCGTTTCCAATACAATCCCGTTTCATCCACATTAAATATCTGCTCTGCTAGATATCCCTCATCCGTAATCAATTCATCCAGACTGTCAACAAACTTGCGTGCTCCTTCCTCGTCTGCACTCGCTGCTTCCCCAGTCACTCGAACATTATGAAATTGAAATCTTTTCTTGAATCTCTTGAACCAGCCAGTACTTGCTGCAAATTCTTGACTGTAGTCTTCTCCGGCGCGCTCCTTCAAAGTCTGAAATAGACTTCTAGCCTTCGTCTGCACAGTAAAAAGGCTTAACGGTGTCCGTTTCTGGATCTGATCTTCCATCCAAATGTAAAGTAATTTCTCCATTTCGTGGAGAGGCCCAGTCCGTTGCTTCGTTATAACTGTCGCTTGCATGGGTGCAGAACCTTTCACAGCTTCACGAATCCTTTCTTTATCCTTCAAAATCGTCGACACAGTAGAGTGTGATAGCGTCAGATCACGTGCAATCTCATTCACTTTCTTACCCCCTTCGTGCTGTTTAATCACCATCATTTTAGTGTTTAAATCAATGGCCTTTCTTTGCTTCTTGGCAGGTTGAGGAGTAGATGAAGACAGTTTCCTCTTGGTAGACATCTTGGGGGGGGTGGTGGTTCAAGAAAGATTTCCGAGACAAAAGAAAGGCACAAGGCAAACAGACACGGAGGGAAGTGTGCTGTACCAGCGAGCGTGTTTGTAATTGAGCGCGGGGATGCGCGCGGCTCCAGCTCCCGGCAGCGTCAGGAGGCTGGGGCCAAAACTGTCGTACCGCCGGTCGTAAAGTCGAACGGACGTAAGTCGCATAGGTCGTAAGTCGACGACTACCTGTATATATATATATATATATATATATATATATATATATATATATATATATACTTCATTTTTAGTCCATTTAACACGCGGACTTTGAACATACAATCAACGACCTCACCAGCAAGGAATCGAACCCTCGACCTACTGGGTGTGACTAGGGAACGCTTACCGGCTAGGCCACAAGGACACTAAAAGCAGTTCTAGACTCTGTTATATTTCACACAAAGCCTGTTCATCGAGCTGATGGCGCCGTGAACCTCATTGGGAAACTGCCCGTGCCTCGTATGTGGTGTCAGTAGCATTTTACCGAATCCAGCTGGTATGAAACGCGAGGTACATATATATACTTCATTTTTAGTTCATTTAACACGCGGACTTTGAACATACAATCAACGACCTCACCAGCAAGGAATCGAACCCTCGACCTACTGGGTGTGACTAGGGAACGCTTACCGGCTAGGCCACAAGGACACTAAAAGCAGTTCTAGACTCTGTTATATTTCACACAAAGCCTGTTCATCGAGCTGATGGTGCCGTGAACAGAGTCTAGAACTGCTTTTAGTGTCCTTGTGGCCTAGCCGGTAAGCGTTCCCTAGTCACACCCAGTAGGTCGAGGGTTCGATTCCTTGCTGGTGAGGTCGTTGATTGTATGTTCAAAGTCCGTGTGTTAAATGGACTAAAAATGAAGTATATATATGTACCTCGCGTTTCATACCAGCTGGATTCGGTAAAATGCTACTGACACCACATACGAGGCATGGGCAGTTTCCCAATGAGGTTCACGGCGCCATCAGCTCGATGAACAGGCTTTGTGTGAAATATAACAGAGTCTAGAACTGCTTTTAGTGTCCTTGTGGCCTAGCCGGTAAGCGTTCCCTAGTCACACCCAGTAGGTCGAGGGTTCGATTCCTTGCTGGTGAGGTCGTTGATTATATATATATATATATATATATATATACATACATACACACACACACACACACACACACACACATACATACATACATACATACTTTCTGCCTCATTTCCACACAATTGCAGTTTCAATTGTTCCTCTTACTTTGACAACACAACATACATACAGTATATTATTAATCAGTTTTGATCTTTTTTTTTAATTTTTGTATTTATTTATAGTTAGTTACTTAAAATAAGGCCAATTCACTTCAAGTAATGGCATCAAATGTTACCCGCTGGTGTAGTGTAAACACTAGTGACGTCACTTAAGCGTCTGTAATTAACCGTCGATAGTTTCAAGAATTAATGCACTCATTTACTGAATATTCTTTGTAAAAAAATACAATTTAAATCAATTATTTATAGGAGATAAATATTATTATGAGTAAATATACCGATACCGGTATGCATTACTGACCACCTCCACGGCTAAAAATAGCCCAATCTCGCGGTCACTTTCCCTTTCTTGTCTCCTCACTGGCAAATGGGGGGAGGGGGGGCGTGGGGAGGGGTGTGTGATGATAGCAGCTGTGTTTATTACAGGGTATGTTAGACAGGTTTATAATCCTTTTTTTTATTTTAATATACCGGTAATCTTAATTTGAATCCAGCTTGCCAAACGTAAGTTTCAGTATAAAATAATTACTGGTAGGACTTTGTGAGTGGCTTACGATGTTTCCATCACCACTCTTGACACAATATTTAAGACGTAAGAATTTTATATTTGTTGCTTAAGACGACCCCCTAACTTTGGGCAGATTTTTTTAATGTTCAAATTTCGTCTTATATGCCGAGATATACGGTAAGTGTATTATTTTATTTTTTTTTACAATAAAGATGGTAATTTTGCACATGTGCTAATAGCACAAATATTACTATGCTAATGATAACATCATGTGATTTCTGAATGATCAACATGGAACATGTGCCCAGATCTCAGTTGGACGTACACATGGATGGTTTACTCACAACGCATATAAACTCTAATACTGCACTGGTAATATCAATACTTTATGGTTTCAATGCTCAACTTGGGACAATTATATTTCTGCTAATTATCCCAAATCATGTACAAGAACACTACCTGGCACATATAACTGAGCTTAGCACACCAGGGTCATTCACTGGTATTTACTACAACAAATGAAGCGCACTATTAGCATCGGTTGGATTCCACATCAGCGCACGGCTAGAGAGCTCATCCTCCCAGGGATAGCTTCTAGCGTGTCACCCTCTCTAAATTTAAATTAGAAACATTCTCCTTTGGACATCAATGCCTGAGATACGATGAGGGATGGGTCAGAAGGTGTTTTAAAAGTCTAAACTCAATTACACACAATCATACATCTGACATAGACACAGATGATATTTACATTACGTTAATTCTTACTTGGCACATGAGAACTTCACTCTGTTAAAACGTGAATTAAATTCACTTAATATGGCGAGCATGAGGTACTTGTTACATACCTGAGATACGATGAGGGGCGCGTCAAAAAGTGACGCTGTACCTCGAACTCTCATTTATATATGAAGCTAACTAGCAACTGAGGCATGCCAAACGGGCAATTCACGCATTGACATACATTTCATTTAAATCAATTGCTGTACATTTGGTTATGAAAATCAGTTTCATGGGTCAGATCAATTTCTTACATCTCATGTTTGCAATCTAATCAGAGTTTGAGCTTGCCAGGCAATAGTGAAATGAACGTCAAACTCACAAGCTGACAACGTCTTTCTTACGACCTCATCAAAATACAGACAAAGGCCTACTGAGAGTTTGCCGTTAGAACTTGGAGATAAGAAGACTGACATATTCTTTTCAGGATATTAATTACTTTCTAGAATATAAAACTGACAATAATTTCAATACAAACATCAGATTCTCTGATGATTGGGAATCAAAATGATCTAACTTCAGCATCAGTTGGAAACTCAGGGCATCCCCAAGGACGATGTTAGGGATTCGTCACTTTTACTGACAGACTCTACTCAAACTTATATGACAATTTTACTAACAGTAAATACTGTTGAAACTTTCAATATCACTCACAAGGGGTCTTGAATGTTTCATCTGTAATCAGACATATCTAATTTGACGCAAAACAATATACAGTCAACACGTTTACGCGGTGCCCTGCCAGAACCCAGGATGCTCACATTCCGTGGTGGGTGTACCCCTTTACACGGGTGAAGTATAATTTTTTTATTTAGCTCATAAAATTCATACAAATTATCCTGCCAGAATATAATTTACATTGCTGGAATTCTTACAATTTGATGATCATTTTGAATATAAACATCATAGATTTTGCATTAGACATACAAATTTTAGATATAATGTTTACTCTGAGTAAATTTGTTATTTTTTGTGCAAAATATATGACATTTATATTCAAAATATTCCTGGTCTTACAAGGAATCCAGCAATGTCAATTATATTATCCTAACTTTAGTCTGATTTATTATTTATTACTAAAAAGGTAAACAGTCTGGTATTCCCACACATTTATCTGGTAGGGACAGTTGGTGGGGGGTGGGGGGGAGGGAGGGAACGGCGACCTACCACCTGGAATGTGTGAAGAATATTTTTTTTTTTTTATTAACTGAAGATTTTTATTTTAGCTCATAAAATTCATACAAATTACCCGGCCAGAATATAATTTACATTGCTGGAATTCTTACAATTTGATGATCATTTTGAATATAAACATCATATATTTTGCATTAGACATAAAATTTTTAGATATAATGTTTACTCTGAGTAAATATGTTATCTTTTGTGCAAAATATATGACATTTATATTCAAAATATTCCTGGTCTTACAAGGAATCCAGCAATGTCAATTATATTATCCTAACTTTAATCTGAGGTAATATTTAATACTAAATGTTAAAATCTAGTTTTTTCACCCACCCTTTCTCTTGAAGGGAGGGTTGGTGGGAGGTGGGGGGGGGAGGGTTGGGATGGACTGACCATCTGGCTCTGTTGGAAGAGGGGTGAAAGCAAGGTGGGGTACTTTGATTGACAGATAGTGTCTAAAGAATATTTTTTTTTTTATTAACTGAAGATATTTGTTTTAGCTCATAAAATTCATACAAATTACCCGGCCAGAATATAATTTACATTGCTGGAATTCTTACAATTTGATGATCATTTTGAATATAAACATCATAGATTTTGCATTAGACATACAAATTTTAGATGTAATGTTTACTCTGAGTAAATATGTTATCTTTTGTGAAAAATATATGACATTTATATTCAAAATATTCCTGGTCTTACAAGGAATCCAGCAATGTCAAGTATATTATCCTAACTTTACTTTGAGGAATTATTTATTACTATACCTGGTTTTTCCCCCAAAATTTCTCAGAGGGAAGAGCCAGCGAGTGTACTGTGAGAAGAGGGGGAGGGAGTCGAGTCCATTATTTGAATGGACATTAACTTGGCGACTGTATTTCTCTATTTCTCTATTTCTCTTAAGTATTAATTGTGTGCATGTACCATCATAAAATTAAGATGTTATTTTTACTAGAACATAGGTATTGTGTCGGAAAAAGTGGAGTTTGGGGGTCAGCTGGTCTCTATTTCATTTAATCCCATATGTTATGTTATTCACTTTACGCGTTTCTCACTTTCCGCGGTACCCTGTGGGTTACATTAACCGCGTAAAGTGAGGGTTGACTGTAGTTCTCTCTCAATTTCAAATCTCTAAAGACGATATGAGGTATTAAGAAATGTCGGAGTCTCTGATGTACATGAGAGAAAATAGACGACTCGGGCATACTGAAATGGTGAGAAAGTGGACGTCTCAACTGGGGGACTCGATAAAGAAGTTATAGCTACATGTTTTATGGGCTATTGAGTGTTATATGATTCATCTCATTTTACGTTAACTAACATGTACGACCATGGTCAGTACATCAGTATCTGATAAAAAATAGCTAGTGTTTAATATGTCGTTTCACAATTGACCTGTAATATTATCCCCTGGTAGAGCCTACCTTGTCCTTGAAGTTCATGGAAGAATTTCAAGGGGTCTATTGGAAATATAGTTTTTCAACCAGAAATTTATGCAAATAAGAAAATTTTAAAGGTTTTCAATTAAAAAAAAAAGAAAAATTTAAATTCAGCCTTAAAATTTTGAGCGACTGGTTCAGTCTGTCCTTTAATAATACCTGTTAAATTTTGCAGTCAAATATATTCATAATTCCTCAACGACCGCCGGCTGTCTTAGTGTTTATTTTCATGAACATGTGACTTAGAAATAAAGAAATATAACATAAATATGATTCCAATGCTCTAATGTGACTTAGAAATAAAGAAAATATAGTACAAACTCGATGAGGTTCAGAGTTAAATGATTTATTGAGAACAAGGTGAGCCTAATTCAAATGATTTTCAAAGTGCATACATCAAAAATGATCAAAACTTGCTATGATAGACAATGAAATTGATACATAATGCATCATAAAATACAACTCTGCACTTGAACCATCCTCTGAGCAACACGACACAGTTCAGCCAGTCTGTCACCTAGCTGACTCGGAGACATGTGGCTGCTGCCGTGCTGCACTGTGTGTAATCCTGTGATGTCACATCGGGGGAAGGAGAGGCTGAGCGTTGCTGGACTGGCGATGTAGTTATAGTCCACTGCCTTCACACATACATTTACTTCTCACACATACACACCTATGCTCTTCAATTTGTTTTATTTATTATTTAAACATTTTATTTGCTTTATTTCTAAGTCACATTAGAGTATTCTAATGATTATTCCACATAATTTATATTTTCATTACATGTAACAATGGCAACATGAAGACCACTAGTGTATGGTGGGTATTGAAACAGGGTGTGCTGAACATTAAGCTCTGTAAAATATGTGGCATTTTGTACTTGTAAATGATCATAAAATATGTACTGTATATAAATAGCACAGTAGGTAAGTAAGAAGGGTAAAATCTTGTTTACAGTGTGTAGTGTGCTACAGAGTAGCCGAACACCTTCGCTCATTATTACCCTTGTTTCTTCCCTTCTGTCACCCCCTCCACCCCTCTTCGACTGCCTTCCTCACCCCATTTAGTCCCCACCACAAGGTTTTAGTGATATATCAATACACAACTGCAGCATTTCATAATAGCAGACAGAAATCAAGAAAAAGCTTAGGTTAATACAATGTTTTATTATATTACAATACTGTACATGTCTAATGCCATGGGTATTTATTTAAATTAAATTGTATGATTAAATCATTATTTCATAGCTTGTGGGTGTGCACTGCCCACTTAGCACACTATGAATATATTCTCATGATAAATACCAGCTTGTATTTATGAGTACTACTGTACTGTACTCATTTTTACTGTATTTTTACTGAATTGTATTAATGTATATTTATGTATTATTTGTATGCGCTATGTCAATTAGTGAAAAAGCTGCTCAATACATGTATTGGGTTTTGGGACAAGGTCTAGAACCTATTCTTGTTTATATAATGTTAACCCGTTAAGCGCCAACCAATATTAGACGTAATAGACATCCCAGTGCCAGCCTAAAATTTAATACAGTGAACCCTCACTTTACGCGTAAAGCGAGAAACGCGTTAATGCGTTATAAACCTTACGGTCGTGAGATGGTGTTGTTGTGGAGTAGTGGGTGGTGCAGGTAGGCGGTTGGCCTAGGCTGACAGCAGGCAGGACGATCTTCTCAGCTCCAGTAGTAAGACAGCAGAAAGGAGTATGGTATTCATGGCTCCGGGGGTCACCAATTGTAGCGTACTGCATGTGGCCAGTTGTCAGTTCTCTTTAGTTGTCTATTATCTCTCTGTATGGGCACACAAACGTACGTACATGTAGATATCTCCACTCAGGAATGAGGTAGGATAGAAACTCACAATGCGCTTTCTGTACAATCAACCCTCACTTCACGCGGTTATTGTAACCCGCAGGGTCCCGCGGAAAGTGAGGAACGCGTAAAGTGAATAACATAACATATGGGATTAATTGAAATAGAGTCCAGGCCGACCCCCAAACTCCACTTTTTGACGACACACAACTTTGTTGTAGTAAAAATTTTATCTTAACTTTATGATGGTATGAAAAACAAGTAATATAGAAGAGGTTAGGTTAGGAAAAATAAAGGTTGACATAGGAAAAATAAAGGTTAGGTTAGGAAAACTAAAAGTTATGTGGAACACTTACGTTAGTAGAAGAGATGGGTCGGCATACTGGGATGGAGGCTGGTTCCGAGGCAGAGGGCAGATTACTGGCCCTCAGGTGAATCACCATTACTAGGTGAATCACCATCACTGTCACTTACAGTTGTCAGGGCTTCCCTGACAAATCCCTCAAAGTCATCTTCACTGTCACTATCACTGGCTTGGGTTGGTTGTGGTGGGTTGCGGGCGAAGAAATCTGTTATGCTTTGTTGACGGCTGGTGTTGATGTTGTCGTGATACACCTTGATGTAGGGCTCTATAGTCTGCAACAGCTGGGTAGTAAAGATTTCATACCTGTTTGCGTCAGGGTCGTCGGAAAGGAGGAGCTTGGCTTTCTCGATACACTCGATGGCACCCCTAACATTACTAAGGGATAAGTGATGTTCTTCTTGGGATGACGCACCACCTGCCTCTTCACTGACGTCGTCATCATCATCATCTACCATCTCGTCGGTAGTCACATCAGGATCCCTTATCACCTCCAGGATGTCGTCGTTGGTGGTCTCGGAGAAGCCTGGAACTGTAACAGTCTGCGCAGCTTCTCTGGCAAGGTCTACTGCTACTGCAACAGTCTGAACCTCACCAGTCACAGATTGACTCCTCCTCTCACCTGATATTCCATGAAATACATGTCTCCATGCGTGACGAATTGTAGCAATAGACAGCTGATCCCATGACTCCACCAAAAAGTCCACAGCTTTCTTAATGTTAAATACTCTCCAGAATTGTTTGAACAGTATTTTTTGCTGTGCCAACTGTTGATCCTCATCTTCTTCGCTCTTGCTATCGGTGGTGGTGTCACTCAGGTTGCGCAACTCTTCCCTGGTGTTGGTGTAGTCGTTCAGGAGTTTGAATTTTTTCGTAGAGAATGCAGCTTTTACATTACAGATTAACTCGTGGTCCATGGGCTGTAATATAGACGTAGTGTTGGGAGGAAGGAAGACCACTTTTACGTTGGGGTGACGATCTAACAGTAGGGGCGAGTGTCCTGGTGCGTTGTCCAGCAGCAACAAAATCTTGAATGGCACATTCTGTTGCTCACAGAATTTCTTTACATCGGGAACAAAACAGTCATCAAACCAGGAGAGGGACAGTGTAGAGAACATCCACGCCTTACTTGCGGTCAGCCAGTGGACATTTTGCTTGGTCATGTCCATTGTTTTGTAGGCGTGCGGCTTGCGTGCTGTGTGGATCACCAATAACTTGAGCTTACTGGTACCGGAGGCATTGGTGGTAAACAGGACGGTGATGCGTTCCTTCTGCATCTTCCGGCCCCGAATCTTGCTGGCATTCTTTACAACGAAGGACTTGGAAGGTAGCTTTTTCCAGAAAAGACCAGATTCGTCCATGTTAAACACCTGGTCGTCGGTGTACTGTCCTTCCTCCATAATCTCACGTAAAAACGGAGGAAATTCCCTAGCCGCAGCACGGTCAGCACTAACTTCTTCACCACCAATGTTTATATTGGTGATCTTGTCCCGGATCTTAAACCTCTGTAACCACCCAGAGGAAGCATTAAAGGGTTTGGGCTCTGTAGTTCCCATCTTTCGTGCCACTGCAATGTACAGTTCACGTGCGTAGTCCTTAACATAGCGCGTGTCGACCGCCATGTTCCGTCGCGCCTGACGCACCAAGTACCTCACAAGTAATTTTTCTGTCTTGAGAAGCACCTGGTTGTGAAAATACTTGATCATAGAAGCACCTGTAGACTTTGTGATGTTCATGTGCTCCTTTATCTTGGCTGTATCCTTCTTTATTGTTCGAATTGTAGATTCATTCACACCATGCTGGCGCGCCAAATCAACCTGCCTTGTTCCTTTCTCCAACTCTTGGATGATGGTATACTTCACCTCGTAGCTTAAGGAACGTCGTGTCTTCTTTGGTTTAGTGCCGCTGGGTCCAGGTAAGGAAAGGTTTCTCTCTGGGGGTGGTGGTCCGGCGGAAGCCATTTTAGAGAACAATGGATGCACATTTACACGGTCTGGCGTGGAGGGATGAAACTGGCGCGGCTAGGTCAAGGATCGTCTTTCCTCCCACCCTCCCTCCCTCCCCCGGGTGGACACGTCATAATACTTTAAGCCAATTACAGCTAGCAGCAGAGGGGGGTAGCTATGCATGGCCAATCACAGTCCGATACGTCAGTGATAACGCAACAAAGACACACACTGCGCAACCTTACCGCGCGGCTTGCCCAAGCGGAGGGAGAGGCGAGGAGCGCAGGCAGGCAGGCGGGTGGGGCGAATCTAAAAATAGCATCGCGCCGGACACTCTCCGCGTAATGGGGTTCACGCACCGCGTAATGTTAGCATGTTAGGTTCTGGCAAGGCACCGCGTTAATGTGGAAACGCGGAATGTGGCATCGCGTAAAGTGAGGGTTGACTGTATATATATTGTTGTTCAGCGCAGTGCTTAGGAGTGACTAGGTAAGGAGAAACTTGCTCAGAGGTCCTGTAGGGCGAGGAGGTTTCTGAGGAAGCTGAGTGGTGAGGAGCTGTGAGAGATGTTGCTGGTCCAGTAGCCGAGTGTAGAATGCTCTCCCTGGACAGACATGGCCGTATTTATACAATTTATGAGGATCAGGATTTGGAATGCGTGTAGAGCGAGAGCCAATCACAGAGGAGAATGCCAGAAGTACGCAGCACTCTGATCCTGGTGTTGCTACGTGTGCGTCCGCACTGTGGAGTAGGTCTACCAGCGTTGCTGGCTGTACGCTGATTGGCTGGTAGGCGTGCGGGAGCTCAGTCATCATTTGGAATTTGTAGGGGAGAGGAGCCAATACAGCATAAAGTGAACAACATAACATATGGGATTAAATGAAATAGAGACCGGCTGACCCCCAAACTCCACTTTTTCCGACACAATACCTATGTTCTAGTAAAAATAACATCTTAATTTTATGATGGTACATGCACACAATTAATACTTAAGAGAAATAGAGAAATACAGTTGCCAAGTTAATGTCCATTCAAATAATGGACTCAACTCCCTCTCCCTCTTCTCACATTCCTGGCTCTTCCCTCTCTGAGAAATGTTTGGGGGAAACCACTAGATTTTAAGGTAGCGTAATAAATAATACCTCAAACTAAAGTTAGGATAATATAATTGACTTTGCTGGATTCCTTGTAAGACCAGGAATATTTTGAACATAAATGTCATATATTTTGCACAAAAGATAACATATGTTCTCAGAGTAAACTAAATACTTAAAGTAGATCTAAAATTTGTATGTCTAATGCAAAATCTATGATGTTTATATTCAAAATGATCATCAAATTGTAAGAATTCCAGCAATGTAAATTATATTCTGGCCGGGTAATTTGTATGAATTTTATGAGCTAAAACAAATATCTTCAGTTAATAAAAAAAAAAAATATTCTTCACGACACTATCTGTCAATCAAAGTACCCCCCCTCTTCCAACCTCGCCAGATGGTCGTTCGGTCCCTCCCTACCAGAGAAATGTGTGGGAGAAGCCAGAATATTTACCTTTTTAGTAATAAATAATACCTCAGACTAAAGTTAGGATAATATAATTGACATTGCTGGATTCCTTGCAAGACCAGGAATATTTTGAATATACAGTTCATATATTTTGCACAAAAAATAACATATTTGTTCTGAGTAAACAAAATATTTGCATTAGATCTAAAATTTGTATGTCTAATGCAAAATCTATGATGCTTATGTTCAAAATGATCATCAAATTGTATGAATTCCAGCAATGTAAATTATATTCTGGCCGGATAATTTGTATGAATTTTATGAGCTAAATAAAAAAATTATACTTCACCCGCGTATATGAGTAGATGCACCGCGTAAAGTGGGAATTCCGGTTCTGGCAGGGTACCGCGTAAATGTAGAAACGCGTAAAGTGAAACCGCGTAAAGCGAGGGTTCACTGTATTTTTTTTTTTTTTCCTAAATCATCTCAAAATGGTTCAGGAAACATGAAAATCACAAGAATTCCCATGTCTGTGTTTTAACACTGTGTAGTGAATGGTGGTAGAGGAGGTAGGGAGGGTCTCACGTCATCCATCACCATGGCAATCTGGTGAGTCATGCTCCTCCCCCACGCCACCCTGACAGTTCTCCACTTTCCTAACACCTCTTGTGTGTGTGTTTCTTTTGTTTTATTTCTGGTTATTCCTCCCACATGAATCATTATTCAATATGCATGTTAGAAAATGAATAAAACACCGCTATGAGTTCATATTTTTTTATGTTTGCTTATCCAAGTCCCTCCCCCCCCCCGCCAATTGCATACAATTGGGTATTATCCATGTCTATGAATAGTAAAGGCTACAAAGGGTGTCATGGAAGCACTGCCACTCATTGTTGCCTGGTTCACATCATATTATTACAGTAATAGTTCTGAAGAGTTTGATAGTCCTTGAACCATGGTGCTACTTTACACTCATTACAGCAGTAACCAGAATCCTTCCTCTTCTTTGCTTTTCATGACTTGTAGCAGACGTGACACTGCTTCTGTGTTATGTTCTTGCCAGGTGTTGGTGGTAAGGTGGAAGGAAAGTGGCGACCTCTGAGGCATAGAGTGTGTCACGAGCTAGATTACGAGGTGTTACATGTTGTTCTTGCCAGTATGTCTGAAGCATCTCCCTCACCACTTCAACAAGAAGATAAAGTATTCTGATCATAGAGTGGGTCATTATCCAACTTAGAAACATCATCTGGGATAAGCTCTAATGTAGGTTCATACTCGACAGCGAGTTGCGAGTATTCCGCCTCAGTCAGCCTGGAGCGAGAGCGGTGTGACATGTTCATGCGTGGCTACCTTGAGCGTGACTCACTGAGTGATGAACACTGTCACCGCTGTGGCCCGGGAAGCAATATACCAGTAGGCAAGGAGAGGGTGATAATGTAGCTCTAAGTGCATCTCGCTACTACCACAAATGTGAGTTTAGGTCAATGCTAAATCTAGCCACGTACATTTACAGGATTAGTGCTGGTCGTGGCTGGTCACCCATCCCGCATAAGTACGGGATTAGCGCTCGGCGGGTTAAAGAGGCTTGTTTTAAATGAATTTGCTTTCAGCACCCTTCTCGAGGAATATATCCTTTGTTTAAAGCAAGGGAATACTGCACAGTATAGTCTCGATTTACGTGGTCAATAAACCCGTGGAAGCCCCCGTAAAACGAGGAAAGCGTAAACGAAATAATAGAACATATGGGATTAATTGAAATGGAGACTGGGCTGACCCCCAAATTACACTTTTTCTGCCACAATACGTACGTTGTAGTAAAAATAACATCTTAATTTTATGATGGTATGCACACACAATTAATATTTAAGAGAAATATCAATAGTATTAGGTTTTTTAACACTTACGTTAGTAGAAGAGATGGCTGGGTACATGGGTATGGGGGGTAGGGTGTGTCAATTTAGGGGGTGAACTGGCTAAATTGAAAATTGAGTAATTTGGTAGCAATTTATTGTAGTCTTTAAGCATGCAAAACAATATTCTGGCATAAATTTTTTTTTATAATAAGTCCTACCTACATCAAATGGATTTTTAAATGTACATATTTGTGAATTTATAACATAACCAGCGTTTGCACACATGTTACTGTTTCAAGTTTCAAATTATTATATTTTATTATCCGTAGTCTATTTGAAAGTAACCAATGCCTTCATACTCTCTTTGCTTTGGTTTCTTGTCATCAGTAGTCTGCTTGCTATTTGTGCTTTGATGTAACCTTCTCGCCTCTCGTGGCTGTAAACATGGCCCGCTGCTTCTGTGACCATTTTCACACATCTCTCCACACTTTGAGTGTGGGAAGGCCACTTCGGCACCTGCATTGGAGTCTCTTTAAGGTTTCTCAATTCTTGGCTAGTTAGACTTGTTGTCAATGGTGGCTCTAAGACTTCCAAACTCAAGTCAACCAATTCTGACAATTTGGTGGCATTGACGTTTATTGGGGGAACTTTTCTTGAATGAAACGAACAGTCTCCCAACTGGTCGTCATCTATTAGCGTTCCTCTAATCTTTAAAATGACTTCTACAGCCTCGGTTCGGAGATTGGTACATTGACTGCAAAGCATTGCTTGCAAAACTGCTTCTGATCGAGCATACCAAGCGGACCTTCTTGCCACAGGTAACACGATGTCCCTCACTACCTTCCTCTGTGTTCTTACTAGCTGCAATTGAAACAAAAGGTGATTGGGCCCATCCACCCACATAGGATTAAGTTTCACACTAAACCACTGGGGAAGATAAACTCCAATAATAAATTCAACAATTAACCTCAAATTCTTCAGCACTTTGCCCTTCAATTCGTGTTTGGAAATCCAAATCCTGCAGAAACGAAGAGCTGTAGTTAACCAACGGCTGTGACTGACAGGTCCAATCTCCAAGAGAGCCAATGACTGAGGCACTTCTCCTGATCTTATTGCTTGGGCAATACGATAAGCATAGGATTGATCTGTGCTGAGATCTTTGATGACTCCTTCAGACAACGCCGGAAGGGGAGGGCCAACTTCGACCTTTGGAAAGGTTGTATTTATTTCTAGTTGTGTTGCTTCATCCAGCATGATGCCAAGGGGACCTGACCACTTGTTGTTGCTCTTTGTAGGACCATCAAGTTCCTGGATGAGATGACGAAGAGGTAGCTCGCCTGTATGTAAATCACATACAATCCAAACAAGTCTTCTTCCTAGTTTTTTCTCTAAATGCGTCATTACACCCCCCTGCCATCCGGTGTTCACTGCAGTTGAATCTCCACCAACAGCCTGCAGTGAACTGCCAAGTCCTCTCTCCTGAACCCAACATAAAATATGATCAGCAATGACCTCTGCATGTTTCTTCCCTTCTACTTCAGTTTCGGGAGCAAAGTGAAACAAAAACCGACCACCAGGCTCAGAACAGACAGAGTAGTGTTCTTCTTTGATGAGACCTGGAAACTTTCTGTTCACTCCCTCTACTTCTAGCAAAACTTTTGTGTCATCTATTCTTCCATCAAACAAAAGACAGGAGAGCCCTCCCTCGCTTAAATCTTTTTCATGCTGATCAGATATTTCCTTCATTATTTTTTCTTGTGCTCTTCTAATTTTATTATGATCTATCACCAAAGATACATCCTCTCGGCTGATGAGGCCTGCATCTATCCAAGCGGCAGTTGCAATTTCTGCAGCCTCACGAAGTCCAGCATGGTGGCGAATACTAGCTAAAGCAATGTTTGAAATATTTCTTGTGTTGTATTTCATTTTCTTTGGTAAAGGTTCAGATGGCTCTTTGGAACTATCATCTGATGTTGCTTCCTGTTCATCAGAAGAACTATCAAAGAAGTGATAAACATCTTGACACAGCTCTTCCTCTCTTTGGATGGCTTCTTCACTCTTCATTTTCTTCTTTTGTTCCCTCTCTCGGATTTGTTCTCTCTTCTTGGCATTAGCAATCTGCTTCTTTGTTTCTGAATAATCTATTGAACCCATTTGCATACTTCCTTGGCCTTCTGCCTTTGTCCTCTGTGCCTTTATAAACTCAAGCTCTAAAACAGGGATCTTCTTTTCACGAGGACAACCACAATCAATGTGGGAATTATTTTCTCTCTTACCTGAGTGAGAACAGTTGGATTCAGAACATAATTGTATGGAGCACTTGCAGGTCAAAATGTCAAACAGAGTATCAAGTGTGTGCAGAAATTCATTTTTCCTGGCCAAGTTTCCTTTACCAAGTGATGTTTCAACTGCTTTGTGCCATAATTTCGTTAGTTTTAGCTCAATAGTTCGACACTGATTAATCACAGGTGGTTTGAATAGTGCATTAGTGCAGAAGAGGGACTATCATGTCATTTATGAGTTCTTTATCTGTATAGTTCCTTCTGTCCTTTGCATTTTTTTCTCGAAGGAGTAACCCTAATCTTAGCATGTCTCACACTGTTGGAAGTTCTGATACAGGAAGCTCCTTCCCTTTACCAACTAGCAGGCTCAAGTGGGTTGACAACTGACTTCTTGTCTTCAATTTTGACATCTTCACACTATCTGACAGATAGAAAAATATTTCAATGTTTCATAATTCAATTGTTGTTTCAAAAAATATCAATTTGTTTATCAAAAATGCTGTAACAGAAATAACATAATAATTTCTTAGAACATTATGTTTTATACAATGATATTAGTAACTGCGACAATCAATATGCCCTACTTATAATAATTAAAATGTAGAATTCGTCTGGTAGAGTAGGTGCAAGTGCAATGAGAGCAAACCACCGTCTATGATATCTAGAAGGAGAGTGAGCCGGGCGCCTTATCCTCACGCTTGGTACAAGTCAAAACAAGAATTAAACTGTCCCACACGGAGAGCCTGTTCATGTTCTGACATGCATATTGTACACAAGCTATAGAACCATAAAATACTCCATAATCCATATGCTTGCATGAGATTAGTTAATATCAAGTGAATAATTCTAATCAAGTCTCATTAATTTGTTGAAATACTGATATTTGAAACTTACAGGTATAATTGATGTAGGTGAGGGTTATTTCAATTCATTTTTGTTTGCTAATCTCAAGTTTAGACATAAAGAGGCACAATATTTTGACTACCAAATTTGATTTTTAACATGTTGACAAAATTGACACACCCTAATGGGGGGTTGGTTCTGAGGCAGAGGGCAGATTATTGGCTCTCACCTGTATCACTTGTTTCACCTGTATCACTATCCACCACAGAGGCTTGCAGGGCCTCTTTGTCAAACCCCTCAAAGTCCATATCCTCACTATCACTATCAATATCACTGACTTGGGCTGGCTGTGGTAGGTGGCTGGTGAAGAACTCGGTAATGTTTTGTTGACTGGGTGACCTTGTGCACACCCTGCCCATGCAACTTCCCGTTTAAATGATGGAATGTACTGCGTAACTAATAATTGCCGGTCTGGCCAGGTGCCGTGTAAAATTCGTAAATGACCAAACGCTTAAACGAAATCTACGTAAATCGAGACTATACTGTATAATATAAAACTATTGAATAAGAAAAATGAAGAGAGGAAAGTGAATTCTGTGTGAGACAGGTATGAGGTAGGTTAGGTTAGGTAGGGCAGGTTGGCTGCCTGGACAGAGCGTAAACCCCCCATCCTCTGCTGCTTGAGCGTCTATGTCGCGATCCCAATATCCTTTATACCTGGGGGGTGAAACCTACCCAAGTTATTATCAAATAAAGGAACAAATAGGGAACACGACAATAATTATCCCCACAAAAACCTACTCAACTAAATGTACTTAAATAAGTAAGAACAAGTAGAAGTAAGTGAGTCACAAAAGGGAAGATAATTAATTAATTCAATTTATGTTCTAAAGGGAGTACGGACTCGCAAACAAGAATTTAAGGGAATAAGTGATTGTATATTAAAATAAGAGTGATGCCGGAAGGGTGAAAATATACCGTAAGGAGTTAGACCAAACGAATACTACTTAACATAACTATATTACACAGACATACAATTTATATATACAACAATCACTACAAAATGGATATTTCCTACCAACAGGAGATTCCTTAACGCCAGGATCCCTTCCTAGGCCTAACTGAATGTGTCACTAATACTTGGTACCACTAGGGCATTGCAGAAGACTGGACAAAGCACTACACAAAGGTCGAGGCTAGAGAAAGAATGGACACGTCTATCCTATGCCACGGTTTTTCGCTACTCGGGAAGCGTCCCCACGCGGTGGAGGAGCGCGTCTCATATCACGTGATCCAGGACATTTGCTTGATAGTTTATATAATTAATTAATACTACTCTTGATTTGACTTAGCAGAGTAACACAATGATGCATATTAATAACATACATAAATATACAATTAAGCTAAGTAACTAAGAACAACAATAATATAATAAGTACAATTAACAAGTTATTAATAGCTTGTGTGGAATGGAGGCGTGAACATATGCCTCACGCCATGCGAGTTCCCGAGCGCTATAGGCACGTGACAGTCTATCACACTGTGACCCATTTATGATGACAGTACGTAATTTCATCATAATTCCCATATTACTGTATTTAGGTTCATTTGGTGCTGGGATAATAAAACATTACTGTAAAATAATAAATTTTATCCCCCCAAATTACCACACTAAACCCCATAGCACAAGCAGCTGACCAGTTTTAATGATATCCATTAACCCTTAAGCCCCAGGTTAGGGTGCTTCTGGCACCCCCGCCCGGGGGTAAATCTAGACAAATCAACTTTTCCAAATATAATTTTTAACCTTTTTTAAATGATAAATTAATAAAAAAAATAATTTAGAAAAGCTATACAGTGGGCCCTCGGTTAACAAACGGTTCGATTAACAAAATTTTGGTTAACGAATGAGCTCCCATACGGATCTTCGATTTGGTTAAGGAACAAAACTTCGATTAACGAAATCCATACGCCAAACACGTTTTGTTGTGAGCATCAGCTGATGGGCTAGTCAGCCATTACAGTAATCGGTTCTATGTTTACATTCGTTTCCAGTGGAGTAAATATCAAGAAGGTTGTGCTCTTTAATATTTTTGCATTTTATATATTTGAATTATTATTCATTTTAAAATTTAGTTAACATATTGATAATAATATGTGCAGTACAGGGAACTAGTTTTTTGTGTGCCCATCAGCCGCTTGACTCACCCGCCAAAGCGTCAGTTTAACTTTGTTTACAGTGGAGGAAGCATCGTGTTTGTTGCTCTCTTGAATACAGAGTATTTTTACATTTTAACATTAAAGTTATTGGTTATTTTGAAATTTAGTTAACATGTTGATAATGTACAGCGCAGTGCAGTGTTGATATAAATAAAATAATCTGTAATTACAGCTAGTGAACTTAAAATTTTATTGGTGAAATTACTGCATCAAGCATGGATCCAAAGAAAGGCGATTTCTCCTCCATCCCCACTTCCTTCTCTTCTCCCTTCTCCTCCTCCATCCCCCACTTCTAATTCCCATTATCATCATCAACCAGGAACCTTCTACATACACACCTCAAAGTAAGAGGACTTTACTACATTTTGTTTATACTTTGTATGTACTTTTCTGTGAGCTGGAACCAATTACCCAATATCCCATTGAAATAATGGATTTGGTTAACAAAATTTTTGATTAACGAACGCTTCTGTGGAATGAATTGTCTTCGTTAACCGAGGGACCACTGTATATTGATCCTCTAGAAACTTCATTGGCAGTGTTGAGGGAGGGAGGGGTTAGGGAAGTAAGGGGACAGTGTTGTTTTGACATCTGACGCTTGTAGTGGATACTTTCCCCTACAACTGTCGCTGACCAGCCGATCCCGCGGTGAGTTTCTCAGCGAAGCTTAGCTGTCTGACTGTGCGGTGGTCGGCCAGCAGCAACGTTCACTTCTGGCGAACTTGTGTATAATATACCCCCAGCCTTGCCGAGAAGAGCATTCTACTCAACGCTCTCAAACGGACAAGACTGTTAGATATAAACTAGGTTACCCCATATTTACTTGTAATTCATATTTGATTATAGTTAGTATCTAACTTTTCATTATTACTAATTAATTGATGTGGAATTTATGTGAATATATTCTATTATGTTTTCTGTTAGTTGTGGAATAAAGCGCCACTTTGCTGCGCATGTAATGTCTATTTTGTTTTACGAACAGTTCACAAAATATATTCGAAAGAGCAACAATGCTTGTGTCATTGTCTGAGCCTCTCGTATCATATTTCGTTGTTATCCACCAAAATGAACACTGTAATATCAACATGTTATGGGCCCAGGCACAGGTTGGTGTTTGATGGTGATGAAAGCAAGTATGAGTTGTGGGAAGTGAAGTTCTTAGGCCATTTAAGACTTCAAAAACTTCTCAATGTCATTAATCAAGATGGAGACGGTGCAGCCATGACAGAGAAGCACGCTCAAGTGTTTGCAGAACTAGTGCAGTACCTCCACGATCGAAGTCTTTCCCTTATCATCCGAGATGCCAAAGATGACGGTAGGAAGTCATTAAAGATTCTCCGTGAACATTATCTAGGTAGCAGCAAGCCAAGAATTATTGCCTTGTATACAGAACTGACATCACTCAAGAAATCCACTGAAGAGGCCATTACTGACTACGTGATACGGGCTGAAACAGCAGCAGCTTTATTGAAGCTAGCAGGTGAAACCAGCAGTGACAGTTTACTTGTAGCAATGTTATTAAAAGGATTACCTTTAGAATATAAGACATTTTCTACTGTTGTGACGCAGAAAGAAACAGCTGTTAGTTTCTCTGAATTTAAAGTAGCATTAAGAAGTTTTGAAGAAACTGAAAAGTGTCAACAACAACAAGGTGAGGATGCAGATTATGTGATGAATACAAAATTAAAAAATATGAATATTAAATGCTTTTCCTGTGGAAAATTAGGACACAGAAAATTTGAGCGCAGAAGTAAAGACAAATATAATCCCAATGAAGCAAAATCTAGTAGGTGGTATGACAACTGTAAATCCCCTACTCATGATACAAATTATTGCCGCAGAAATAATTCAGTAAAGTCTGCAATTATCAGTGAAGAAGATAACCATTCACTTGCATTTAGAGCTAGTGTTAGTTCTGTTTATAATAATGTAAGTAGTGATGTAAATGCACAATGCCTGTTAGTAGACTGTGGAGCAACATCACATATCAAAAGTGATAAATCCCAGTTTGTAAAATTTGATCAGAATTTTGATTCTTCTAACCATTGTATAGAATTGGCAGATGGTAGTAGGCAAAATGGTATTGTATCAGGTAGAGGTGATGTGAGAGTTGAAATTAATGATGTTAATGGTAATAGTCATAAAGTTCTACTCAAAAATGCTCTGTGTGTTCCTTCCTATAAACAGAATATATTTTCTGTTTTAGCGGCCACACAGAAAGGTGCATCAGTAAACTTTACCCCAAATTCTGCAGAATTGAAGGCCTCAGATGGTACAGTGTTTGATATCAATAAACATGGTAAACTGTATTATCTGAATAATGTGAACTCACAGAAAAGCAGCAGTCATACAATTGAGGAATGGCATAAAATTTTAGGTCATTGTAATGTGAAAGATATACTTAAATTAGAAAATGTTGTTGATGGTATGAACATTACAGATAAGAATAATTTTGACTGTAATGTATGCATTTCAGGTAATGTGTCTCAGCATAGAAGTAGAGAACCTGATCAGCGAGCTACAACCAATTTAGAACTTGTACACTGATTTAGCAGGTCCTGTAGACCCTACTGCAAGAGAAGGTTTTAAGTATACCATTTCCTTTGTAGATGACTTCTCTGGTATGATAATGATTTATTTTTTCAGATCTAAGAGTGATACTTTGGCAGCTACAGAAAAATTCTTGGCGGATTGTGCTCCATATGGATCTGTCAAACGACTAAGGTCTGACAATGGTGGTGAATTCACTTCCACTGAAATTAAAACTCTAATGATTGAAAATCACATAAAGCATGAATTTTCTGCTCAATATTCACCACATCAAAATGGTACAGCGGAGCGAGCTTGGAGGTCTATTTTTGATATGGCCAGATGCTTATTGTTGGAAGCAAAGGTACCTAAGACTCTATGGACTTACGCTGCGAAAGCTTCAGGATACATTCGTAACAGATACTACAACCCGAGGATTGGAAAACTCCCTATGAAATGTTCACTGGAAAAAGGCCAAATCTGAGTCACATGCATGTACTGTACAGTCATGCGCCGGTTAACGTCCGACAGAACAATGTCCGATCGCATATACGTCCGTGCCCCCTCTCCCCCCAAAAAAAAAAAAAAATATGTGACGCCTGCTGGACCACCACTCCACGACCCCCTGATGGAGACCTGATGATCCTCCCCGTACTGGTCAGATATTATGTGTTAAAGGAATATGCTTCCTTACTTAGGCTTTTTTTAAGCATTTGCCTAAAGGCAAAATGCTAACCTATATCTATTGAGGATAAAATCTTTCACCTACAAATTGACAATAACACATTTGCTGTAATCAGACATATCTAGTTGCCTCAACAATTGCAACCCCAGTTGCAATTGGGGTTGCAATTTCAAATTCTGTGGAATTACTAAAAATAGTAAAGTTTCTGGTGCACTCTAAGATTAAGAGAGAAAACGGAGGACTCAGGCGTCCTGATGTGAGAGAAAACGGACTCGTATGATGGGGGACCAAATAAAAAAAGCATAGATACATGTTTTGTGGACTACAGTATTAAGTGTACCCGTTTCATCACTTTGTAATAAACCTAGCCATGCCTATGTGTGTTTATTATATTTACCATAACTTTATATATATATTTAGTGGGTCCAAATGGTCGTAAAATGGGAAACTTGGGGTTGGGTCTTGGATGCTTGAACCAATTAGAATAAATCCCACAGGCTCTGTACTTTTGTTATTGGCAGAGTCCCAATTAGGCGCGATAACCAAGGGGTGACTGTACTGTACTGTATATACTTGTGACACTGGCCAGTTGCTTCTGGTGTTATGGTACAGGGGTACCTCTATCAAGGAATAAACAATTAAAATTTAAATTGAAAAAAAAAAAAACATTCAAATAAATTACTATCTTACAGGAATCCCTCCAATGTAAGTCATATTCACCAGTTATATTCACCCTGGTTGTTTAGGTGGAAAATTATGAGAAGAGTTTAGTCACTCTTAAGTAATGATAAATAAACACGCAGGCAGGCCTTCAGCGCCAACTGTCAAAACTTATCTCAAATAAATAAACAAACAAACGCCAGACATTTTGTCACCTCACCCTCCCCCCTTCCCACCACCTTCGTGTTCCAAGATAAAAGATTGGTGATTTCTTTGTTTATTTTATATAATATCTCAGACTAAAGTTAGGATAATATAATTTGCATTGCTGAAATCCTTGCAAGACAGAGATTAATTTGAATATAAGCATCATATATTTTGCTCAAGATATAAGAAGTGTAGTACATTAGTGTACAATACTGTAGTACATTTTATAAAAAGTTTTTCAACTGTATTTTTGGGTAGATTTACATAAATTTCTTCATTTATTTTCATCCATTTACATGCACACACCATACTAAAAGAAACATAAAAGAAATAAATGACCTTAGTGCAAAGCTGGAGTGCACATGTGCTAATTTGATTATGGTACTAAAATTGTTATGTCTAGTGTGAATTACAACATGTTTATATTCAAATAAATCAGTATCTTACAAAGATCCCAGCTATGTTAATTATATTCTCCTAGGTCATATCACTGGCATTTTAAAATGAGAGAAGCTTAGTAGGACTGTTAAATAAACACACAGAGACCTTCGCCTCAAACTTATCACCACAATCCCCCCACCCCCCCAACCCCTCGCTGGGTGGCATGGCTCCTTCCCTCCCCCCCCACCTTCCAGCCAGGCTTTTAGGCTTACAGTTTTTATTTTATATAATATCTCAGACTAACGTTAGGAGATTATAATTTGCATTGCTGGAATTCTTGCAAAACAGCCTATAATTTGAAGATAAACGTCATATATTTTGCTCAAGAGATAAAAATTGTTGTACATTAGTATACAGTACTGTAGTACATTTTATAAAAATGTTTTTCAACTGTATTTTTGAGTAGATTTACATAGATTTCTTCATTTATTTTCATCCATTTACATGCACACACCATACTAAAAGAAACGTAATATAAATAAATGACCTTAGTGCAAAGCTGGAGTGCACATGTACTAATTTGATTACAGTACTAAAATTGTTTTGTCTAGTGCAAATTATAGCATGTTTATATTCAAATTAATCAATATGTTACAAGAATCCCAGCTATGTTAATTATATTCACCCCGGTCATTTCATTGGCTTTTTATAAGAGAGAAGCTTAGTCACCCAAGAACTGATAAATATACACGCATTAGACCTGGGCCTGTGCCAACTGTCAAACGTACTACCTCCCCTCCCCCCACACCCCCTCGCTTGCTCCTACCTTCTCTCTCCCCCATCTGCTCGGCAGTGCTGGAATCCTTGTAAAACAGTGAATCATTTTAATATAAATGTCATGAATTTTGCACAAGATAAAAATTAATCACCTGTATCACATAACAGTAGTGATTTAAGAGTAAAAGTGTATATGTACGTATATAGTATTCCACATACAGTGAGTTCTGCTATAACGCGTGTTTTGATAACGCGAATTTGCTCTAACGCGATTTATTAATTAGGAACGATATTTGTATAACGCGAATGCTTGTTTGCTATAACGCGATTTTTGCTTACTATTTCTCCAATTTTGTGGTATTAACTGTGAATATGGTAAAGAAGAATATCAACAAGAAGCGTTCTGGTGATAGAATTCCCGGAGATGATCGTTAAAGAAAGGATATAACACTTGAAGAGAAGCTCGATTTTATCAACCTCAAAATCACCCTTCTCCCCCATCAAGTAAAGTGTTACATTTACTGTATGATTTCATTATTAGATATGAATGTAACATTTATTTAGACTGTGCTATCCTTTGTGTTAGACTAACTACTAAATTTTTTCGATTTCGAGTAATCTGCACCTAACCCTATTTTCTCCATAAGCCCTGTTATTTCTATTACGCGATTTTCTATAACACGATATTTTACAAGAACACAATTATCGTGTTATAGCAGAACTACCTGTACACGTAAGTATAAATAAAAAGTTTATGTGATGATCGGACAACGTCCATTTCGGTTAACGTCACGTTTCCAAGAATGTATCTAGGACGTTAACCGGCGCATGACTGTATTTGGAAGTCCATGCCATGCTTATGTCCAGAACAAGAAGAAGTTGGATCCTTGCAGTGAACAAAGAGTGTTCACAGGATATGATGGACTGAGTCCAGCCTGTCTAGTATATTTTCCAGAGATAAATGATGTTAAGAGAGTTAGATGTGTAAAATTCAGTACCAATTTTATCAGGAAAATGTGGTGTTAGATGTCAAACATGAATATAAAAGATATACAGCACCTAACCCAGAGCCAGAAACTGAAGTTATTACAAATGAGACAACTGCAGAAGACACTGAAAACAGATACCCTTCAAGGCAATGACAAAAACCCAAACATATGGATGATTATGTGATGGAACCTGACTTTCCAGGTGTTCTGTTGATTTTTGCTACAGAGTTGCAGATATTCCAAGAAACTACCAAGAGGCAGTCTCATCTCCAGAGTCCATGCAGTGGCATAAAGCTATGGATGAGGAAATGGAGGCTCTAAGAGACAACAACACATATGAACTCATGCCACCAGTTGAAGGTAGATCAGTAATTGGTGGAAAATGGGTCTATGCAGTGAAACTTGGCCTTGATAGTGAAGAAAAATTCAAAGCTAGGTACAGTATGTAGCTAAAGGCTGTTCACAAGTTCAAGATGTGGACTATCAAGAAACCTCACCAACAGCTCGTGTTACATCAATAAGGATGTTACTGCAACAAGCAATACAAGACAACCTTATAGTTCACCAAATGGATGTTAAAACTGCTTATCTGAATGCTGACATAGATTGTGAAATTTATTTAGAACAGCCAGAAGGTTATGTTAAAAGTAATATAGAAGGTGAAAATTTTGTTTGTAAATTGAAGAAATCTTTATATGGTTTGAAACAAAGTGGCTGAAATTGGAACAACATGGTACATAATTTTCTTTTGAGTGAAGGTTTTCATCAATCTCTTGTAGATTATTGTGTGTATACAGGTTGTACCTCTCTAGTCCGGCATTCTGTGGTCCGGAAACTCCCGTGGTCCGGAACGATTTTAGTTTGTCCAATAGGTAGATAGGCAGCTCTTTTTTTTTTTTTTTTTTTTTTTTTTTTTTTTTTTTTTTTTTTTTACTTATCTGAATTATTATTACAGGAGTATTAAATTTATGCCCCTCAGGCCCCAATGTGGGTCAGTGACCTATGCCCGTGTGGGCTAATCCCCTTAAAAAAAAAAAAATTAAAAAAAGCCGCGGGAAATTAAGGTTTGTTTACATCCAGCAGTTCGGCTGCTCTCTCTCTCTCTCTCTCTCTGCTTGTCTATACAGAGTACAAAATTTAACCCTTCAATATATATGAGCAGTAAATAAGTGTTGCTTTCATATTCTTATGTAGAGTAATGACGATATGTTTTCACATGTGCACACTTACATATGCGCAGTCTCACTTTTTTTTACCATTAATGGTTAGCTACTTATATTGTTCCATTTATTAACATTAAATAACATTACAGGTACTTCAAACAACCATATTAATTTTTTTACATTAATTTTACTACAGCTAAAATCAGGGTCTTATTTTCTTCAGTTTTATATGTAGAACCAATCAGTCACTGCTTTTGTAAGCTTTAACATAAACAATGCCGGCAGCCGTCTCATCTCCTCTAATATTCAACGTATTATTAATAAATTGTATTGTTAATTTTGCACACACACACATTAATTCAATAAAAACAAATTCAGAAACATTAATTAAAATATATATGAACAGCAAATAAGTGTTGCTTTCATATTCTTATGTAAAGTAATGACGATATGCTTTCACGTGTGCGCATGCACACTTACATACGCGATCTCTCTTTTTTCTTTACCATTATCGTTAGCTACTTCTATTGTTCCATTTAATAACATTACTTAAAACAACCATATTAATTTTACTACAGCTACAACCAAGGTCTTATTTTCTTCAGTTTTATATGTAGAACCAGTCAGTCACTGGCTTTGTAATCAACGAAAACAATGCTGTGTCATTTCCTCGTGTGTTTTAATATTCTACGTATCATTAATGAATTGTATTGCTCATTTTGCACACTTAAACATTAATTCAATTAAAAAGACATTCAGTAATAAACAATAATGAATCTTTTGTACATAAAAGAAATGACGCTGTTTACACGATTATGCACGTCGTCTGCACGTTGGCAGGCCGTTCAAACCCATCGAAATTCAAGTTTCCACTGTCATATTTTTTTTTAATTTTTTTTTGTGTTCCAATAAAATACATTAAGAATGAAAAACTCACGAAATTTGAGAAGCTACTATACGACATTTAACCCTTCAATATGTCTTCAAAGAGACCATGATGCAGAGAAAGTGGTGCTAGTGCTTCCAAGCATAAGCACAAGTCACTATGTATCCAGGATAATGGTGAATTTCCATGGTCCGGCAATTTCCATGGTCCGGCACCGGTCAGGTCCCGAGGTTGCCGGACTAGAGAGGTATAACCTGTACTAGAAATGTAAACAAGATGAAGGTAATTATTATTATCTGGGTAGACGATTTAATTATTGCAGCTAGTAATGGTGACGTAATTAGTGATGTAAAACTTTCCCTGTGTAATAAATATAAAATGAAAGATTTAGGAAAATTGTCTTGGTTCTTAGGTATGGAGTTCAAATTTGAAGATGTCTGTATTAAGATAAATCAAACTAAATATTTAGAGAAAATACTTAATAGATTTAAAATGTCTGACTGCAACCCTAAGTCAATACCATGTAATTTAAGTGTAAGTAAAATCATTAGTAGTGACTCTAAAGAACTGTGTGATGCTAGATTGTACAGAAAAATTGTCGGCAGTTTGATCTATGTAATGACTGGTACAAGACCGGATGTATCTTACGTTTCAAAATTATTACAACATATGGCAAAGCCTACAAAAGCACTTTTTGAGTTAGCTAAACATGTTTTGAAATATGTTAAAGGTACAATTCATTATAACTTAAAGTTCAGGAAATCAAACAGTCCATTAAAATTGATTGGTTACTTTGATTCAGATTGGGGTGCATCGGAAGACAGGCGTAGTATTACAGGTTACAGTTATGAGTTAAATGAAGATGGTCCATTGATTTCTTGGAAATCTAAGAAACATAATGTTGTAGCATTGTCCTCATGTGAAGCTGAATATATGACTTTAACAGCAGCTATGCAAGAGGCTAATTTCTTAAGACAGTTGTTAACTGATATGCAAAATTCTAATAGAGAACCTGTAACATTGAAGGCTGATAATGAGGGAGCTATTGCATTGGCTAAAAACCCTGTACATCATCAAAGGTCGAAACATATCGATATTAAGTACCATTTTATTAGATCAGAAGTAGAAGATGGTATTATTAATCTGCAGTACAGTGATCCCTCAGTTAACGAGTGCCTCGGTTAACGAGATTTCGGTTAACGATTTACCTTCCATAAGATTCTTAACTTCGGTTAATAAGCAATCCCTCAATTAACGAGATTTTTACGAGCCGACCTCAACATGTTTTCGTTTGGCGGTCCACCAGCTGTAGTATTAGTCCGCCAATACAGTAATCGGTTTTAGGGCTTAAATTCCTTACTATTTTAGTATATATCAAGAATTTTATACTATTCAGTAATTTTAAAAGTTTAATAGTATTAAATTTTTTAGTCATTTTAACAATTATTGAACATAATTGAAGGTAAGGAAACTAGTTTCATGTGCGCCATCCAGTCTGGCTACACACCAAACAGCCGCCAGTCTCTCTCTCTTTTCAGTGGAGGTAACGTTTTTTTTCTGTGTTTGCAAGCAAATTATTGGTCAATTTTAAATTTATTTTACATATTGACAATATATAATGCAGTGCAGTGTTGATTTAAAGAAAATAATCTTGAATTACACCAAGAGAACTAAAATTTTATGGGTGAAATGGCACCATGGGGTGACTTCTCTTCCACCCCAATGCCTTCTCTTCTCCCTTCTCCTCCACCCCATTCTAATTCCCATCATCATCATCATCATTATCATCATCCAGGAGCCTTCTACATACACACCTTAAAGTAAGTGTACTTTTCTACCTTTTTTGTTGAATTTAGGCAATTTTCGGTGAGTTTGAACCAATTATCCAAAAACCCATTGAAACAATGGTTTCGGTTAACGAGTTTTTCGGTTAATGAGCAACCTGCTGGAACGGATAGTGCTCGTTAACCGAGAGACCACTGTATGTTCCATCAGAAAATAACATTGCTGATATGTTCACTAAACCAGTATCTAAAGAGAAACTAAAGAAGTTTGGTATTATGAGAGGTGTACCTTAGTTTAAGAGGGGGTGCTAGATATAAACTAGGTTACCCCATATTTACTTGTAATTCATATTTGATTATAGTTAGTATTTAACTTTTCATTATTACTAATTAATTGATGTGGAATTTATGTGAATATATTCTATTATGTTTTCTGTTAGTTGTGGAATAAAGCGCCACTTTGCTGCGCATTTTATGTCTATTTTGTTTTTACGAACAGTGTCATTGTCGCAGCCTCTCGTATCATATTTCGTTGTTATCCACCAAAATAAACACTGTAATATCAACAAAGACCTCCTCTCAACAAGCTCCTCACCACAGCAACTCCATAGCACTGCATTGTATAATATACCAGTATATAGTAAATAGAAAATGCCGTTGTGAGTTTCCCTTCTCACCTCTATCCTAGCGCGATCCCACATCACGTTAATGCTACACGCTCGTGGTCCCTACGCACTTAGCAGCGTGGCAGTGAGAATTGATACCACCCCCAGTGTCAAGACCTGACTGAATTACTCAGAATAGACAAACTGTACAGTGAGTTCTGCTATAACGCGTTTTGATAACGCGAATTTGCTCTAACGTGATTTATGAATTAGGAACGATATTTGTATAATGCGAACGCTTGTTTGCTATAACGCGATTTTTGCTTACTATTTCTCCAATTTTGTGGTACAGTATTAACTGTGAATATAGTAAAGAAGAATATCAACAAGAAGCGTTCTGGTGATAGAATTCCCGGTGATGATCGCAAAAGAAAGGATATAACACTTGAAGAGAAGCTCGATTTTATCAACCTCAAAATCACCCTTCTCCCCCATCAAGTAAAGTGTTACATTTACTGTATGATTTCATTATTAGATATGAATGTAACATTTATTTAGACTGTGCTATCCTTTGTGTTAGGCTAACTACTAAATTTTTTCGATTTCGAGTAATCTGCACCTAACCCTATTTTCTCCATAAGCCCTGTTATTTCTATTACGTGATTTTCTATAACACGATATTTTACAAGAACACAATTATCGCGTTATAGCAGAACTACCTGTACTCCAAGCTTTGTCAATAAATTTGTAAAACTAAAAAAAAGTAGCGGCTATTTTTAGCTTGCCTTTGTGTCCGAGATGGCCAGTAATGCTTATATTTACTGATTATAATACTTATTTGCTATGAATAATTAATTTAGAATCTTTTATTTGCATTATTTTTCCTAAAAAGTGCTTGGCAACACAAACACAGTCGGTCGCTAGGCTGTCTGGCTGTCTTTGTGTTTGGTAGAGTAAGTAGTGCATAAAATAATAATAATTCCACAAATAAATACATTTATAACATAATCATAGCATTATTTTCCAGAAATACTACACTACAATACAACTACACTACTTTTAGCAATACAGGTTGACTATCAAAAATCCGGCAACCTCGGGACCTGAGGAGTGCCGGATTTTCGAAAATGACGGAAAACTGATGGTTATATTTGCTGTATAAATTTAACAGAAAATGAATACCTGTACAGTCCTTTAAACAAAGAAAATTAAACACTAAATGAAAAGCAAATGAAATTTCATTATATATGCTGTATACAGTATATTTAACAGAAAATTACTACCTGTACGGTCCTTTAAAAAAAAAGAAAATTAAACACTAAATGAAAAGCAAATGAAATTTTAATGTTTACCAGGCTAAACAGCAGATGGGCTGTCAGGTTTATCATCTTTATCACTGACAGTGACAACATCCTCAGCAACAGGAACAGCTTCAACTTGTCTTGAAGTTGATGGCAGTGGATTATCAAGTGTGGACACCGCTGTTGCTTCTTCCTGCTTCCTAGCTATTTTCTTGAATATATCGTGCAATGTCTGTTGCTTCATATACTTGGGTCTTTCTCTAATAAGTTTATCTTGGAGCAAGAAAACATTCATGATTTCTTGTTCACTTACAAAACTTCGTTGCTCTAGTCCAGCCAGCAGTTCAGTTGTCAACGAAATTAACCTGTCAATAGAGATTCTGTCTCTCACATCTTCCTCATTTTCTTCACTGCTTTCATCTTCATCACCACCTGTACAGGCATTTCTCTCCGGACTTTTAACCATATCTACAATTTCAGAATCAGTGTAATGATGAACTGTAGGCACATTATCATCAACATCCAACCATTCTGTTAAAACATCTTCATTTATCCTTGGTGAAAGCTCCTTGGCATCAGGATTAGTTACATCTTTAACATAAGCAGAGAAGTTCATGTATAAGGTGCTTTTCTTTGGAAACCCTAAACCCTGCAAAATCATTTTCTGTGTCTTCGTTAGATTGAGAAGTAAACATTAAACTTGGCCACAATTTATGCCATCCATTTTTCAGTGTTGATGTTTTAATAGACTTCCAAGCATTGGCGACACAGTACACTGCATCCTTATTGTTGAACTCTTATATGAATTTCTGTACTGGGGTGCCTGAATTAACTGAACTCACTAGGCGCCTCATTAACAGGGATCGATACTTACACTTCATAGAACGTATGATACCATTGTCCTGTGGTTGAATTAGTGATGTGCAGTTGGGTGGGAGGTAGGCAACAAAAACATTATCTTTCACTAGAAGATCGGCTTTTGGATGTGCCGAACAATTGTCTAAAATAAGAAGTATCTTGCATTTAGGGTCTAGTCCAACTGAGTTACAGTGAGCCCTGGCCTCAGGAACAAAACATTTATGAAACCAATCCAATGTAATGTCAGTGGTAACCCACCCCTTCTTGTTGGCACGGTAATGGACAGGAAACCGTGTCATACCCTTAAAGACCCTCAGATGTAAACTTTTTCCGATAACAAGCAACTTACATCTATGGGTACCCTCAGCATTAGAGCAGCACATTACCGTGACGCGATCCTTCGAAGCTTTAAATCCCGATGGCGATTCTGCATCCTCAGTTGTCAGAGTTCTTTTTGGCGTACATCTCCAAAATAAGGTAGTCTCGTCAGCATTGTACACGTGTTCAGGACTTAAATGTTCATCACTAACTAACTTTGCAAATTCATCCACATAGGCACTAGCTGCATCCTTGTCTGCTGAATGTTTTTCACCACATACTGCACGAAAATGTAAGCCATGTCGCGACTTGAAACGTTGCAGCCAACTTTCTGTATATAGTCACACTTGTGTTGCAATCCCAGCTCTTCATGAAACACTTTGGCTTGTTCCTTTAATAAATCACCAGAAATTTCCACACCTTCACTTACACGAAGATTAAACCAGGTTATGAGAACTTGGTCTAGTTCCGCACCTTTTCCCTCCGACATTGACTTCCTTACAAACATTTTCCTTATTGATCCACTGTCAGAAAAGAACTTTAACAGTTTTTCCTTCTGTTTTTAATATCATACACTGTTGAAGAGCCGATGTTGTGTGTTTCACAAATGGTTCGCACAGACACGCCGCTATCAAGTTTTTTAAGCACTTCCACTTTCTCTGCGATCGACAACGCACGATGTTTACGTTTTACGCCACCGCTTTTCTTTGCTGAATCCATGATGGGGCTATACAGCAGCAATTAAATGATAAAATCAGAAGGAATGAGCATGAATGCTTGTTAGCAGGTGCAAGCAAGACCCAACAGCTGATTCTGGAGTACAGCGCTATCAAAACATAAACGGCGCTTCCAGAAAACAATGGTGCGCCAAGGCAGGAAATTTGAAAATGCGCTCCGAAATCCATGCTGGAAAACTGAAGGTTCCGGTTTATCGATTGGCGGATTTTTGATGGTCAACCTGTATTACTTTGATAAAACATGATAAAATGGACAACCAATGAAAATGAAACAAACAAAAGTAGGTAATTATGTTCTGGAAGCTTTCTTGTGACCGAGCATGTGGTGTGACAGACAAATGGTTACACTGGAACCTGATAACCCACGCTGGGCATTTAAACAGTGGCGGAATGTCACCCGGGGTGCCCCGGTGTATCGATATCCATTGGTTGGAAAATCTATTGAAAAGTAAGGGCTGTATATATTCAAATTAATTGCTGTCTTGCAAGGATTCTCATAATGCAAATTATATATTTATTCATCAAGTCAGTGACAATTTATAAGGAAACAATATTTAACCCTATGCACCACACATCTCTCACTTTACTTCTCAGCTGAGGTACTGTAATATCTACCCTTGTGCTGCCACACAGCCAACCCATGCACGACAACTCTGCACTTGGTTTTTGGTCGATTGTAACCCCACCATCGCATTGCTCCACGACTACCTGTCAGCATCATACACCACTTATCATCGGTGTTTTTTTTTTCTCTTTTCTTATGTCAGAGGACAGCACTATGATTTAGAATGAACTGTTTTATGGTGACTGTGCAGTGATATTTTCTGTGTTTTTTGACTGTAAGGTGCTTCGCTTCTGTTGTTGTGAAAATGATGAGAGTAGTATCGGCCACTATGATTGTTTTTATGTTATTATTGTTCTCTCTATTTTTGTGACAAGTGCTTTTGTTCTGTTTTTGTGACTTTAGAGTGAGGAGTGTAACTTTAAAAATGTCTGGGAAGGCCAAGGCATCCATGTATTTGAGGTGAAGCTTGACATTCTGAAGCAGCATGAGACTCCCCCAGAATCTGTGTGGGAGTCAGAGTGTTGTTTCCACTCCACCTACAAGAGTCCCCTTAGCCTCAAAGGAGACATGCAGTGATGACCAGGGTTATTCTTCATGATGTGGTGAATGTTGTTTAATTGTTATCTATTGATTTTTTAAGTGTAGGATTTTTTCGTCGCTGATACATGAGTGTTTGGGGACTGGCTGGGAACATAGCCCATTAAACTCATGTTATAATGCTCTCTGTCTATGATATTTTACTTAGCGATGGGTTTTTCAGGAACTTAACCCCATTGTTTATCTAGGTGTACCTATATTGTAATAATTTTTCCACAACTTTTATAGTTACATTACAAGTAACAATATACTGTACAAGGCTGGCGAGTCTGTCACGTACTTATAGCAAGGCCTTGGCTATAACCGCCTCCACACACGTTCATTTCTCACACATACACACCCATCTTTGTCGCTTTTTTGTTTTGTATTATATTTTCTTTATTTCAAAACCATATTTGAGTATTGTAGTGATTTTTCAGCAACTTTTATACAGGTACACCACCGATTTTCCAGGAAATGATGGTCCGGCACCTGCTTTAGTTCATTCAAAACTACGACAGGGCACTTAACTTCCTTCCTTCCCTCCCAGCCAGGGTAAAGGTAGTGTTTGGTTTAAAGTTTTTATCTTGTAAAATGTCACAGACTAAAAATAGCAGAATATAACTTGCATTGCTGGAATCCCTGTAAGATAGCGAATAATTTATGTATCATCATCACATAGTTTGCACAAGAGCATAAAAATTTTAATCCCTTACATTTAAGTACAAGTTTTCAACTCGTTTTTTCGGATAGATATACATAACTTTCTTCATTTCTTTGTACTCATATACAGTACATGCACATACCATCCTAAATACATATTGTGAAATAAGTAAAAGAAATAATTGCCCTAAGGGCAAACCTGTACTGTACTTAAATGCACTAAGTTAATTACTAAAATTCATATGTCTAGTGCAAACTATGGGATGTTTGTATTCAAATTAATCACTATATTACTAAAATTCCAGCATTGTAAGTTAATTCTTCCCAGTCAATTCAGTGACATTTTATAAGCGAATAACTTAAATCCCTCTATATGACTGATAAATATACACTAGGTATCCTTCACAACCTTTGCCGGCAGCTGTATCAACAACTCACCTCCCCCTCCCTTCCCCGCCCTCCCTGAACTCCTTGCAAGATAGCGTCTTATTAACTCTCCTCCTTTAGTCAACAATCTCTCTTCCCTTTCTCTTCGCCACAATGTTGTTTCACTTTCTCTCTTTTACAGGTACTTTAACGGGCAATGTTCGATGGATTTGGCATCCTGTGTACCGCTGACAAGGCCGTGGGCTCGTAGCATACGTCTTTCCCGCGGTGCCCACCGTTTCTCTTTGGATGTCGGTCACACAAGAATAACACATTATAGTACATCCTTCTTTCCTCACACAGCCAAACTGTGGAATGTTCTACCTTCTGTGTTTCCATACTTATACAATCTGTCTCACTTTAAAAAGCTGGTTTTCCGGCATCTTCGTGGTGTAGATTAACACAATGTAACCTTTTTATTCTCTACTTTCAATTTTTTTCTGTTCTTTGTTTTTTGCCCCCAGGCCCCGTTGTGGGTCGTTTGACCTGTGCCAGGGTGGGCTAACTCCCGTAAAAAAATAAATTAAAAATAAGTTAAAATTAGTATTAAGTATGTATCGTAATATGTTGCTCAAAATTATGGCTTTTTCACATTTAATTTACATTTAACATTTGTTTTATTTACGTTTGTAGCAGTCAATAGTGCTTTAAAGACACGGCAGGTGTATAATTAGTGGGCCAGAGGTGTATTGTTTAATTATTATTACGTGACCTCGGTTGGTCCGGCAAAATGGATAATCCAGCAAGGCTTTGGAACCAAAGGTGCCGGAAAATCGGTGGTGTACCTGTAGTTTGATCATATTGTTCGCCTGGTTGGTGATTCAGTGACGTAGTTATAGCTCACTACCTCCACACACACATTCACTTACCACACATACACAGCCATGCTCTTTATTTTTCTTATTTTATAGTTTTATGATATATTCTCCTTATTTCTAAGCCACATCATTTATATAAAGTGGAATATGTGTTAAAAAAGTCTGTTATTTTAGATGAATTTGTGAAGTCAACATGTAGCACTGTGCATTGTAAGATTTATTGGGGGTCTTAACAGTGAGTTTCAACTAACCAGGAAAACTCTTTATCACTGGAGAGGACACCCCCTCCCCATTGTGATGACTACCTTGTCCCATTGACTGTTCGACAACAGTGCCCCAGTCTTAGAGACCTTCATCATAAGCACCTCTCTTAGTGCTGGGGGAGAGATGGGTTTTACAGTCTCTTTTTGATGCTGGGAGGAGGGGGGGGGATGTAGCATGGGAAGGGACATCCTCTTCTTTGTGGAGGAAGCCGATCTTCTACACTTGCTTTGAGATGACTTAAACTGTTGCATCACCAGGGATGTAATTACTACAATCATTCAACTTGTAGGTGCCAGATAACTGGAATTTTACTGTATCTGTGTTACAGGGTTCCTCGTTATACATTGTACCGATATACATCATTTTGCATATGTATTGCCATCAAATAAAGGAAGAAATTTTCATTATACATCATGTATTTCACATATACAATATCTGTATCATCCACTGTTTTATACTAAATCTATATATATCCAAATATGATGCATAAATAGTGTTAAAACATATAAAATAATGTAAAGATTGCTACAGGTTGTACCCCTCTAATCCGGCATTCTGTGGTCCGGAAACTCTCGTGGTCCGGAACGATTTTAGTTTGCCCAATAGGTAGATAGGCAGCTATTTTTTTTTTTTTTTTTTTTTTTTTTTTTTTTTTTTTTTTTTTTTACATATCTGAATTATTATTATTATTACAGGAGTATTACATTTTCGCCCCTCTGGCCCCAGTGTGGGTCAGTGACCTGTGCCGGGTGGGCTAATCTCCGTAAAAAACAACAACAACAAATCCGCAGGAAATTAAGGTTTGTTTACATCAGGCAGTTCGGCTCTCTCTCTCTGTTTGTCTATACAGAGTACAACATTTAACCCTTCAATATATATGAGCAGTAAATAAGTGTTGCTTTCATATTCTTATGTAAAGTAACGACGATATGTTTTCACATGTGCATACTTACATACACGCAGTCTCACCTTTTCTTTATCAATAATGGTTAGCTTCTTATATTGTTCCATTTATTAACATTAAATAACATTACTTCAACAACAATAATAATTTTACTACAACTACAACCAGGGTCTTATTTTCTTCAGTTTTATATGTAGAACCAATCAGTCACTGCTTTTGTAAACATTAGCGAAAACAATGCCGGCAGCCGTCTAGTCTCCTCGTGTGTTTTAATATTCCACGTATTATTATGGAATTGTATTGTTCATTTTACATACACAAACATTAATTCAATAAAAAAAAATCAGAAACATTAATTAAAACATATATGAACAGTATATAAGTGTTGCTTTCATATTCTTATGTAGAGTAATGACGATATGTTTTTCACATGTGCGCACTTACATACGCGCAGTCTCACTTTTTCTTTATCAATAATGGTTAGCTTCTTATATTGTTCCATTTATTAACATTAAATAACATTACTTAAAACAACCACATTAATTTTTTACATTATTTTTACTACAGCTACAACCAAGGTCTTATTTTCTTCAGTTTTATATGTAGAACCAGTCAGTCACTGGTTTTGTAATCAACGAAAACAATGCTGTCTCATTTCCTCATGTGTTTTAATATTCTACGTATTATTAATGAATTGTATTGCTCATTTTGCACACACAAACATTAATTCAATCAAAAAGACATTCATTAATAAACAATACTGAATCTTTTGTACAAAAGAGAAATGACGATTGTGCACGTCGTCTGAACGTTGGCGGGCCGTTCAAACCCATCGAAATTCGAGTTTCCGCTGTCAAAATTTTAAATTGTGTAGTGGTTTTTTTTGTGTGTCCAAATAGAAAACGTTGAATAAAAAAACTTGCAAAATTTAAGAAGCTACTGTATGACATTTAACCCTTCAATAGGTCTTGAAAGAGACCATGAAGCAGAGAAAGTGGTGCGAGGCTTCCAAGCGTAAGCACAAGTCACTATCTATCCAGGAAAAGGGTGAATTTCCATGGTCTGGCACCGGTCTGGTCCCGAGGTTGCCGGACTAGAGAGGTACAACCTGCAGTATAATGAGTGATAAAAGTGCCCTACAAGTGTTAAGTTTCTACATTGCCAAAATATCTCAGTCACCTCTCATACGACTGTACCCTATACCACTGTGATATGTAAGTACAGTAAGTCCCCAAGTTACGTACATAATGGGGACCAAAAGGTTGTACTTAACTCGAAATGTACGTAACTCGATAATTTCCGCGAGTTTCTTTGGAAAATCCTGTGCTGTTTTCCAATCAGCACTCGCCGCCTCACCAGTCACTCGAACATTATGCAGCTTATTTCGCACCTTGAATCGGTTAAACCACCCATTGCTTGCATTGAATGTCACAGTATCATCAGGGTGATCTTTCTTTAGGTCGTTGAAAAGACTTAGGGCTTTCTCCTGAATCATACTGAGACACAGAGGCTTACGTTTTTGTGTGCAGTCCTCGATCCACAGCGCAAGATATTTTTCCATTTCTTCCAGAACCTTCCCTCTTCTTTTAGTTATAATCGTAGATTGCATTGGCACTGCAGATTTCACATGTTCCTTGATCTTTTCTTTGCCCTTATCAATTGTATTAACAGTTGACCGACTCAGGTTAAATTTGCGGGCAACATTGGTCAACTTTTCACCACTTTCAAGCAGTTTTATTATGTCCATTTTTACCTCTAGTGAGATTGCTTGACGTTTCGTAGCACTCCCACTGGCTTCACCACTCTTACGCTTTACACCAGTCATTGCACACAGAGTAAAGTGTACAAAATAGGGCAGAAATTCACAGGAGAAGTACTGTATGCACAATGACCACACTTGTTGTTTTGGTGCGTCTAGCGTGTCGTCTGCATGGTCAGTGATAGTGGTGGCGCGGTGCGGCTGGCTCGCCCGCCAAATTTAAAAATTGCTCGCCCTTTTAAGACAATATTTTTGCAATTAAAGACTTCAGAAACGATGTACGTATCGGCCGTTTGTACGTAATTCGGATGTACGTAATTCGGGGACGAACTGTAACAAGAGAATTTGCAGAAAAGTCATCGGTATGCCAGTGTGCCTCATGAATAAAGTGATAATATATACTGTACAGTATTATAAATATATAAAAGAAATATTAAGAGAATAGTGGTATATTCTGTGTGGGAGACGGAGTTTATCTGAGAGCAGTAGGCAGTTTGACAACATACCATGACTCGCGGGAATACTGTGCACCTCACCACGGACATTTAAATCACACAAACGTTCCAACATTTAAAACTGTAAGCTTAAAAAGCTTTATTCAGTTCTTAAACAATGAGGGTTTGCATGTATAGAAATGAGGTGAAAAACAGAACACAAAACTACATCCGGGTGCACAGCAGTGGAGAGGAAGAGGAGGGAGGAACTGCTGGCTGGACTGAGAAAACAACTCATTCTCCCATGCTGATCAACAAGCAATCCCTCTTGACATGTCTTTATGCAATTTCAGCATAATTCCCACATTATTTAGGTTCATTTGGTGCCAGGTTATTAAAACATTAACGTAAAGCAATAAATTTTTCCATTGATATTATTTCACACTCGAATCTAGATGAGTTATTCCATCATATTAAATTCCCAATGGCTTTGATAACATACCACAAACAGCATATAGCCCACACCGCCCCTCACCATGTCGCCATGTTTACCAGAACATTAGTCTTTGGCACTTATTAGATTATACAGTTGGTCCTCATATTACGCGGTTAATGTAACCCGGAGGGTACTGCGGAAAGTGAGAAACGCGTAAAGTGAATAACATAACATATGGGATTAATTGAAATGGAGTCCGGGCCGATCCCCAAACTCCACTTTTTGACGACACACAACTATATTGTAGTAAAAATATTATCTTAACTTTATGATGGCATGCACACACAATTAATAATTAAGAGAAATATCAATAATATTAGGTTTTTTAACACTTACATTAGTAGAAAAGATGGCTGGGCACACGGGGATGGGCGGTTGGTTCCGAGGCAGAGGGCAGATTATTGGCTCTCACCTGTATCACTTGTATCAATTGTATCACTATCCACCACAGAGGCTTGCAGGGCCTCTTTGTCAAACCCCCCAAAGTTCATATAAGTCCATATCCTCACTATAATTATCACTATCACTGACTTGGGCCGGCTGTAGTGGGTGGCGGGTGAAGAACTCGGTAATGTTTTGATGACTGGGCGACCTTGTGCGCACCATTTTCGCGCCTCTTACACAACATGGCGGATGGCGGGAGGTTTGGATCCAAAAATGGCGCGGCTTGCCAGCCGGTCTCCGCGTAATGGGGTTCACGACCGCGGAATGTGAAAATGTTAGGTTCTGGCAAGGCACCGCGTTAACGGTGAAACGCGGATTGTGGGACCGCGTAATAGGAGGACCAACTGTATTGTAGAGTACAGTAATTATCAGCACTTAATAAATAATATTATAGTGTACAGGAATATCTCTCTATTCACAACCCCGATAATCGCAACTCCACTTATCCGCAATTAATATTTTAACATTTCCTATTTTATATTCGTAAAGCATACCTCACTTATTTGCAAATGAAAAATAATGATACCCTACAGTAATATTTCAAACTGGGCAGGCTAGCCAAAGCTTTCAATTTCTGACATAAGGCCCAGCTTCACCCCTACTGGGCCAACCTTTGAGTTGCGTCGTTGTTATTTTTCAACTTGTAATTTTGAGTACCGGTAGATATACATACTTTTATTCAATATCTTTTACTCTGTTACATGCACACAATTTTTCATACAGAATATGCAAACAAAAATAAAATAAATGATAATCATAAGGTTAAAACATAAATATAAACATACATGTCCATAGTAGTTAGTGTGAGGAGGAGCAGGAGGGGGTTGGTGGGTATGGGTGGTCTGAGGTAAATAATAATAATAATAAACTTTTTATTGAGAGACAACAACACACCTGGCATAAGAGACTGATCATATGAGACTATAATGAAATAAATAAAAACAAACATGAATTTGGCAACAAATAGTCCCACCACCACCCCTAACAATAGGGAAGAAATTACCTTCTGATTTTCATCTTATTTAAAACCAAATTATATATATTTTTTTTCTTTTATCCTCTTCACCACTGATCGGCTCGTTAGCCGCTTGGGCGATCGGTCACATCTCTGTTACGCACTGTTGGCAAGTACTGGGCATGCACCGGTTCTTGAATGTACCTAAACCTGCTCCAGTGTTGGTCAAGTCTCGTTTTGAAGGAGCTCACACTCGATGCCATCACAACACTTTCCGGCAGATTGTTCCAAGAGTTTACAACTCTCACTCCAAAAAGTTTGCCCTCACAGTTTTCTGGACCTGCGGCTTCTTCAATCTTGAGTTGACCCCTTGTGGGGCGAGCGACCACCAGCTCCAGGTAAGGACACTTGACTGAGTAGTGCCCCTTGAGATGCTTATACACCTCAATTAGGACGTCCCTTGCCCGTCTGTAGTACAGTGTTCCCTCAGTTAACGAGCAAAATCCGTTCCAGCAGGCTGCTCGTTAACCGAAAAACTAGTTAACCGAAACCATTGTTTCAATGGGTTTTTGGATAATTGGTTCAAACTCACCGAAAATTGCCTAAATTCAACAAAAAAGGTAGAAAAGTACACTTACTTTGAGGTGTGTATGTAGAAGGCTCCTGGATGATGATGCTGATGTGAATTTGAAGTGGGAGGTGCAGGGGGAGAAGGGAGAAGAGAAGGAAGTGGAGGTGGAGGAGAAGCATTTTACTGCTTCATGGAAGGTGAGTCACCTTCCATGAAAATGTCAGGAACCTCTGGACTGACAGATTCTCCACCATGAACATCCTCTCTCCTTCTTGAAGTGGAAGGCTGAGGGATAGCATCTTGTTCCCTCTGCCTTTTACTGAAGAAAGTGTCAATTGTGGTCTGTGGGGCATCTCTCCTCATCATTAACTTATGTTTAAATAAGGAGACCATTGTGTCCTCAACATGACACAAAGTTAGTTCAGACTTTTCCACATCTGGGTGCCTTGAAGCCAGCTTCCTGAACTTCTCCCAGTAGTAAATAACATCTTTCAACTCTGAAGTTGACATATGGTCATCACTTTCCGTTTCCTCCTCACCATTGTCATCCTCTAACATCTCATCCGGTTGCTGCAAGTCTTCAGGAGTAAGTTCCTCCTCATGAGACATCACAAGCTCTTCGACATCATCCTCCTCCACTTCAAGGCCCAATGGACACAATCTCCTGGTCCAACTCTGTGTCATCCTGAAATCCCTCAAAATCATGGACTACTGATGGCCACAGTGCTTTCCATGAAGAATTGAGGGATCTAGTGGAGACTTCTTGCCATGAGGACACAATCAATTTTACAGCCTCCAGGATGTTGAATTGTGTCTTCCAGAACTGTGCCAGGATCAGTGGAAGTTGCCGGATGACACCTCCTAAACATCTTTTTCATGTACAACTTCTTGAAGTTGCTGATCACATTCTGGTCCATTGGCTGTATGATTGATGTAGTGTTGGGAGGCAAAAACAACACTTTCACAAAGTCAAATTGATACTCCAAAGTTCTGGCAAGTTCAGGGTCATGCCCAGGGGCATTATCCATGAGGCGAAGAGCTTTTAAAGGGAGTTTATTGGTGGTTAGGTAGCTCTTCACGGAAGGGCAAAACACCTCAACAGCCCATTCATTAAAGAGCTGTCTTGTCATCCATGCCTTACGGTTGGACTTCCAATAAACTCCAAGCTTTCCTCTTTTTGTTGTTTGAACACCCTGGGGTTCTCAGAGTGGTAGACAAGCATAGGCTTCAGTCGGAAATCACCTGAAGCATTGGCACCAAGCAATAGAGTGAGATGGTCTTTCATGGGTTTATGCCCAGGTAAAGAGGCTTCATCTCTGGTGATGAATGTTCTTTTGGGCATTTTTTCCAAAACAGCCCAGTTTCATCCACATTGAACACTTGCTGTGGAAGATAATTTTCTTCATCCATCAGTTCTTTAAACTCCACTAAAAACTTTGCTGCCCCTTCCTTATCAGCACTAGCAGCCTCACCATGCCCAATAACACTGAAAATGTCACTTCTTTTCTTAAATTTTTTGAACCAGCCTTTGCTGGCCCTAAAATCTTCAAATTCTGTGCCTGAAGAACCAGGTTGATCTGTCTTTAAATGTTCGTAAATCTCCCTGACTCTTCCACAAATAAATTCAGTAGAAACTGAATCACCTTTCATCTGTTTTTCTCTAATCCAGATGAGACGGAAACCTCTCTGTTTCTGCAATTAGTGATCTACCTTTAAACACACTGGTAGATTTGTCTCTCACTTTCACTTCTTTAAATTTTTCTTTCTGTGCAAGAATTGTTGACACAGTTGATGTCGTCATGCCATATTCTTTGCATAGCGCATTTGTTTTAATGCCTTCTTCATGTTTTTTTATAATTTCCTGCTTAGTGTCGTTGAATTGCTTTTTTTGATCTCTTAAACCCCATGCTGGATTCAAACAATCTCAACACGTGATATTTTAAGTTTAAACTTGCTGTAAATAAAGAATATGTTCTTTAAAATAACACTGCACTGCGCTATATATTGTCAATATGTAAAATAAATTTCAAAATGACCAATAATTTGCTTGGAAACACAGAAAAAAGTGTTTAGTTGAAGAGAGTCTTAAGCACGATGTTACCTCCACTGAAAAAACAGAGAGACTAACACTTGTTTGGTGTGTTGACCGCCTGGATGGCGCGCATGAAACTAGTTTCTTTACCTTCACTTATGTTCAATAATTGTTAAAATGACTAAAAAATTTAAAATTAAACTTTTAAAGTTATTGAATAGTATAAACTTCTTGATATTTACTAAAATAGTAGGGAATTTAAGCCCTAGAACCGATTACTGTATTGGCGGACTAATACTACAGCTGGTTGACCGCCAAGTGCAAGCGAAAACATGTTGATGTCGGCTCGTAAGAAACTCGTTAATCGAGGGATTGCTCATTAACCGAAGTTAAGAATCTTATGAAAGGTAACTCATTAACCGAAATCTCGTTAACCGAGGCGCTCGTTAACCGAGGGACCACTGTATAAGCTAGGCAAGTTCAGGCGCTCCAATCTCTCAGGGTAGTTGAGGTGCCGAAGTGCAGGCACCAGTTTGGTGGCCCTCCTTTGAACATTTTCAACCAACTGACAGTCCCTAGCATACCTCGGGGACCAGACGGGGTGACAATACTCCAGATGGGGAAGCACTTCACTCTTGAAGATCGTTACGAGGGACGGACCATCTTGATATCTGAACGACCTTCTTATAAAACCTATTAATTTATTTGCCTGATTTAGCTTCTTCTCACAATGGCCCGAGAACTTCAGCTCATTATCAACACACACACCTAGGTCCTTCTCACATTCAGTCTCAAATAGTGGAGTTTCTTCATCCCGTTGGGACATATGATATGCCTCCTTACTTTTGGTATGCCCCAGGTGCATCCTCTTACACTTCATGATGTTGAATCTCAGCAGCCATTTCTTCGACCATTCTTAGAGCTCACAGAGATACTTCTGCAGCTCTTCACAGTCCGCTTGGTTCTTGGTTTCCTGAAATAACTTGGCGTCATCCGCAAACATGTGTAAGGAAGAGTGTACAATGTCAAGCATGTTATTTATGAAACAAAGGAATAACAGCGGTCCCAATACACTACCCTGTGGTTCCCCGATTGTGACAGGTGCAAATGGTGATTTCCTGCCATTAATCACCACACACTGCTTGCGGTCATGTAGAAAGTCTTCTATCCACGCTAGGACATTTCTCCAAATTCCGTACCCTTCCAGTTTGATTTTCAGCCTTTCATGGGGTACACTGTCGAAAGCCTTGGCAAAATCTAGTTATATATTGTCAATATTACCACCCGTTCCAGAATATGGGTCCAAATATCCAATACCTTGAGCAATTGTGTTAAACAGGAGCGCCCCTGCATAAAACCGTGTTGGCAATCCTTTACAAGGTTGTTTCGTAGTAGATGTTCCATCACTGCATCTCTGATAATACTCTCAAGTACTTTACATACTATGCTGGTCAGGTTCACCGGTCTATAATTGTTCGTGGAATGACGTTCGCCATTCTTGAAGATTGGACTCACATAAGCCATTTTCCAATCACTGGGGACCTTTTGTTTCTCCAGGCATTTACAGAACAGGATCTTCAGGGGCTCGGCAAGCTCGTTGCATAACTTTCTTAGCACTCTGGAATGCACCATGTCAGTGCTGGGACTGTTATGAAACTTTAGCTTTGACAGTCTATTTCTTATACTCTCTTTTCTGAACACAATGTGGATTAGTGCTGTGTCGAACTGTCTGTCCTCAAACGCAGGAAGGTTAATCACATCCTCTCTTGTGAACACTGGGGAAAAGAAGCTGTTCAATGCCTCAGCTTTATCCTGGTCAGAATCTGCATAACTACCATCTTTAAGCCTCAGGTCTGATACGCCTACTCGCATTTTCAATTTGACTTTGCATAGCGGTAAAAAGCCTTTGGGTTTGATTTGACCTTGCTTGCAACCAGCCTCTGGAACTCTTTTTCAGCTCTTCTACACTCTGCCTTTGTTTGGTTTCTGGCTCTTGCATATATCCTCTTATCCTCATGTGTAGGGATCCCCTCTTATTCCTAGAGGCACTGGGGTTGGTCTTGGGTATATATTTATCGATCAAATGGGTCACTTTACTAGTTATGATATTCAGCGTAGTGTCTGCATTCTTATGCCTTAGTGAGTCAGGCAAGTGGATACTCCTCATCTCTTCCCTCATCCCATCGTAATTTCCCCTGTAATATTTGCACCTTGGCCTGGCTTTATCATGAATTAGGGAACAGTTAAATCTGAATGACAACACTACATGGAAACTGGTGCCAACTGGGGCTAGCTGTTCCAGTTTGGCCACCATACCCTCCTCATTTGTTATGATAAGGTCTAGTAGCTTGGGTGTTTGCTCCCCTCTGTAATGTGTCGGGTTTCTAACATGTTGGAACAGAAAATTATCTCAGAGTTTCTACAAAAAGAGTTGCAGGGTTATTCAAGTCATTTGGGGTGAACTCGTTTCTCCAGTCGAGGTCGCCATAGTTAAAGTTCATCGTGATAAGGAGGTGGGTAGGGTTCAGCTTTGCTGCATTGTCTATTAAGGCTCTTTAGTTCCTTTGATTAAGTGGGATACGGTTTCTGCTGCTCCCTGGTTCTGTGTCGGCACACTTGCTTCCACCACCCTCCCCCTGAATTTAACCCATATACGTACACCCGTCTCCATTCCTCCTTGACTCTTCCCTCTTCTGCTTCAAGCCCTGCAGGAGCTTCTTGTGCTGTTCCCTCTCTCTGCATTACCGTGCGATCTGGGTGAATGAATACACACCGAGATGCCTTGCTTTTTGCTAATTTTTTCTCCTGCTGAATAACCTCCCATTTCTCCTCCTCACTCACTAGTGTGATCCTGAGGGGGCGAGGCTTGTCCCCCTGCGTTTGTCCCAGCTTCCTCACATCCTGAGGGGTTGATGGCATATTCAGAACCTCTGTACAAATATTCTTAAACTGCATCTTCTTGTGTGTTATCCTACTCTCAGTTCCCTCCGCCTGGCTCTCAGGGTCTCCAAAAACTATTGCATTGTTCCTGCACTGGAAACGTTCCCCATTGTTCTTCTTCTCCCCTAACAGTAGGTCCGCTAACTGCCATTTCTTCAACACACTTCTTCAGAGTCCTGCATTACTCTCCGCCACCTCCCGTGGCCCTGTTAAGGTGTTAGCATAACTCCTCTTTGCTACCCCCTCCATTCTATTGGCTACTTCCTTAGTTTGAGCAAGGATCTCTTTCCCAACTTTTTCAAGTACAGGTAGTCCCCGACTTACGACCACATGGACTTACGTCCATTGGTACTTACGACCTGCTCTGACCTTATGTCCGTCGGGACATACGACCGCGGCAGTCGTGACCAAAAATATTTTCAAATGACGCGCGCATTTTCTATACCGAAACGTTTCCGTCCTGGGCGAGAGCGTGGCGCGTCTCGGGTCGCCTCGTGGGTACACTCACTCAGTGGAGCACTTTGTTTGTGTTTGGCTATCGTATCCTATACTGATCGCGCTGTGAACTTTCGTTATTATCGTATTTAATTGACTTTATAATGACTGGAAAGCGTAAAAGTGATAGTGCTGGTGGTGCTCCAAAGAAAAGGAGACAGGCAATTACTTTTGAGATGAAAATGAAGATGATAACACAGCATGAGAATGGAAAAACAGAAGCAACAATCTCACACGACCTAGGTTTCTCACAATCGACTATATCCACTATTCTGAAGGACAAGGAACGTATTCAAGAAGTAGTGAAAGGAACAACACCTATAAAGGGAACTATAATATCAAAGAGAAGACAAGGTCCAATTCACGATATGGAAAAATTATTGGTGATATGGATAGAAGACCAGATACAGAAGCGTGTACCTTTAAGCCTTCTAACCATACAGGCTAAAGCAAGAAGCCTGTTCCAAAGCCTGAAGGAGCAGGCAGGAGATGAATGTGATCAAACCTTTACAGGAAGTCAAGGGTGGTTTGATAGATTTATAAAATGCTACAGTCTACACAATGTTAAGGTGAGTGGAGAGGCAGCTAGTGCCGATGTTGGTGCTGCCGAAGCTTTTAAAGAGGAGTTAGATGATGTGATTGTGGAAGGGAATTATTTACCTGAGCAAATATTCAATGTGGATGAGACTGGATTATTGTGGAAGTGCATGTCTGAGCGGACATACATCCACAAAGAGGCGAAAACAATGCCAGGATTCAAGGACAGAATTACACGTCTGTTGGGGGGGGGGGGAATGTTGCTGGTTTCAAGCTAAAGCCCTTCATGATCTATCCTTCAGAGAACCCCAGGGCTTTTAAACATGTCGGCAAGCACACATTGCTAGTGTTTTATCACAGTAATAAGAGAGCCTGGATGACCCTAGTACTGTTTGAGGATTGGTTCATGACTTGTTTCATTCCACAAGCCAAGGAGTATTGTCTGCAACAACAGATTCCATTCAAGATTTTGCTGATTTTGGATAATGCTCCGGGACACCCACCACACCTGGACGACATGCATCCTGATGTTAAGGTAGTGTACATTCCACCTAATACTACCTCTATCATCCAACCCATGGATCAAGGTGCTATTGCTGCCTTTAAAGCGTATTATTTACGCACGACCTTCGCTCAGGCTGTTGCTGCTACTAAAGGTGAGAAAACGCTCAGAGAGTTTTGGAAGGAGTACAACATTTTGTCATGTATAAAGAACATTAGTGCAGCATGGGATCAGGTTACAAAACATTGCATGAGTGGAATATGGAAGAAAATCCTGAATAGATATGTGAACAATTTCAAAGCATTTAATGAAAATGAAGTTATTTCGGATATTAGTTACAAGCTGACTACATTTAAGGTAAGTGCTCAGTCACACTGTATCCATTCCTCATTATTTATTACTTTTACTGTACTGTATCCATTCCTCATTATTTATTACTTTTAGTTTACTGTATTTCATTGTAGATTTTTTTTTTTTTTTTAAATTTGCATTTTTTTTTTCATTTTTTTCATTTTTTTTTTATTTTTGCCGGACTTACGACCATGTCGGACTTACGACCCGGATTTGGGTCCCTAACCCTGTCGTAAGTCAGGGAGCACCTGTATAGTAACCAGCAAGGATCCCGCATCATCTATTTCCGTCCCAAGGGAACTCATTCCCCCATGGCTTGCAATCGCCTCTTTCTCCTTGACTATGCAGTCAGGGCAATACCAGCAACAGCCTCCATGTTTTACGGCAACTTGTATCATCCTAAACTCTGTATTGGTCAGATTTGTACCATCTACACCCGTCGTCACCCTACAGTAATCACATGTCAACAGATCTCCTGGTGCCACATCAGCCCCAGGTTGTTGCTGTTGGGGAGGAGGAGGGGGAGGAGGGGGGGGGGATGGTTGGAGACTGTTATCTTCTGATTTCCCCTTTTTTGTTTTTCCAGTTCTCCTCGATGAGTTCTTGGTATCTATGTGATATCCCTTTGTACACTGTATCTTGCTATGAATGACGGATCATATGCCCACTCAGTCCTTTAGAAACACTTCTAATTGTCGGTTTACTACTAATAATAATATTGATCCTTATTATTACTGTGGACGTTTTAACCTCCTCGGCACTCTTGTGTTTCCTGTGTTGCCTTTAGAGTTGTCTTCTGTGTTTCGTCTCTTTTTTTTTCAGTTCACCTCGGCGATTTGTTGGTATCTATGTGCTATCTCTAGGTACACTGCATTTTGCTATGAATAATGGATTATATATACTCACTCAATCCTTTAGAAACACACAAAAAAAAATTTCTTTGGGGTGGTATTAGAATGTCTTTCAGGATAGCCAAGCTTGTTGATATTTTTTATTTTAACTATTATTTCCTTATACTTTCTTTTCCCGTTCTCATCAACTACTATATCTTTTTGTGCTATCACTGTGTACACTGTATCTCCCTGTGAATGGTGTAACGTAGGCACAGTTTCAGTCCTTGAGACGGCACACAAACAAAGTAAAATTCAAAGTCTCTGTGGCACCTATAACACTACTGTACTTGGTTTCTGCTGGCAGTGGTGCCTTACCAGCTTGCTTGCCAATTTGTTCTTCACTTTAAGTTATTTACAGCCTCTTCTGTGGTCACTGATGACACTATGAACTGATTTAACTGAAGGCACAGTACTACACTCCCTGACTGGCCTTTATCACAGCCGTGACTACAGCTCCGTAAAAAAAAATAAAAAAATTAAATAAAGTTTTGTCATATGGCAATTATTTTGTGGTTGTAGGCCTCTTGATCTGGGCTGTATCTCCAAATCGGTGGAGATTGAATTTTTGAATATACAATCGCGTCTAGCATTAAAAATCCTACATCGATTTACTCTTTCATTGTCCAATTTTTGTCGCTCAACAACGAAGGCCCAAGTGCCAAACACGCTTTGTTACAGAGACGCAACACTACCCGACCATAGTGAAAGGTCTGTTCAGTTTATTTTTTTCTATTATTTAATACTGTATTTTCTTTTATTTATGATGAAACACAGACAGGTCGACCACCGATTTTCCGTCGGTTACTGGTCCGGAACCTCTGATGGTCCGGACAGTTTTACGGTGACGGAATTTCAAATTTACCACGCATGTATGGTGAGCTATAGCTGCCCAAGACATGCTCATGGTAGGTTAACCTTACTGGGTTGTGAGGTGTCAAGATGTCATGGGTTTTAAACTCGTGATTTCAGACAGATAAACGTAACATTGTTCAATCAATTTTACTCAGTTCCGTGCACACACAATCTTACATACAGAATGTGCAAAAACAAGCTTATCATGAAATCAAAAACATAAAAGGAAATAAGTTTTCTTCATGTGTTAAAAGTTCATGCTAAGTGTTGGGAGGATGGAGTGAGGGATCTCAGCTGTCTCTCATGTGTAGTCAAATGCTTGACAGATTTCATTGTCCAGCAGCCAAATGGCAATAGAATATTTTTGTTCAATCCAGAATGCGACGTCTAGCTTTATACCTAGGTATGTAAATGCCTAGCATTAACTCGCCAGGCCAACATACAGTCAATTAAAACATCTAATAATTACTTAAATACGTAATATTAGGAGAACATGTCGCTACCTGACATTTAATTGTAATTCTCAAAACCCCCTCCCGCTGTAATGATCACGGTCGTACACGTCAGTTAACGTAAATCAGACGATTCATATTACGCTCAATAGCCCACAAAACATGTAGCTATGCTTTCTTTATTTGAGTCCCCCATCTGAGGCGTCTGTTTTCTCATCACTTCAGGATGCCTGAGTCCTCCATTTTCTCTCAATCTTAGAGTGAACCGAGACTTTGTTATTCCTTAGAATAACGACACAGAATTTGAAATTGCAACTGCGGTGGTATATGTTGAGGCAACTTAGATATGTCTGATTACAGTTGGAACATTCAAGATCCATTGTGAGTGATGTTGAAAGCTTCAACTGTCTTCATTGTTGGTAAAACTTGTCAAGTAAGTGAGTGTCAAGTCTGTCAGTACGAGTGGCATATCCTTACATCGTCCTTGGGGATAGCCATGAATTTCTAACTGCTACTGAAGTTAAATTATTTTGATGGCCAAACATCAGAGAATCTGTTGTTTGTAGTTTAGTTAGTGTCAGTTGTCTCTTTATGAAAGTCATTAATCTCCTGAAAAGATTCTGTCAACTTCAAAATCTCCAAGACCTAACAGCCCCCAGGAAGAATTCCTTGGCTGTGGTTTGTGGTTTTCCGGAAAGTAGAGTTGCTAGTGCGTTTTTAACGTCACATTTCACTTTTTTCTGACAAACTCAATCTCTGATTAGATTATAGAAGTAGACATAAGAAATTCACCTGACCCGTGACACTGATTTTCATAGTTGAGTGTACAGCGACCGAGTTGAATAGAATTTCTGTCGTTGGTGAGATTAGCCTGTAGCGTACTGTATGTGGCCAGTTGTCAATTCTCTTTAGTTGTATGGGCACACAAACATACGTTCATGTATTGTAGATGTATCCACTCAGGAATGAGGTAGGACAGAAACTCACAATGCGCTTTCTGTATATATATTGTTGTACAGCGCAGTGCTTAGGAGTGACTAGGTGAGGAGCTGAGAGAGATGTTGCTGGTCCAGTAGCTGAGTGTAGAATGTCCTCCCTAGGCTGTTGTTGTTGTTGTTGAGATTGTCGGACCGTAGTCCGACACAGGCCTTTGCCTATAGGCGGCCCGTTTGGTGGTTCCGGCTGGAGCTCCAGGAGCAGCCAGACTGGATTGGGATTGGAGGTGGTCCCACCTGCAGATTGGAGGGATACTGCAGGTTGCAAGTGTGAGCGGACCCCCGATCAGTGGATGTTTACCACCAACCCCCACTCTTGGACATGGTCAGTTTAGGAGTGGCGCGCCCCCCCGAACTGGGGTCCGCACTTGCTGGGAGAGGATGCTTTCTAAGCTATCTGGGTGGTGGGTATCGTGTGATGACCCGGAGTAGGTGGTGAATGTGGTCTGTATGGGCCTTTCGGGTTAGAGTGGCCGCTGGTGTTGTGTGTGTTTCTTGGGAGATTTGAATTCTGTTTCGGAGGCTTTGTGTGACCTCGCAATCGAGGAGATAGTGTTCAAGTGGGTTGGCTGCTGGCTCCTGACAGTAGGTGCATTCCATGACGTCATTTCCGATCATCTGCCAGGAGCACTTGTACCCTAGTCGTAGCCGATGAAGGCTGACTTGGGGTTTTCTTGTCAGCGAAAGGTGGTTCCCCTTTTGTGGCCGCCAGGTACCATTTGGCTGATTGGGAACCAGCGTTGAATGCATGAAGGAAGCTCTTTTTGATGTGGAGCTTGCTAGTCTTTCTGAGGTGATTCTTGATCTGTTGCACGCTTGCTGGAACTTGGATGTGTACGCTACTAGAACGTGTAGCTGCCTTGGCTGCTTCGTCTGCCACGTCGTTTCCTCCGATCCCTACATGACTGGGAATCCAGTGTAAGACGACTGGGCGGTTATGGCTTTGGAGTTCCTGTAGCTGTGCGAGGATCGAGGTAATGACGTGGACGTTGTCTCTTGGTTGACTGTGTTGCAGCGCCTGCATGGCCGATCTCGAGTCCGTGTGAATTATGATGGACTTGTTGTGTTGTGTTGCAGCGTGTTGTAGGGCCTTTCAGATTGCTAACAGCTCTGTTTGTAGGGTGGAGCAGTCATTGGAAAGTCTCCATCGGAGGGTCTGACCTTGGGTGTAGAAGGCCGCTCCGGATCTATGATGTTTTGGGTCCACCGAGCCGTCTGTGAAGTATGATGCTGCATCAGCCGGTGTCTCGGTGGCTATGGCTTCGAGAGTTATTTTTTTCAGGTCCCCCTTCTGGAGGTTGGCTTTACTATCGCCTAGGTCGGTGAATTTTGAGTGTGGCTGGTGGAGGGCTCCATGGTGGAGGAACAACGTAACCATTGTCTCGTGTGTCTTGGTTGTTCTTGACGAGTGTTTCTGCTTGCAGGTGTCGGATGACCTCGCTTGCCTCGTGCAACCAGGTGGCCCCTCGCACTCTGTGGTCGAGGTGGAGGGAGGCACTGATTCGAATTTTGGCAACTGTGGGCTTATCTGATCTACAGATTTTGGCGAGGAGACCGGCTGTCACCTGCTTGACTCGTACTGCCAGGGGTGGTAGTTCGGTTTCCATTTGCAGATTGCAAATTCTGGTCCACATGGGTGCTCCGAGCATGGTCCTGAGAGCATTATTTTGGATTACTTCTAGCTTGGCTATTTGGTCTTCTCTCAGTCCAATGAGTGCTGGAGCACTGTAATCTACCAGCGATCTGATGGCGGCCGTGTAGTAGGCTTTGAGCACATGAAGGTTTGCTCCTGCGGTTGTGCTGGTGAGCGACCTCATTATATTGTGTCTGCTCTTCGTCCTGTGCCTGAGATACTCGAGTTGCGGCTTGAAGGTGAGTTTCTGGTCAAACCAGATTCCAAGACACTGGTGGGTGTTGGTCCAGACTACCGGCGTGTTTTGTATGGAGAGCGTCTTGTCTGGTGTGTCTGTGCAGATGGCCATCGCTTTCGACTTGGCTGGATTTATCTTGAGTCCAAGTCTGTTGCACTCTTCTTCTATAAGTTGGAGTGCGTGTTGCGTGTTGGCTAGTCTGTTTGATCCTCTTACTATAAGCTGTAAGTCGTCTGCATAGCATAGGAGCTTGGCTGTTTGTCTGAAAGGAAGTTTGACTAGATTTTCCATCAGGACATTGAACAGCATTGGACTGAGGATGCCTCCTTGTGGGGTTCCGTTTTCATGGACCCTGTAGCTTGAGGTTGCTCCCTGAAAGCGTACTCGTGCTTCTCTCTGTGTGAGGTAGTTCTGGATCCACCCCAGCAACCTTCCTTTGACGCCTTTTTCAGCGAGCGTAGTTGTAATGGCCAATGGATTTGCTAGTTCGAAGGCCTTCTCCAGGTCGAGGAAGACCACCAGAGCTGGTTTGTAGTCCACTGTGCTGAGTATCTCGGCGATGTTGTTGCCTGTGCCGGTGTTCTCGGTGTAAGCAAAGATGTGAGGGTGTGGGCTGCCTACTTTCCACTTGAGTCGGTTGAGAGCCATCCTTTCTCCCGTCTTCGCTATGCAGCTGAGAAGGGAGATGGGCCTCGGTTTGTCTGGTTCTCTGGGCTTCGGAATGGGCTGTATATCTGCCTTCTTCCATTCCGGTGGGAGTCTTTGTGCTGTCCACGAAGAATTGATGGCTTGTAGCAGAGCCTCGTGTCCGGCTGTACCGGCATGAGAAAGCATGGAGTAGGTTATCCTGTCGGCCCCTGGTGCTGTGTCCTTGCTTCGTTTTAGCGACTTCTGGAGTTCTTGCTGGTTGAAAGGTCTGTCAGTGTCATCTTCACTGTTGCAGGCCTCTTCGATCATCTGCAGTCTGACCTGTTACAGACGCCGTTGTGTCTCCTCCGCCTGTTTCGGGAGGTTTTTCGTTGCTGCTCGGTCAGAGAACAGTTTTGCAAGTATCTCGGCTTCCTCTTCTGGGTTGGGATGGGTTGGTGGTGGTGGTGTTGCCTTCCCAGATGCCCTTCGGATCTGGGCCCACATCTTGCCAAGGGAGGTGTGCTCGTTCAGTTCGGAGCACCACTTGAGCCAGCTTACGTTTTTTATTTCTTCCTTCTCTTCCCTGGTATCCTTAACTATGACTTGCAGGAGATGTCTGTTTGTTTCCGTGGGATGTCTCCTGTAGTTTCTTCGGGCCATGTTCACTCTGTGGTTGAGTTCTTTCACCCTGGGACAGTAGTACCAGTAATCATTGTACTGTCTTGATGTGGGTTTTGTTTTTGGGATAGCCTCTTCTGCCGCTTGGTGAAACGCCTCGACCAATTGTTGGTGGAGGGTTGTCTCGTCCACGGGTGCTGCGCCGGCCGGCTGTGATTTTTCGCGCCACTTAGCCAGGTGTTTCTTAAAGAGTCCCCAGTCTGCCTTTTGGGTATTGTATCTCCATCTCGGGGGGGGGGGGGTTGAATGGGGAGTTTGTTCACCTTCAGCGTTGTTAGGGTGGCGAAGTGGTCACTGGTCAGCGTGGGGTGTAGCTGCCAGGAGGCCGAAGGCTGTAGTGCACTGGAGACGAAGGTTAGATCTAGCCTTCCTCCCCTAGTGTGGGTGGGCTCTCCGGTGTTCAGGAGGCAGATCTCGGGTGTATCTTGAAAGGTGGTGTATAGGTGTAGGCCGTCTTCATTTGTGGGGCTTGCCGAGCTTAGAAAGGGATGATGTGCGTTGAAATCCCCTCCTATGAGTGTGGCGTGGTCAGCGGCCGAAGCAAATAATTGAGTCACCTCCAGTGAGCCCCTTGGGTTCTTGTAGATGTTGTGAACAGTTAATTCCCGTTCTTGGAGGGTTACTTTGACAGCCTGTGTCTCGATGTTTTCCCCACATGGAAATTGCTGCGTGACCTCGGAGGGGGGTATGCTTGACTTGACCAGGATCATACATCCTCTTGTTGACGCCTGCGTGAAATGCCTCCTGTATGTCTTGTAACCACTGAATTTGAAACAGTGGTGTTCTTGTAGAAGTGTTTCTTGTAGCAGTATGATGTCAAGCTTGTCCTTGGCTGCTGCTTCTTGTAGGAGGTGTTTCTTGTTTTTGATGCCCTGAGCATTCCATGTTAGGATGTTCAGGGTGCTGATGTTTTCCACCATTGTTTCATCGGGGACTTCTGGTGGTCCTCGATGGAGATGTCTAAGTTCGATTCCAACCGGATCAGGTTCATATCTGCGTGTTCTGTGGTTTTTGCCTTCTGGGCCGTGGTTCGGTTCAGGGGAGTTGAAACGACCAATTTCTTTCTGGGAGCTGTCGGTATCTTGGGTTCTCTGGTGGCCTTCTTCGGTGTAGAGTGTACCTCGGCTGTCACTCGTGTGAGGACCGGCGTGGCTTCCTCCACTGAGGTGGCTGGAGCTGTGGCGACTTGCCCGAGGACGCTCCCCATGAGTATTTGGAGCTGTGTGGGTTGGATCTTGTGGCCCAGTAGTCCGGCTAGGCCCTCCGCGAAGGTTGTCAGTACCTTGGCTAGGTCTGTTACGTGTATCATTCCTTCTGGTGCCTTGGTGTGTGCTTCTTTTGTCTTTTTCGTGGTTGTCGTTTGCTGCTGCTTGGGTGGCTGAGGTGTGGCCGTAGTGAGGCCAGGAAACTGGGCTGCACTTTGGGTGTTGACCGGCTGAGGAGGTTGGCTTTGTTGTCTTGGCCTTTGGGTTCCCCACACGAAGGTACCTGGTGGGGCTGGTGTGCAGGCGGTGGGAGCCGGTCTTGCAGCTGGCCGGTTTGCCTGGACCCTCCTTGTCCTCTCGGAGCATCCAGGGTTCCAGGCGTGGTGTTTGCCCCCGCAGTTGGCACACTTGGGGGGAATTTTTTCTCCACTTTTCAGCTTGGTGAGGCAGGAGTGTGAGCCGTGCTTCTGTGCGCAGACTGCGCAGATTTCCTTGTACGTGCACCTTGTCTTATGGTGCCCGTATTTCTGGCATCTGAAGCACCGCAGGGGCTCTGGGACGAAGGGCCTCACTTCGTAGACCCCCAGGTTTTGAGGTCTATGGTGCTGGGGGGTGAACCGTAGTGTGTTATGAGCACTTGTTTTGTGGTGGCTGTCTTGTCGGACAGGGAAGAGCATCTCTCGGCTTTTAAGATCTTCGGGTGGTTCTCCAGGGGTTCGAGAGGTAGTTCCTTTGGGTACCGGAGGACTACCGACTTCATCAGTTTCTCGGCGGGGTCTAGCTTGATTGATGCAACGGTGGTGGTGTTTTGCAGGTAAGTGTCGAGGGTGGTGGCGGAGTCCTTGTCTTTGGGGTGAATAATCATCTCCCCCTTTAGGTTGGGCCGCACTGAGAACTTGGCCAGTGGATTTTGCTTTTCTATCTCTGTGATGGCGGCATATGTGGTTTTGGTGTCCATTTTCGTGATCCGGAATTTTGGCAGTGTCGTTGGAGGTGAGCTGGTGGTGGTGATGGGTGCCTTTTGGGCTGCTTGACGGCATTCGTTTCCCGAAGAAGCACGTCGGCGTTTTTTATTTTCTACCTTCGTCCAGTTGTCGTCCTCAGTGGCGGTAGCAGTGGTGGTGGAGTTGTTGGAGGTGGTGGCAGTGTTCCTGCTTTTTAGGGCTTCATTGAAGGTGCGTAACTGGTCCGCTTTCTCTGTGCGGAGCCTGTCGTAGTTCGGGTCGTCAGGTTGGCGGTTCAGGCGGGGATCGCGGTTAGGAGGGCGTACGCGCTCCATAACCGTTTTTTTTTTTTTTTAAATCCTACCTATTCCGGTTGAGTAAGTAGCAAAGGAATTTCAGCACTCCCCACTGGCTGGTGGTCGTAGAGTGGTTCCTGAGCTTCTCTCCTGGAGCCCCGTTGGGGAAGCCTACTTCCTAGTGTATGTGACTGCTCACTTATAGACGTGAGCTAAGTGTGCCTCTTTGGGAAGGATAAGGATTGCTACCCTCTTTCCAGGTGGACCCGCACGATCACGGTTTTCCTGGAAAGACTCGGCTGGGATGTGTTTTGCTCCAACCCCCTTTCGTGTTCACAATCTTCTGGGAGGGAGGTGAACAGTTACAGGGGGGACTGCAGGACGAATACACTTTTTGAGGGTGCAGGTCCCTAGGCCAGAGCGAAAAAGGAAAAATAGTAGTAGAAGGAAAAGAGCTCAAACCACGCCGGGAATATCGTGCTATAACTGGTCTCCAGCTGGAGTGTGGGTCACTCACACCACCAGTGGGGAGGGCAAGCTAATGCTCGACAAACCGGAAACGCTCGTGAGTTGTTGTTGACGATATCAGTCGTGGGTGGTCCGGTCCGGGAAGATGGCCAAACATTGGCACAAGAGAGAGGGCGGTCTTCACAGTTTCGGGTCCTGCAGGAGGTTTTGTTGAGAGGTTTTCTTAGTTCAGGAGCGATGAGTGAAGTCGTCCCTGGGCAGGCGTGGCCGTATTTATACAATTTACCAGGATCAGGATTTGGGGTGCGCGTAGCGACAGGACCAATCACAGCGGCTCAAGCGTAAGGTGTGAAACGCTCTGTTCCTGAACTGGAGGTTGATGGTCGAGACTAGGTCGGCGATCGTACCCCTACGTCCTCTGCATAGACCTAGTCTCTCGGCGTAGCTGGCTGTACGCTGATTGGCTGGTTGGCGTGCGGCCGGAGCTCAGTTGGAAGTTGTAGGGGAGAGGAGCCACTACAATACTCCCCCTCCCCTCCCGGCACGGCGGGAGGCTGGATGTTGTCCGGGTTGTGTCCCACACATAACACATACCGGGCAGGTGTATGTACGACTCGGCCGCTACGTGTAACAACTCCCTCCAGTGACACAAAACCTGTGGGAGAATTAGGAGGAGAAAGAGGGTTTGGGATTAGAGGAGGTTGTACAAGCAATGGTTGTTGAGCTCCTGCTGCTGCAGGGACTGCATCAGGAGGAGGGTCCATGGCAGGAGCAGGTTCTATGACAGGAGGGAGGTCTATTACAGGTTCAGGTTCTATGACAGGAGGAGGGTCTATGATAGGTACAGGTTCTATGATAGGTGCAGGTTCTATGCCAGGAGGAGGGTCCATGCCAGGAGCAGGTTCTATGACATGAGGGAGGTCTATTATAGGTTCAGGTTCTATGATAGGAAGAGGGTCTATGACAGGAGCAGGTTCTATGACAGGAGGAGGGTCTATGACAGGAGCAGGTTCTACAGCAGGAACAGGGTGTACATGAGGGTGAAAAGAGGGTGCCCAGAAATGTCGTGGGCGTGGTGTTGCTGCCGGTGGTAACTGCGGGTAGACTGGTTCAGGCGTAGTTTGTTAATGGTGCTGCTGGGCTGGGGGCCCGACGGGTAAGGTGGCCGGTTTGACTCGGTCTATGCTGACGGTGTCATGTCTGCCATTCCGGATAATCGTCAGGAACTTTGCTGAACGGGTAACCACCTGGAAGGGTCCATCGTAAGGGACATTGTAATGGGTTGCGATGAGCATCACGCCTGACGAAAACATACTCGGCTGTGAGTAGTGCAGGAGGGATGTGTTCAGGGCGCCGAGGAGGCTGGCGTGGAGCAGTAGCTCTGAATGCAGAAACTGCTTGTCGTAGCTTTTGGAGTAAGACGTGACGAACGGCTGGAGTGGTTTGGTGAGGGTTAGGAGGGAGTGAGAAATCCCCGGGTAGCCGAAGGGGCTCGCCTAGTGTAAGATCTGCTGGGCTACAGTCCATATCCTCCTTGTGTGACGCACGGATGCCGAGGAGCACTAAGGGAAGCGCATCAGTCCAGCTGTAAGGGTCGTGCTGTGCCTTGAGTGCGTCCTTCAGCTGCCGGTGAAAACGCTCTACCATGCCGTTGGCTTGAGGGTGGTATGCTGTAGTGTGTTGTCTAGACGTTCCGAGGAACTGTAGGAGGTGCTGCCAGAGTTGTGACTCAAATTGGACCCCTCAGTCAGTGATTACGGTTGCGGGGGGGGGGGGGGGGGGCCAAAACGGGAAACCCAACCGGACATGAGGGCGCTGACAGTAGTCTCTGCTGTAGAATTGGACATGGGAATTGCTTCTGACCACCTGGTGAAACGGTCGATGCAGGTGAAGATGTAGGTGCTACCGTAGGATGATGGAAGAGGTCCCACGATGTCGAGGTGTACTACTTGAAAACGTCCTTTGGGAATAGGGAAAGTTTGTAAGGGGGCCCGTATGTGACGATGTATTTTGGAGGATTGGCAGGCCAGGCACTGGGCAGCCCATTTCTTAGTATCAGACTTGATGCCAGGCCAGACGACACGTTGCGTGAGGAGGCGCTGGGAGGCCCGCACACCCGGGTGGCTGAGACCATGGATGCGGTCGAAAACAGCGCAGCGGTGGACGTGAGGCACGAACGGTCTAGGCTGCCCACAGGATACGTCGCACCCCAATTTTATCTTTGTGCCAGGAACAGGGAGTTCTTGGAGTGTGAGGCTTGAGGGGGATGTCTTGTATGCTGCCAGGTCTTCGTCCTTCTCTTGAGCCGCGGCTAGCTGCCCATAATCAATGGGTGGAGATGAGGGAAGAATGTTGGATATACAACGAGAGAGGGCGTCGGCGATCTCGTTGTGGCTGCCTCTAATGTGTTGGACGTCGCTGGAGAACTCTGAGATGTAAGCCAAGTGGCGCAGGACACGAGGTGTATGTGACTGGGAAGCTGAAGCGAAGGCGTGGACGAGGGGCTTGTGATCAGTGAAGATGGTGAACTGACGGGCCTCAAGGCAGTGCTGGAAATGTTTGACAACCAGGTATATGGCCAGGAGTTCTCGATCAAAGGCGCTGTACTTGAGGTGTGGTGGTTGAAGCCGTTGTGAGAAGAAAGCAACGGGCATGAGAATTCCGTTGATCTCCTGCTGTAAGACGGCGCCCACTGCAGCAGAAGAAGCGTCTGTTGTGAGAGTGGTCCGGGCGTTAGGTGCGGAGTGGGCCAGGAGGGTGAGGCGTGTAATGTGCTGTTTGATAGTGGTGAATGCCGTGGCAGCCTCTTGAGTCCACACGAGAGACTTGTGAGCCTTCTTTGGGCGTCCCTTGAGAAGGTCGTGTAGGGGGGCTAGGACGGTGGCAGCTTTGTCAATGAAGTGGTGGTAGTAGTTAACTAAACCCAGGTATTCTCGGAGTTTCTTCGCCGTTTCAGGTTTGGGGAACTCCCTAATCGCAGTTATCTTCTGTGGTAGGGGTTGTATGCCACTGGGCGAGACTCTGTGACCGAGGAAATCGATGGCCGAGGTTCCAAAGACGCACTTAGCAGGATGAACTTTCATGTTGTTGTTCTGCAGGCGTTGGAGAGGGAGTTGTAGGTGGTGGCGGTGCTCGGCAGGCGTCGAAGATGCGACGAGGATGTCGTCAATGTAGACAGTGACAAAGTCGAGGTCGCGAAGCATATGGTCCATGTACCTCTGGAAAGTCTGTGCTACATTGCGTAAGCCAAAACTCATGAAAGTGTACTCGAAGAGTCCAAACGGAGTGGTGATGGCTGTCTTCTGGGTATCTGCAGGTGCGACTGGGATCTGGTGGAAGGCACGCTCCAAGTCGATCTTCGAGAAGATAGTCTTGCCATGAAGTTTGTGGTAAAAGTCCTGGACATGCGGAATAGGGTACCTGTCAGGTTTGGTGACGAGATTCAGGGCTCTGTAGTCGCCACACACCCTCCACTCGCCGGGTGTTTGCTTAGGAACCATGTGAAGAGGCGATGCCCAGGGACTCCTTGAAGGGTGAATGATGCCGTCTTGCAGTAGTTTGTTGAATTTTACTTTGGCTGTGTTCACGAGCTCAGGGCGCAGGCGGCGAGGGCGTGAAAAGACTGGTGGTCCTTTGGTTTCGATGTGGTGGAAAATTCCCGATGTAGGTGGTGGGGGTAGGGAGACTCGGGGTGAGAAAAGCTCCTTGAATTCGTTGAGCAGGGAGGAGAACTCGTTGGAAGGCGCAAGACAGGTGATAGTGTCGGTGTGTCTGGCACGAGAACCCTGGATCTTGCATGCTGTAGGCTCTTGGATGAGGCATAGATGACTTGGTTTGACGCCGAGCTTGTGGAAGGTGAGGAAGTCGAAACCAAGGATGGGTTGAGACACGTCTGCTTTCACGAATAACCAACGCAGAGTCTTGGGCAGACCGAGGTCTAAGGCGAGGGTGAGTACGCCGTAGGAGGCGATGGGGGTACCGTTGGCAGCGAACAGGTCATAAGAGGGTTGTTTTGACTTGTCTTGTAGTGAGGGAGGAATGAGGCTGACCGATGAACCTGTGTCGATGAGGAACTTCTTGCCAGAGGTGCGGTCGGTGACATACAGTAATGAGACGCCTGAAGGGACGGAGGCTGAGGCGTCTACCAGCCTCCGGTGTTGCCGTTTCCCGAATAGGTGCAATAGGGCTCACAGTTTCGAGCATTGCGGCCGAAAGTCTGGTGATACCAGCAGAGGGTATATTTGTTGTGTTGGGGGCTGGCTGCTGTGCGTCGGAACTTGTAGGGCGTGGTGCGTGAGTCAGGAACTAGCACAGCAGCGGGTAAGGAGGAGCAGAACTGCTCAATGGTGTCCATCCTGCGGTTCAAGGTTTATAACAGGTCCTTGATATCTTGTGAGGTATTGCTCGGCTGAGGGGTGTTGACTCGGCTTGCAAGTTCGGTGGGAGGTACTGGTGTGACCGTGGCAGCAAGGGGTGCAGCAGCGCACTCGTTGAAAATTCTGTCTGCCGCGGTTGCATATAGCTCTGGTGTCGTAGAGTAATCTACTGCGGACAGGATGTTGTGTACTTCTGTGGGTAGCTTTTGTGCGTGAAGCTGGCGCAGGATAGAGTCAGGAAGTCTGTCTGTGTACCGGGAGTTCACCCTGCACATCTCTTCCCAGAGAAATCCCGGAGTTGAATTTCCAAGGGAGATGGAAGATAGGTTCTGTAGGATATTGGAGCGGGTCCGTTGGTAATGCGTTTTTAAGGCATCCCGCAGAGTGGCGAATTTGTTGTTCTCTGGAGGGTTGGAGATGGTCTGTGAGACTTGTGTGGCGACTTCAGTGGGCAAGGAGCAGAGCAGGGCGCCGTACTTCTGCCCGTCTGTAGCTGTAGAGCCGATGAGAGCTGCTTCGACATGAACTAACCAGTCCTCTACGTTGTGGTTGAAGGTTGGTAGAGAGATCCGTCCGTCCATTCTTGCGGGAGTATATCACACCTGTTAGGGAAGGATGAAGGATGGGTGCTTGTTCCGACCCCCTTCCGTGTTCACAATCTCCTGGGAGGGAGGTGAACACTTGCGGGGGGACTTCGTTTTAGGGTGCAGGTCCTTCTGCCAGAACTAAAAAAAACAAAAGAAAAATAGGAGAATAGGCAAAAGAGCTCAAACCACGTTTGGAATATCGCACAATAGTTGCTCTCCAGCTGTGATGTGGGTCACTCACACCGCCAGTAGGGAGAACAGACTAATGCGTTATAAACCTTACGGTCGTGAGATGGTGTCGTTGTGGAGTAGTGGGTGGTGCAGGGAGGCGGTTGGCCTAGGCTGGCAGCAGGCAGGACGATCTTCTCAGCTCTAGTAGTAAGGCAGCAGAAAGGAGTGTGGTATTCACGGCTCCGGGGTTACCAATTGTAGCGTACTGTATGTGGCCAGTTGTCAATTCTCTTTAGTTGTATGGGCACACAAACATACGTACATGTAGATGTATCCACTCAGGAGTGAGGTAGGACAGAAACTCACAATGCGCTTTCTGTATATATATTGTTGTACAGCGCAGTGCTTAGGAGTGACTAGGTGAGGAGCTGAGAGAGATGTTGCTGGTCCAGTAGCTGAGTGTAGAATATCCTCCCTACGATACGATATGAGGTCTTTAGTTAAGAGGTGAAAGAAGATTATTAGGGGTTGAAGGAAAAGTGGTGAAACTGAAATACAGTAGGAGTAGAAAGAATCTGGGCTCAACCAGATCGCTTCATCTTTCTTATTGGTGTTTTATCTTTGTTCTGCTCCCTTGGGTCGTCAGACCTTTGTATTAATATTGGTTTATTTACATAATGCTGCTTATTATTATTATTTTTATTATTGTTGGAGTTAGTGAGCCCGCCCAGGTCCTTGTGTAACTGGGAGGGTAGTCACATTTTTTTTTTTTTTTTTTTTTTTTTTTAGTTATTAGTTAAGTGTTAGTTGTGTTAGTCTAAGCTGGTAGGACACTCTCATCTTTATTCCTCTATTAGTGTTTTATGTGTAAATGTGTATATTGGGGCAGGAGGTGGTTCAATTACTTCTTCCTGGCTGATGTAGCTGGGAGGGTAATAACATTATTATTATTATTATTATTTTTTTTGTTTTTTTGTTTTTGTTTTTTTTTGATGGAGTTAGTGAGCCCGCCCAGGTCCTTGTGTAGCTGGGAGGGTAGTCACATTTTTTTTTTTTTTTTTTTTTTTTTTTTTTTGCTAAGATGTTAGTTCAATGTTAAATGTTAAATGTTAAGTATTAGTTATGTTAGTCTAAAGGTACACTGTATGGAGAGGCCTGCCAGGTTCTTAATGGAGCTGGTAGGTCACTCTCATCTTTTATTCTCTCTATTAATGTTTTATATGTATATTGGGGCAGGAGATGGTTTAATTACTTTCTTCCTGGCTGATTTAAACCAACTGTGTTCTTGGAATTCTTCGTTGTCTATATTATTTATCCAGTTTTGATATGTTTCTGTGTTAAGTTCAATCACTTTTTTCCAAATATTTACAGATTTGTTGTGTATATCTACATTGATTGCTAAGAGATTTGCTCTCTTGTGTAGCTGTTCATTACTGATGTGGTCTGTATATTTTATGTTATATATAAATCTAAGGGCTATATTTTGTACTGTTTGTAACCTTTTAATGCACGTTTTACTTAGGGTGTTCAATGGGATGGGTGGGTAGTCCATAATTGATTTGACAAGGGCAATATAAATCTTTCTCTTGTTATTAATGCTAAGGTTCTTAAAGCCTTTTATTTTTGATAATCTTATTCTTGCCTGTCGTTCTTTATCTTTTAAGTATGTTATATATCCTCTTTTTGTTAGTTTTAGTCCAAGCATCCTGCCTTCAGTGTCGTATGGGTATAGTTCCTGGTCGACTATTACTGGACTTGTTTTAATCTTGGCTATTGGTATTATCTTGAATTTGTTCTTATTTGTCCTGATTTTCCATTTTTTCTCAAAATCTTTTATGTTTTTTATCGCTCTTACCGTGTAGAGTGCCATAAATTGGGTTGATTTTCCTGGGTATGATACTATTTGAGTAATATCATCAGCAAACATTACATATTCGCTAAAGGGGGTAGGTTGAGGTGTGTCTGAAGCATAAATTGTATATAGTGTTGGAGAAAGGCATCCTCCTTGAGGTACTCCACTCTCAAGATTAAACATAGTTCCCATAAAGTTTCCAATTTGAATTTGTGCTCTCCTATCATCTAAATAGTTACACAATATTCTTAGCAAGTATTCGTAAAGTCCCAGTTTTAATATTTTATATTTTAAGCCTAAATGCCAAACTTTATCAAAAGCCTTAGAAACATCCCTTAAAATTATATTGATCTGGTTACCCTTGCTTTTTTCTATTGCAATTATTTCCGTTATTATAGCTATTCCAGTTAGGGTATTTCTATTGGGCATAAATCCATGTTGCCTGTTGTTAGTTTTCCCATTTTGTGTTAAAAAGGCTATAAGTCTTGTATTTAAAATTTTTTCCAATAGTTTCCCAGCAATTTCTAATAAAGATATTGGCCTGTAGTTTAATATTTCCTTATTGTCCTTACCCTCCTTCAGAATAAATATCATTTTAGCATATTTTAGTTTGTCTGGAAAGTAACCAGTTATTAAGCATGCGTTATAAATGTTTAATAGTGTTTTTAAAATGTTTTCAGGTAGATTCATGATCATATTTCGTGTAATACCTGTGAGCCCAGGGGCTTTTTCCTTAAACTTCCTCAGGCAGTGCATCATTTCTCCCATGGTTATTATTTGATTATTAGGTAATAAGTTATAGTCTATATATTGCCTTGGGGTGATTCTATGTATATGTCTTCCCATTTCGTCTTCTATCCCTTCTTCGTGTTCACTATCAAAATCTTCATTTTCCTCATCTGATATTTTAAAAACTTTAACCCATTCCCTTTTGAATGCAGACTCTTGGTCATTTTCCTCGTGCAGTTTTGTTCCATTTTGATCTTTAATGTATGGTGTTTTTTGCTTGTTGTGCCCCATCATCTTGTTTATGGAAGTCCAAAATGTTTTTGTGTCTTTAGTCATGTCAGCCGCCATTATAATATCATTCCATTTTTTATTGTTTGCTTCCTTACATGCGTCTCTTAATTTTATCTGTAGTGCTATCTGTGTCGTATATAGCCGCCATCTGTTACTGCCGTGTCTTTCCATATACCTGTTTATTTCATTGTAATGGGTCTGGATTAATTTAACTTCTTCTGGTAGTCTGTTGTTGGGTAATGTTCTAAAGTGTGAAGTAGGAGTGTGTTTGGTTATAGATGTTTTTATTGCTGAGTGCAGTCTGTCCATTTCTGAGTCTATATCTTCTGTTGTTTTCCCTTGTAGGTTAATCGAGTGGTGATTACCTAAGTCGTCTTTGAAGCTGTCCCAGTCTGTTTTACTCATTTTCAGTCTCTTTTTTATTGGTATCTGTATGGGGCTTGTTGACAGTGTTAGTATAATTGGCAGATGATCACTGCCTGTAAGAGGTCCCTGTATTATATGGTAATTGAAAAAGGCTTTGTTGTTGATAAAAATTTTGTCTGGTGTCGATTGTGTATTGTGATTTCTCCAGGTTGGAAAGTTAGGACCCAGATGATTGATTTTCCCTAAATTTATTAATTGATTAAGGGCGTTTCCCACGACGTTATTATTTGTATTGTCAAAAATCCTATGTCTGGCGTTAAAGTCTCCTAAGATGTACATCGGATGACTATTGTTAGCCAATTTTAATAGGTCTTCTATAGGTAAGTAGGGTCGTCTCGGTGGCAGATAAGTAGTAGCAATAATTACGTCTCCTTGAGATGTATTTATTTTTATTGCTAGAAATTCATCCTGGAAGTCATCAATTAGTTTAAATTTTAAGTTTCTTTTAACCGCTATAGCTACTCCGTCATTTTTCTCGCCCGATTTATTTCTTTGGTTTACATAATAGTTAAAGAGTTTTATGTTGTTGTTTTCTGTCTAACCCTGACTGTTTATTAGTAAAATGTCAGGGTCAATTTCTTGATATATATTACTTAGGTTAATTCTCTCGGTCTTCCAGTTTCTTACGTTGTGTTGTATTATTCTTAAAGTTCTTACTGTTTGTCTATTGTCCATTATTTCTTATACTTGTCTTGTGACTGTTGAAGTGGAGACCTATCATCCTGTTTCCCGCTTCTGACTCTTCTAAACTCTGACGGGTCTACTATTTTAAAGTCATTGGTCGTAATCTTTAGTTTGTCCGTAGTGATTAGTGACCAGACGTAATCTTCACTTAGGGATTTTTCTTGATATGTCCACTTGTATATCCCTCCTTCACAGTTTTTTACTATTGTCCCTCCTGTTGGTCTCGATGTTGGGATTCCATGTTTTGTTGTAGTGATAACTTTTAATCCAATATCTTCAGCAGATTCAGGTTGTATATTGTGTTCAGTTTCCATCTTATCTTCTCTCCTCCTAATCCTTTGTCTTGTAGTCTGTCCTTTTGTTATTTCTATCTTCTCTTTGTCACTTCTAGTCATTTGTCTGGGATCTCTACCAGTCGCTTGTGTTCCTTGTGTATCAGCTGTTGCTCCTTGCTCAAACCTTTGTTTGTCTAGCTGTAGTCTTTCTCTCAGTTCGCTTGCGTATGTTGCCTGAAATAGTTTTTCGGATTGTGGATTCTCTGGAAATATCATCTCTGGTAGGCTATTCAATTTAAACATTTTCCTTAATTCCTCATTGTATGATCCGGGTGCAATGATATTGTGCAAATGTGCATGGATCATACAAATCATTACCTTATCATGTATTGGCTCACTTAAGTTTAATATGGTGGATTCTGGTCTGTGAGCCTCTTGGACCGCTCTCTTGGCTATTTCGACGTATGTCGTATCCTTCTTGTCTTGTTCCTTTTTCCTTGTTTCTTGTTCCTTGTAGTTTATCATGTGTTTTTTTATTGGGCATGCCATTGCTAACGTCCTGTGTCCTATGTATGCATTCCCGTTTCTCTTACAGTTGAGACAGCCAACATGTGTGTTCTTACATTCAGTGTAGGTATGGTCGTCGCCTGCACAATCTGAGCAGTACTTTTTTTCTTTTTCTGGACAGTCTCTCGTTGTGTGTTCTTCATATTTGTAGCAGGAGAAGCAAGTTTGCAGACTGATGAATGTTTCCTTCTTTATTTGATGTGGTGTTACTGACATGTTAAATATTAGAAAGCCCTGTTGTAAAACTTTCTCAGCCATTGAAACTTCTTCAAAGGTAATCTTAAAAACATGAGTGTAGTCTTTTATCTTAATGACTTCTTCGATCTTCATCCACCTGTTTTGGCGTTCCAGTTCATCTTTCAGGTCTTCAGATGTCTTCCTCCCGATCTCTTGGTCGACTTGACGAACGAAAACTGATCTTTTTGCTTTTTGCTCTGGTGGCATGACAACAACAAGGCCTTCATTGTAAAATACAGTATATCTCTGGCTTCTTTTGAAAGGATTTTGTCTGAATCAAAGTCATCTTTACAGATTACTTTGAAACCTTCATTGGTGCTGAATATTCTTGTTAGTGGGACTTGCAATTTGTTGTAAGTGATTTCTGCCACTTTTCCCCTTCCAATGGAGTGTCCCTTATCTCTGTGTTTTATTCTAATGCTTGTTGTCATCTTCCTTGATTACATTAATCCTACCTATAACACAGGGCTCCTGCCTGGGAGCAGAGACCCCGCCCCCCCCCCCCCCCTCTTGGACGGGTGTCGGGCTCGTAGGGTTCTGCACCCAGGTTACCTGTGACAATAGTTATGTCTAAGAAAGTTGCCACCTACCGGTGACCCCCGGACAAGGGGTGCCCTGCACTATCACAGGTTCCCTTGCCGGATCGACCGTATCGCTAAGTCCCGCCTTCCGTTCAAGGAACGGAGTGCATGAGGGGGATGAAAAAAGGAAAGAAGAGGACTTAGAGAGTAGAGACAGCCTACCTACCACGCCACGTTCGGTTAGCCAATCAGAGCACCGCAGTAAACGTGCATGTATCACGCCACCGTGGGGCACCACTGATTGGCCAATCCAGGACGTAGACGCGCGGGTAGTAGTCAAAATTTGGGGAGCCCAAATATTTGTTTCACAGAAGTTGGAATTTTCCGTACAATCTGTGATGGTAATTACACCGTCACTATGTTGAGTAAGTACAATCACTAGGATTGAATGTCCTATCACAACGAAGTTGCAGACTGCTCAAACATGCAGCAAAAGAGGCAAGTCTTCGCAGCTCCGGGTCCAGCAGTCATGTCCTCCCTGGGCAGGTGTGGCCGTATTTATACAATTTACCAGGATCAGGATTTGGGGTGCGCGTAGCGAGAGGACCAATCACAGCGGCTCAAGCCTAAGGTGTGAAACTCTCTGATCCTGAACTGGAGGTTGATGGTCGAGACTAGGTCGGTGATCGTACCCCTATGTCCTCTGCATAGACCTAGTCTCTCGGCGTAGCTGGCTGTACGCAGTGAGTCGCCAGTCGCAGTCGGGAGCAGTGGCAATCAGGAGCAGTAGCAGTCAGTCACAGAGCGAAGTGGAAGTCGGAGAAGGAACAGTCACAGCTGATTGGCTAGTCATTGGACCTCTCCCACCTTCCCACGTACCCTGGAAAACCCAAGCTCCTAACCTCAATTCTCCTACTGACAATTCTGTTGATTCGATCAACACATTGAGCCTCTCCTACAGTATCGGACCTCCCTTAGGAACCCCGAATGCTGCTGAGGGGCTTGGTGTGAAGAAAGAGTCATCGGTAAGTTTTCAGACCTTTTTCTACCACTCTAACCTTTATCTTCCGTGCCGTGAAAGGACCTATTCCCCTGTCAGCTGACGTACAGGGGAGTATTCGTCTGGAAACGCCCTCTGTCCCCACACCTCGCTAGTGCGTGTTAGTGTGAAGGGTGGAGGGTCAGCACAGCCTGCCGATTCGCCTGGGGACCTCTGTGATAGTGCAGGGTCTCCCCTACGTGAGGGGCGCAGGAAATCAGGGACTGTTAGGGGAGATCTCCATAAATCTCCAATTCAAACAGTTAACATGCCTTCAATTAAAATTAAAGTGGACCGAAACATCCAACCGTGCACGGACCTCGCCTCACTTATTTTCCAGCTGACCTGTATATTTCAGATCCGTTCCTTCACCAATGACGACATTATCAAAATATTTGTACAACCTGATGAAGATGCCGACCTATTCCACTCCCCAGCAATGTACAACAAACTGAAAAACAACGGCCTAACGGTCCTCAGCTCACCCGAATACCGCGCAAAATGCACCCTCATATGTAGAAAAGTCATCCCTCATATCCTTGACAACCCTAACCTATTGACAGAACTCAACTCACAAAACACCCCCCAAATGACATATGCAGCCCGGATGGGAACTCTCCCCATGTTAAAAATCACTACGGCTACTCAAACTGACGCCATCAAATTAAAATCATACGGAATAAAAATCGGCAGCAATATCATCCCCTCAAGAGACATTGAATTCCAACACTTCATACAAGTACACCAATGTTTCAATTGCTACTAATTCGGGCACAACACCAACCGTTGCAGTAACACAATAACTTGCTCAAAGTGTGCCAATCAAGGCCACTCATACCGAAACTGCACTGCCACGGTAACTAAATGCTGCAACTGTAAAGGCCCTCACGCTGCCATCAGCAACAAGTGCAAAATCAGACTCGACAATAGCACAACACCACTCCCTCCCCGCCGACCTTCACCTCCTACAGCACCTCCCACAGCACCACCTCCACCTCCCCACCACTCACTCCCTACTGCCACGACCCTCCCCACCCGCACTTGCTGGACCAACAACGTGACCGCCCCCCCACCCTCCCCCGACATGGATGCAAAAATCACCACCATCATACTTCTGGCACATACCCTAAGCAACGGAAACAGGTCTCTTTTTCTGAAACTGGCAATTGATGGTGTGAAGGAGAACGGCCTCCCTACCATACACATTCCTGATTCCTTCAGAACCGGTCCCGACCTCATCTTCCCCACTGCCCCCATCCCCGACCGGACCAACATGCCACCCCCTCCCCCCAGAGAAACCACTGCAATCTCCCTCCGCCCCTCCACTTTTGCCATGCCCACACCTGACTTATCTCACCAATCTACTATTACCTCACCCCCCAGAGTAATCAGTCCGAAACCTCCCGGCCCCTCCACCTTGACCTTGCCTACACCTGACTTTTCCCACACGACTACGATGAACTCCCGGACCACAAAAATCCGAACCAAACCCAATCTTCCCCTAACACCTCAGACTCCCAAGAATAAAATGGCAGCCCATCCCCCCACAGAACTGGTGGTCAAGACCACTAGACCTAAGAGGAAGAACACCTCCCCCCTTTCTTCCTACACACATGACAGCAAAAGAATTATAAAATACACACATCCAACTAAATCTATAATTAAAGTAAATCTATTCGGCACTACCCCTAAGAAAACAGGAAACAACCCCGTCACGAACCTAGCACACTCCCCTCATCCTCCCGACTCCCCCACACACACAGTCACGTAACCGCCCATCCCTCACCTGCATACACCACACTCAGACCTCGCTCACAGTCACTCGACAAGTTAGACCTCATCCCTGCACCCCAGAATTTCAATCTCATATAAGTAACAAATTATACAACATGATCACCATTATGCAATACAACTGTAGAGCATATCACTCAAACAGACACGCCATCTCTCTCCTCATACAAGAACACAACCCAGACATCCTCCTCCTTAACTCAACATGCACAAACACCAAAATCAAGCACTTCGGCTACACAAGCAGACAATCACCCCACGAACTATTCGAGGGCGTTGCAATCCTCATCAGATCCTCCATGAAACACGAATTCATCACCAACTTTGCCTTCAAACACTTCATGGCCGCCAAGATCGACACTCAACACGGACAGATTATCATCTGCACAACATACTCAAGACCTAACTCGCGTATCCCCTTCACAGACCTAAACTCCATCTTTAACAACTCACACCTACCTGTAATACTAATGGCCGACCTCAATGCACACCACACCGCATTCCAACACAACCGCATCGACCCCCTTGGCCAACAACTACACGCTTTGTCACTCCCAAAAACCTTCACCACATTGGCCCTTTCTTCCCCACATTCTACGCTGCTCACGGCAAAGGCACTCCAGACATCGTCATCACCAACACCCCTGCCCTCCAATTCCAACACTACATCACTCCCGGCCCCCTATCAGGCTCAGACCACATTCCCATCACTCTTCACCTCCCCAACAATCCCATCCTCCTCCCAACAACCTCACCTCAATACCAGTATCAACACGCAGATTGGAATGCCTTCAAAACCACACTCTCTGAACAACAATACACACTCAACCTCGAACACCAACCCACTAGGATGATTGAGGAAACCTGGACACACCTTTTCAACACTATCACTGCCATAGCAGATACCCACATTCCTAAACACCGGTTCAAGAGAAAATACTCCTTCACACCCTCCATAAGAACTCAACGCCTACTTCACTGCTACAGGACACGATTCGAACTAAACAAACTTAACCTAGCACCAGTTTACACAGACATCACCACACTAAGAACACACATCATCCACAGCCTCCTTCAAGACCATGAGGTTCACTGGGCAAAACTCGTAGAGGCTGCCCAGGAACACAGAACACATAACCCCCGAGAATTTTGGCAAAGGATCGCCAAGTTGAAAGGAACTGCAAAACCCCCCTTTGATCACCTGCTAGTAAATGGTAGGAAAATCAATGAGCCAGCCGACGTAGCACAAACACTAAAACAACACTGGGAACACATTTTCCACCCACACCCCCCCACACAACAAAGGTACATCTTAAACCACATAAACAACATCACCACACACATGCAAACACTTCACGACAGAACAACTCCTGACAACACAATAGATACCTCCACTCTCACACAGGACCACACCCTCACTGCTCCTTTCACCCCAACAGAAGTCAAACAAGTACTGGACAAAACCAAAAAGAAAACACCGGGTGACAGCAATATTGGTCAAGCAATCCTGAAGCACCTGCCCTCAGAAACAGTCACAGCCATTACATACCTCTACAACACCCAACTGGCTACAGGTTACTTCCCAAAACTCTTTAAGACAGCCACAGCCGTCATGATACCTAAACCAAACAAAAACCCAACAGATCCTCAAAACTACAGACCGATCAGCATACTAGAAGTCTTAGGAAAAACTTTTGAAAGACTATACAACACCCGCCTCAGATACCACCTTGAAGATGAACAACTACTGTCCTACAAGCAGTTCGGCTTCAGAGCACACCACTCAACCCAAGACGCACTCAATATAATGACAAACTACCTCCACATGAACAAAGATACATACAAGATAGCACTCATCACAAAAGACGTACAAAAAGCCTTCGACACAGTTTGGCACGAAGGATTAAAGTACAAGATATGCACCAATTTTAACCTCCCTCAAAAATCACAACAATTACTATGTAACTTCCTAACAGACAGAAAAATGAGGATAAAAGTCACACCTGCCTTCTCTGACCACTTCACACTGCACGCAGGAGTCCCACAAGGATCAGTCCTGTCCCCATCACTATACATTCTTTACACAAACGACTTACCCGACCCCTTACACATCGACTCTCTAACAATACAGTACGCCGACGATGTAACCCAACTAGTCAGACACAGAACTTGTGATCACCTAACAGACAAAGCACACAGGGAACTCGAACAAGTTACACAATGGGAACTCCGATGGCGAATACAAACCAACCCGAACAAAGCACAAATCACCTACTTCGGCACCAAAAGACGACAACCACGTCACATTTACCTAAACCCCTACATCGCCTACCCTTCACCTATAACTGTCAAACGAACAAACACAATCCTAGGAGTCACATTCAACGACACCCTCACCATGACACCACACACCAATATGAAGGCTTTGATCGCAAACAAAACACTCGGGAAAATATACAGATTCAGAACCGCATCAATCAAAACCAAAACACACCTATTCAAAGCCCTCATACGCCCACTATTGACTTATGCACCCAACACACTCCAGCTAGCACCACCAACAAGCACCAAGAAACTTCAAGTCATACAAAACAAAGCACTAAGATTCATCCATAACACACACTGGTCATCCTTCACCCGAAATAGTCATCTACATGAACTCAGCTCCCTCCCCCCACTTAACATCTACTGGAGACAAATAGGTGACAAACAAATAGAATCTCTCCTCACTACTTACCCTCAATGGCAGGATTACTTCGACAACATCATACTCCCACGCAGATTCAGAGACAGAAATCCCTCCATACTAAACAGACCAAACACTCCCCTCCCACCTCCCTTGTATTAATAACTTCCCTATAACCACACCCAACAATTTCCTCCCAAATTAAACCTAACCTCTCCTTAACCCTCACCCAACGATTCCCACCCAACCAATCCAAATCAACCTGACCTAATAACCTAACCTCTCCTCAGCCCACACCCAGCGATCCCCACCTAACCTAACCCAATCAACCTAACCTAACTTAAGCTTAACCTAACCTCTTGTCAACCCCACACCCAATGATTCCCACCCAACCTAACCTAACCTTACCTAACCTGACCAATTAACTCCTCCCCCCCCCCCCAATCCAAACCCCATGCCACCAACTCAAACTCATGACCACTCCGACAAAAAAAAAAAAAAAAAAAAAAAAAAAAAAAAAAAAAGACCCTAACAATCCCCCCAAAATAAAAACCTAACATACCCAGCCGTTACTAGCAATCCCACACAAAATAAAAAATAACCATTCTACCATTAACTAACCACACCCTATTACTCCTCCCAAAACAAATACCTAACTTACCCATCCCATACTAACTCGGATGACATGTATGTTTCCCTTAGCCAATAAGGTCGAGGAGAGTTGCGCAGTACCTGCACGCAAGCCCTCTCCCTCAAGAATGTTACCAACACTGTTTTATGGGCACCTCCCTTAGCCAATAAGGTCGGAGAGGTGTACCTAAAAACGGTTCCATCAACGGATGATATGAACGCCTCCCTTAGCCAATAAGGTCGGGGAGGGGTGCATTGTTCCTGTACACAAACCCTCTCCCTCAATAATGGGACCAGAACTCACAATACCTGCAAGAGCCTACCACGCATTTGCAGAAGTCCTTTACTAGCCAAAGGAAAGAAAGAATGCAATAATTAACCCAACTCTGCCAACCACCAACAAAACCTATAATCCTCCCAAAAGAAAAACTTAACCCACCCAACCTTACTCACATCCCTCCTAAAAAAAAAAAAAAAAAAAAAAAAAAAAATGCTACTCTACATCCAATCACTAACACCTTCAATCTCCCAAAGAAAACTTATATACCGACCTTTCTAAAGCCCTTGACCCCTAAAAAAAAAAAAAAAAAAAAAAAAAAAAAAAAAACCTATGACTCAATACAACTATTCATTAGCAACACAAATCATATCACACCTAAGGAATCCTTCCATACTATAAATTAACCCAACAACCTCCAAAGCCCCCCTCTCCTCTCCTCCCCTCTCCTCCCCCCTCCTCCCCACAACCGAACCATACCTGACCTTATAACAATTATCCTAACCCTCCCCCTCTCCCCTTACTACATTTCCACGCAAACACATACACACTCACACAACAACCCCCCCTTAAGCAATTCTAATTCACCTCAAATCAACATATAACCTCCACCCCCGCCAATCCCCAAACACAAACTCCCCCCCCCCCTCCCTCAACCAATCTCCAAACACAACACCCCCCCCCCCCCGCCAGACAAAGCCTCTCATAACACTACAACTCTCCAAAACCAAATTAAACATACCCAACCTCTATAACAGCCACTGTCAACATTATCGACCTAACTCAAGACTGAAACCAACCAACCTATATCTCACTCTCATCTCCGTTCACAATTTGACAAAGCTCAAATCTGTCCCCTGCTATTACTAAATAACTCTCCTACGATACACTCATCCTTCCTTACTACGAATACTTTGACATTTCAAGCTCAAAGATTCAAAACTCTTCCTCCAACTCTCTCCATTTCTCTCTGACATAGCTGAAAGACCCACAACTCTCAGAAACAAATCAAAACATACCCAACGTCTGTGACATCCAATTCTCAATAAAATCGACCTAACTCAAGACTGAAGCCATTCAGCCTATATCTCATTCTCGTCTCCGTTCATAATTTGACAAAAAAGCTCAAATCTGTCTGCTGCTATTACTAAAAACTCTCCTACGATACGCTCATCCTTCCTTACTATGAATACTTTGACATTTCAAGCTCAAAGATTCAAAACCCTTCCTCCAACTCGCTCTGTTCCTCTTTGACATAGCTCAAAGACTTTACCTTCATCTTTCTCCAAACAACCCTACGACTAGCAAAATTTCCATGTTTTCACCTTCTCTGTTAATTTGTTCGTGTGTGGCCTGTGCGTCCGTCCACCTGCGCTTCTCGGCTTGCACCGCCGCCGTGGCGGGGCGGTTCTTCCTCCGCTTTGCCAATACTGCCTAAGCTAGACGACAACCAGAGCACCCGCGTTGGCCCTTTGCTTGCCCGGACCTGCTCCCGCCCTCCCTCTGCCTCGTCCTGATTGTGATTGTTGCACACTCAGGGCATTTTGCCTACCCCCTCACGCAAGCGGTGTTTAGCCACTGCACCTGTTCTCTCCTTCTAAAATTCACTTCCATCCTCCCTTTATTCTTCCTCTGAACCTCCTTCCCCCCTGTCACTAGCATTTTTCTGTTCTGTTCTGGCTGTACGCTGATTGGCTGGTTGGCGTGCGGCCGGAGCTCAGTTGGAGGTTGTAGGGGAGAGGAGCCACTACAAGCCTTTCTGGTATGTATGCGTAGGCCAGAACTGCCCCAGGCTCACATATAAATGAATGCACAAGGACGACTCAGAGGCTGATTGGACACGGGAGGAGACGGACGTTCTTGCGTTCTTGTAACGGTTTTTTCCGCCATAGCCCGCTGCATCTTGTGCAATTCCACTTGCACTGTAACGGTTTTTTCCGCCATAGCCCGCTGCATCTTGTGCAATTACTTGCACCTGTTCTTGTTGTTGTTGTTCTTGCTACCAAGCATTAACAATTCATCCATCCATTCATCATTCTTTTTAAAAGTGGCTTTGTCACTTTATAATTTTTTGACACCTCACGAGCGCTCAAGATTGACAATCTTAGCATTCCCTCCCCACAGTTAGTGTGAGTGACCCACACAACTGCGAGGGAAGTGCTAACTGTTGTCCTTCCTGACGTGGTTGGAGGGCTTTCTCTCTTACTTTTATTTTTTCTAATACTTACCCTGGCCGAGGCACCTGCTGAATTTTTTTAATTCAGTATTCGTGCTAGAGCCCCCCCAGTGGTGCACACCTCACGGAGTGGGATTGTGTGTCTCCAGTGGGGGTCGGGGAAAAACCTGGGCCAATCCAGCAGTGACGTCTGTGATCGTGCAGGCACACCACTGTTCGGGGGTCGTCCTTAAGTACAAGTATTTTTTTTTTTGCACTTAAGGGCCTTGCATAACCTTAGTGCACCAACATCATATATGTAAAGTATCAACAAAGCTGTACACAAGGGGTGGTTCCCAGCCACCCCAACCATGCCCTCTGGGAGGGGAAGCTCCAAGACCCCCTCTGCTCGTCCAGGCAGGGACAGGCAGAGGCGGGAGGCCAATCATGACCCACGACTGCCACGACCTACGACAAACTCTGACAATCTAAACAACAAAACAACTGACAATGTAACGGCTACCGACAAAACTACGCAACAAAGACCAAACATTCAAGTATCAACTGAGAAGGCCCGAGTAATCCACTTTCGGACTGTTGACCCGTCTACCTCGTTTGACAAAATTAATGGCTTCATCATACATAAGGCCATTAAGGATCAGATAGGGGACGTAGAGAAAGTCCGAAAGACAAGAAAAGGCGAACTCCAAGTTACTGTTAAAGACGCACAGCAAATGAGAGACGCCTTGAATCTTAAAACTTTCCATTCAACGACTGTGGAACCATATATCCCAGCATTTCTCAACACCTGTAAGGCTGTAGTTATCAGCTACGAATTTCAGGGGATGACTAATGACGAAATTAAGTACCACATGAAAGATCAAGGAGTCGTCGATGCTTTCGTATTTAGTAGGAAGACCACAGACGGTGAACGTAAACAATCGACTACAGCAGTACTGACTTTTGACGGACTTGTTAGGCCCACTCATGTCTTGGTAGGATATGAGAGGGTCCAGACCAAAACATATATTCCATTTCCAATGCGTTGTTTCAACTGTCAAAGATTTGGACACACTGGTAAGGCCTGCCGTAACATCCAGGTATGCTCCAAGTGTGCTCAGACTGGACACAGGGACAATGACTGTACACAAACGGAGGAAAAATGCTACCACTGTTCCGGTCAGCATGCTGCCTCAGACAGGAAGTGCCCTTCCTACCTGAGGGAGTATGAGATCGGTAAGGTGAGAGCAGAGAATAATTTGGACTACAGGGAGGCTAAGAGGCAGGTGGAGATGTCCTTGCAGACACCAACACCTGGAATGTCCTTTGCATCTGCTGTATCCAAAAATACCTCACCTCCCAAAATGTGCACCATTGGAACCCAGACTGAGACCAGGACCATCTCAACACAGACTGACTCCACAATCACCGGTTATTTAACCAAAGACGAGAACACTAATACAACCATGACTAATAACGAGACCGAAATTAACAACACGCTATACCTGACCCCAAAACCCAAACGGACTCGCGACCTTACCTACCCCGACGTAAGGAGGAGGAGGAGAACGCAGTCACTAGAGAACTTGACAAGAGACTCATCACAACCACCAATCCTTCGCATTGTTGAAAGACCCCCGGGGCAGGGAGCCCCTGCTGAGCAGAGTACTGGCTCTTTGGAGCCGGGAGACTGCTCACCTGATGAGGGGGATCCTCCCCCTTCATCCGTCCCCCCCCCTTCACCCCTTTCCCCTCTACATACAAGAGGACAGAAATATAAAGCCCAAAACGCTGGCCATATCAACTCTCAGACTTAAAATTCAGTATCATCCAGTGGAATTGCAGAGGTGCTAGGAATAAAAATGCTCAATTTCATTTACTTATGTCATTATTCCGGCCGGACGTTTTTTGCCTACAAGAGACGCTACTTGCGGGTCACGACGACCCACCTGTATTCGACAACTACACGTCCTACAGGGGAGACAACCTAAGGGGGGTAGCCCTATACATTCGGAGTTCATTCGCCCAACAAAGAGTCAGTCTGAACTTGAACCTGCAGGCTGTCGCGTGCAGAGTTAAGATTCGGACTGGCTATGTTGCCATCTGTTCACTATACTGTCCTCCGGGCGGGCTCATTGACGATGGTGAGCTTGAGGAGCTATTTAACCAACTGCCAGGAAAGAAAATGATCCTCGGCGACCTCAATGCTCATCATTTGCGGTGGGGCAGTGTCCGGAATGACGGAAGGGGAGAGCAGGTGGCTGCAGCTATCCTCAACTCCAACTTGTCTCTTCTGAATGACGGTAGTGCGACTCGAGTGGACGAACGATTTGGCACAGCGTCGGCTATAGATCTTTCTATAGTTGACGCTGCCTTGCTATTAGATTGTAAATTTTCTACATACGACGACTCTCTGGGTAGTGACCATTTTCCGATCTGCATTTCTTATGAGTGTGGCGCCCCGACGGCTACTCCCGAGGTGCGCTACAACCTTAGGAAGGCAGACTGGGGGGCATACTCAGAAGCCGTTCGTATAGACACCATTGGACAAGACATCAACACCAAAATTACACACATACAACAAGCTATAATACACGCTGCAGATTTAACAATTCCTAAGACTTCTGCAAAAACCCACAGGCCTGGAGTTCCATGGTGGACACCAGACTGCCGACGAGTTGTCTGTGAGCGAAATAGGAGTTGCCGTTTATTTAATAGAATTCCATCACTTGTAAACTTAATTGAGTATAAAAAAGCTAGAGCCAAGGCTAGGAGAGTTCTCAGGGAGTGTAAGAGAGAGTCTTGGCGGGCGTTCGTCTCCACTATTAACAAGGATACCCCTTCCTCTGAGGTATGGTCCGCTATAAACCGGGTCAGATCCAAAGGAGGAAGGAGTTTTATCCCACAGGTGAGTAGTGGAGGGCGGATTCTCGACGATCCCCAGGCCATTGCCAACACCCTAGGCCAGAAGTTTGCAGATGCCAGTAGCTCCACCAATCATGATCCACGCTTCGGCGTGTTCCGTGATCGTGCCGAGCTCTTGCATCTCGACTTCGAGAACGGGGACGAACAGGGCTACAATCGAGCATTTTCCCCAGAGGAACTTTCCTTTGCTATTAATAAGGGCAAGGGCTCTACTCCTGGACCTGACGGTATACGATACGAGATGATTAAGCACCTTGACCAGGGAAACCTGGACAAATTGCTAGAAGTGTACAATGAGATCTGGACGTCCAGAACGTTTCCAAACTCATGGCACTTTGCCCATGTCGTACCGATCCCGAAGAGGGACAAATGCCCGAATAACACCAACTCATTCCGTCCGATTTCGCTCACAAACTGTCTGTGTAAGGTCATGGAACGTATGATAAAGCGTAGACTAATGTATTTTTTGGAAAGTAACAACTTATTGAATGATCGACAGTGTGGTTTCCGCCAAGGTAGAAGCACACTAGATCATTTAATAAGTCTTGAAACTGACATCTCAAAAGCTCTTTGCAGTAAAGAAACATTAATTGCAGTATTTTTAGACATAGAAAAAGCTTTCGACATGACATGGCGGACTGGCCTCATGATGAAGCTCCACGCCATGGGTCTGAGAGGTAATTTGCCAATTTTCATCAGTAATTTTTTGCAAGACCGGACTTTTTCCGTCAAACTAAAAGGTAACGTAAAATCAGACATATTTGTCTTAGAAAATGGAGTTCCACAAGGTAGCGTTTTGGGCCCGATTTTATTTCTTGTAATTATTAATGATTTCCTATCACCAGCCCCCAGCTTGAGTGACCTCAAATTCTCCTTGTTTGCTGACGATTGCGCAATCTGGCGCTCCTCTCGAGTTGAGAGGCTATCTGCACAAAGGGTGCAAGCCGGCCTAAAAGCCGCGGAACAGTGGGCAATACAATGGGGATTTAGGTTTTCAGTTGAGAAGACAGTAGGAGTAGTCTTCACTAAGAAACGTAACATTAGAAATCCAGTATTAAAATTAAATGATACTCCTATTAAATTTCAGACTTCAGTAAAATTTCTTGGTGTTCATTTTGACCGGAAATTAACGTGGAAAAACCACATTAACGAACTTGAAAGTAAATGTCTTAAAGTCACAAACATCCTGAAAGTTTTATCAGGTACTACATGGGGAGCCGATAGGAAATCTTTATTAATGGTGTATAAGACCCTGATCAGATCAAAACTTGATTATGGATGCCAGTTGTATGCTTCGGCATGCGACACCACACTCGCAAGGCTAACCAGAATACAGAACCGATGCCTTCGTCTATGTCTGGGTGCCTACAGGTGTACACGTGTAGGTAAACTAGAGGTTGAGGCCCACGTCCCTCCACTTCACATCAGGAGGGACATGTTGACGCTAAGGTACGGGTTGAGTGCGGCTAGGAAGCGCGGCACAGGCCACCCAGGTTGGTGTGCTGTTGCCAACTTCCGTTTCCTGCAGCTGCGTAGGTCCCCGTCCTCGGTTGTCCGCCTCCAGACCTTGTGCCAGGGTGCTGGTATCCATTTCGAAGATGTTGATAGATACGTTCCACCGTTGTGTCCGCCATGGGAGAACCCCAACCTCCATGTGGAAACATCGTGGCTTCCGGGAGCAAAGAATGACTTTCATCCTGAGCTCCTGAGGCAACTTTTCTATCAATTTCTTGAAGGATTCAGCGCCTATACTCACGTGTACACCGACGGGTCCAAGACTGACGACAACGTTGGAGCCGGTATCTGGAGCAGAGACGAGGAGTGGAGCTCCCGCCTGCCGCGGCATACAACTATTTTCTCTGCAGAAATGTTCGCAATTAGTAAAGCCATTGACATTGCAATAACAAGCAATGTCAGTGATGTTGCTGTCATTTCAGATTCCATGTCAGCTCTTAAAGCAATTGAAGGTGGTGATACTACCAGCAATGAAATACAGGGCAACATTATTAATAAATTACATGAGTGTGCCAAGAGTATTGTGCTGGTGTGGGTGCCTGGGCATTGTAACATTTGGGGCAATGAACAGGCAGACAGATTAGCAAGAGCGACTGTGGGTCTCGGGGAGACAACTAATGTGCCCTGGGAGACTCAGTCGTGTCTCTCCTTGGGGAAGACATATACATTTGAAAAGTGGCAACATGATTGGACTAGGCTAAATCTCCACAACACCTGGAAGCCTAACATAGGTAACTGGCCCTCAGCATACAGGAAGAATAGGAGGGAAGAGGTCGTTCTCGCCAGACTTAGGCTAAACTGCACCTATTTGACCCACCTAGGGGCCTACCTTGACCAGTCCTTTCCACCTATCTGTTCCACTTGCAACCAAATTCTCTCCATCAAACATATTCTAACCGAGTGCAGCCAGTACGAACCAGAGCGCCGGCAGCTGGTTATCCTAGCTGCCGAGCAAGGTTTCGTGCTGACTGTACCCAACCTATTGCAAGATGATGTCACCATCAGTGACGCTGTAATAACCTTCCTCAAGGAGACCCATCTTATCGGCATGCTATGATTGACACACTCATGAACTCTTTTTATATCTATTATATGTATACAACCATGCCTAAAGAAAATAAAAATGAATAAAACTAAATTAAAACATACAACATGAGAAACACATCACAAACCTTATCATTACATACAACACTCACATTTATCAAGTTAAACTGACACCCACCAACACATATTCAAACAAAAAGACACGGGCTACAAAAGACAAAATAAAAAAAAAAAAAAAAAAAAAAAAAAAAAATCACAGAGAAACTAGTCACCTGACAAGCCATTTCATCTGGTCTGTCAGTAACTCGCCATCATATCACTCATGCATACCATAATTCATCCCAATAAAACAACAAGAAGAAACAAGTAACAAAATACCAAGAGCAAGAAGAACACAAGAATAACAAGAAAAGAAGAAACAAGAACATCAGATTAGTTGTAGCAAGTAAGAAGACCAAGATTAAAAGAAGAAAGAAGACATCAGCTCCGGCCGAAATAGCCTAATGGCGAAGAGGCCAGAAATCCTTAACAACTTTGAACTTTTGACGACTCACACGCTTTAAGTGGCCAGCAATCCCCAATACTAGCCTAGACTCACACGCTCGTGACCTTTTCCTCAACGCATATCCTGGTATGTGAACGATTGTTTCCGGCCGCCATGTTAAGTCAGTTTAACTTTGTCGCTTTTGTGAATATCAGTGTTCATGTTTTAACATAGTGAAATATTCATGTACCAAGGAATTCGAGTTAAGTAAGTGTCGTCTGTATTGCTGCTAGACGTATAGTTATGGGTATTTGAGTTAGATATTTACATGCTCGTGAATTTTCCTCAACGCATCTCCAGGCACTGCCTGTGTTAGCACCACTACCGAGGTTCGGTAGCCGCCTATGGGCAAGATGGTCCTTGAAGGATGTCTTTAATATGACGAGATTATAATCCGAGGACAGGACTACCCAGGGAACGCCGTGTGGGGACACTGCACCGATTCTACCCCCGGGCACTCCTTGCGAGCGAGCTTTGGCTGTCTGTATCGTAAACAACCAATGGACTCAGTCTTGTCCGGTCCATTGATCTTGGTTATATATATTGAGCAGTATTAGTATCTCTGATTGGGGATAATTAGCAGAAATATAGTTATCCCAGGTTGGCTATTGAACCCATGAATATTGTTGTTTACCCGTGTTAACATTGGTATAGGGGTTGAGTCCACCAACCAGGTGTACTACCACTGAGTCTAGTTAAAGTGCCATGTTGTTCATTCCGAACTAACATGATGTGTTTAATAATATCTTAATTTTGGATTTTGTCGAGTGTGTTATATAATCATCTGTATTGACAATGAAGTAATATAATGAGTGAGTAATGTTGTAATCAAGAAATAAAGATCTATTTTGTTATGTGTAAAGTAAGACATAAGTGGTCCAGTCTTGTCTGAGTGTACTTAATTAACATCTTGTTCACTCCTTATGCTAATAAATATTGGATTAGTAAACTATAGGTTGTACCTCTCTGGTCCGGAATGACTTTAGTTTGTCCAATAGGTAGATAGGCAGCTTTTTTTTCTGAATTATTATTATTATTACAGGAGTATTAAATTTTTGCCCCTCAGGCCCCAATGCAGGTCAGTGACCTATGCCCAGGTGGGCTAATCCCAGTAAAAAACACAACAACAACAAAGCCGCGGGAAATTAAGGTTTGTTTACATCCGGCAATTTGGCTGCTGTCTCTCTCTCTCTCTCTCTCTCTGCTTGTCTATACAAAGTACAACATTTAACCCTTCAATATATATGAGCAGTAAATAAGAGTTGCTTTCATATTCTTATGTAGAGTAATGACAATATGTTTTCACATGTGCGCACTTACATACGCGCAGTCTCACTTTTTTTTTTACCATTAATGGTTAGCTACTTACATTGTTCCATTTATTAACATTAAATAACATTACAGGTAATTCAAACAACCATATTAAATTTTTACATTAATTTTACTACAGCTACAATCAGGGTCTTATTTTCTTCAGTTTTATATGTAGAACCAATCAGTCACTGGTTTTGTAAGCTTTAACAAAAACAATGCCGGCAGCCGTCTCGTCTCCTCATGTGTTTTAATATTCCACGTATTATTATTGAATTGTATTGTTCATTTCGTACACACAAACATTAATTCAATAAAAAATTTTCAGAAACATTAATTAAAACATATATGAACAGTATATAAATATTGCTTTCATATTCTTATGTAAAGTAATGACGATATGTTTTCACGTGTGCGCACTTACATACGCGATCTCTCTTTTTTTCTTTACCATTATCATTAGCTACTTCTATTGTTCCATTTATTAATATTAAATAAAATTTCTTAAAACACCCATATTAATTTTACTACAGCTACAACCAGGATTTTATTTTCTTCAGTTTTATATGTAGAACCAGTCAGTCACTGGTTTTGTAATCAACGAAAACAATGCTGTCTCATTTCTTCGTGTTTTAATATTCTACATATTATTAATGAATTGTATTGCTCATTTTGCACACACAAACATTAATTCAATCAAAAACACTTTCATTAATAAACAATACTGAATATTTTGTACATAAGAGAAATGACGCTGTTTATACGATTGTGCACGTCATCTGAACATTGGTGGGGCGTTCAAACCCGTCGAAATTCGAGTTTCCGCCTTCAAAATTTTTAAATGTGTTTTTCTTTGTGTGTTCAAATAAAAAACGTCGAATTAAAAACTCGCAAAATTTGAGAAGCTACTGTACGACATTTAACCCTTCAATATGTCTTCAAAGAGACCATGAAGCAGAGAAAGTGGTGTTAGTGCTTCCAAGCGTAAGCACAAGTCACTATCTATCCAGGAAAAGGGTGAATTTCCATGGTCCGGCACCGGTCAGGTCCCGAGGTTGCCGGACTAGAGAGGTACAACCTGTACAAGTATCACCGCTCTATTTCTTCTACCCATTGGTTCTCAGAAAATAACTATTGTAACTCACGTGCCTAGAAGCTCACTAGCATGCTATCTAACAGTTCATTGACATATGTTATATTCTAATAAAAGTCTGGGTGGTGGCAGGCTACTGTTTTAAGTATATTAGGTGTTAATAAGTATGACATGGTTTCCCAGACTAATCCATGGTTTAGAATATAACTAAAACAGGATATAATTGAAAAGTAAGGACATAAAATTCAGAAAAATACAATAATATATATGAAAGAAGAAATGAAGTAAAGAAAAGAACATTGACTTAGAAAATATAAGCAAAGAAATGTAAGGCAGATACTTATATAGAGAAAGACTAAGAATAGAAGAAAAGCAAGTATATACGTACAGTATATACAGTATCTATAAGAATACGCGATGCATGCGTGACTGTGCCCGCTCTAGGGCCATTTAGGTTCGCTAGGTCCCATTATATGAATGTTTTTTCTTTTCAATTTAAATTTTAATTGTTTATTCCTTGAGAGAGGAAGTGGGATCCTAGTGCTGTCACTTGGTACCTCTGTACCATAACACCAGAAGCAACTGGCCACTGTCACAAGTATATGCAGTACAGTACAGTCATCCCTTGATTATCGCGCCTAATTGGGACCCCGCCGATAACGAAAGTACAGAACCTATGGGATTTATTCTAATTGGTTCCAGGCACCCAAGACCCAACCCCAAGTTTCCCATTTTACGACCATTTATACCCACTAAATATATATGTAATGTTATGGTAAATATCATAAACACACATAGGCATGGCTAGGTTTATTACAAAGTGATGAAAAGGGTACGCTTAATACTGAAGTCCACAAAACATGTAGCTATGCTTTTTTTTATTTGGTCCCCCATCATACGAGTCCGTTTTCTCTCACATCAGGACGCCTGAGTCCTCTGTTTTCTCTCTTAATCTTAGAGTGCACCAGAGACTTAGTTATTTTTAGTAATGCCACAGAATTTGAAATTGCAACCCTAATTGCAACTGGGGTTGCAATTGTTGAGGCAATTAGATATGTCTGATTACAGCAAATGTGTTATTGTCAATTTGTAGGTGAAACATTTTATCCTCAATAGATGTAGGTTAACATTACACCTGCAGGCAAATGTTTAAAAAAAAGCCTAATCAAGGAAGCATATTCCTTTAACACATAATATCTGACCAGTATGGGGAGGATCATCGTGTCTCCGTCAGGGTGTCGTGGAATGGTGGTCCAGCAGGCGTCACGGGTTTTTTTTTGGGGGGTGGGGGGGCACGGACGTATATGCGATCGGACGTTGTTCGGTCAGACTTTAACCGGCGCAAGAATATATATATATATATATATATATATATATATATATATATATATATATATATATTTATATATATATATATATCTTGATAAAATCACACGGGAAAATGGAAACAACGGAGTGCCTTAGCTTTCGTCTTTATTCAAGACATCTTCAGAGGCAACTGGATTACATGGACAGAGAGAGGCTTAAATGAACAGGGTGACCTTAAAAACATGAGGTCAGGTCATAATGATGACATCCACTAATCCCCACACCAACACACACGTAGAGGAGCTAAAGAGAAGGGTGGTGACGTGACTGGCTAGTCACGTCACTATAGTCTAGATGAGTGGATCACGGGGCTGAGAGAGGCGGAACAAAAACGAGAGGCTTTGAGGGAGGTACCGCTGACTAAAGGAAGAGAGAACGAACCGCAGGCTGGAGGCTCGATTCTCCCGATGTGCGATGCGTGTGGACAAGAGGGCCACCTCAGTTTCAATTGCACGAACAGGTCCGGACCAGGAGAGAGTGTCTCAAGGGGATACGTGGCCAATGGCCAGTATCGAGTTGGAAATAACATTCGGAACTGGCGGTCGGGAAATGGTCAAGGCCAGGCAGTCCCCGCCAACCGTTCCTGGCCTCACCAATAGATTCCACCGGCGATGTTATGAATCAAGAGAGAGCGGACCCATGGTCAAGCGTGGTCCGCATGACAAATTTAATCACGACAGAAGGTACCTTAAGGCTGAAAGCAGAGTGTCCTAAGGTTTCGGTGCTGGTAGCAGGTCGCGAAATGTGGGGTTTAGCAGATACTGGGGCAGAAGTGTCGCTAATTGATGAACTTTTCTACCGTCGGGAGCTCGAGCCTGCAGGCGTGGTGTTGCAGCCCACTCGAATAAGGGTAAAAGGGGCGTCAGGGTTTCCAGTGCCGTGTGTGGGGTGTATTCGGGTCACTATGGTCGTATGTGGGGTGGAAGTCACTGATGTGGGGATGTTGGTTTGTCCAGGGATTGAGACCCAGGGTAAGGGGCAATTGCATGTCGGGTTGTTGGGGATGAATGTGCTGGGGGAGGTTGCGGAGATCTGGCCGCACATGTATCACTTGTGCAGGGAAGCCAGGAGCACCGCTCAGTGGGAAAATTGCTTGCATGAGGTTAGGCAGTTATGTGCAATAGAGGCCATCAGCCTGAGGTATTGTATGACAGAGAGGAAGAAAAGCCCAACCATTCCTCCCCGGAGTACTCGGTTGCTGTCAGTATGTGTTCCCTCATTAAGCCAGGTAGCTAACAAAGAAGTAGTGATTGAACCTCTAACAAAGGAGCATGAAGGTTGGATGCCTGAGGGTGTGATAGTGTTGCCGACAGCTGTAAGAGTGGTGAAAGGCATGACCCAGGTGTTGGTGGCAAATCTGTCTGATAGTCGTAAGAACTTGAGGGGCAATTGGCGGATTGGGAAAGTGGCTTCTGGGACGGAAGTCGTGGCAGACATCAGTGAAGAGGTGTATGTGAGAACAGTTCAACCGGATGCCCGTACGGAGGTCAAAGTGCACACGGAGGAAATGAATGAGGAACAAGAGCGTGCAGTTAGGTGTTTAATAGAAGAGTTTAGTGATATTTTTGAAGGAGAGGGCCAGCCCATAGGAAAGGCTATTGGGGTTCAGCATGAGATCCCAGTGACCACAGACAGGCCAGTTAGGGTGCCATATCGGAGGATCCCTCCAAACCAGGTACCAGTGGTGAAGCAGCACATTAGCCAGCTGTTAAATCAGGGAGTAATTCAGCATAGTGAGAGTCCGTACTCTGCCGCCATTGTAGTAGTGAGGAAAAAGGACGGGACGCTGAGGTTGTGCATTGACTCTCGTGACTTAAATAAGGTCACGGTACGCGATGCATTTCCTCTGCCTAGGATAAATGAAACTCTAGAATCTCTGACTGGGGCTCAGTTTTTCTCAACGTTTGATCTGGCGGCGGGATATCACCAGATAGAAGTAAAACCTTCAGATCGTCCAAAGACTGCCTTCAGCACAAGCTTCGGACATTTTGAGTACAGGCGACTGCCTATGGGATTGTCAAATACTCCGGGAACCTTTCAGAGATACATGGAGCGGATTTTAGGGGATAAGATTTTCTCCTCGTTGCTTGTATACCTTGATGATGTGATGGTGTTTTCAAGTACAATAGATCAGCATATAGTCAGATTGAGGGAATTATTTTGCAGGATGAGGGAGAATAACTTAAGATTTAAACCTAAAAACTGTGAAATAATGGCTTCAAAAGTAATTTATTTAGGATATCAGGTGTCAGCTGAAGGCATCACAGCTGATCCTGAGAAGATTAGGGTAGTAAGAGATTGGCCAGTCCCTCAGACAGTGAAAGATGTGCGGTCTTTTGTAGGGTTCACATCATTTTATAGGAAATTTGTTAAAGGGTTTGCCCAAATAGCTGCTCCACTGCATGCGTTGATGCATGGGAAATCTAAGGATCGGGTAGATAGTGAATGGAGAGAGGAACAGCAACAGGCTTTTGAGAAACTGAAAGACAAGGTGACGCAGACACCAGTGTTGGCTTGCCCAGATTTCACTCAGGAGTTTATATTAGAAACAGATGCAAGTTTTCGTGGGCTAGGTGCGGTGCTGTCCCAGCGGAAGGATGGCAGGTTGCATCCGGTGTGCTATGCGAGTCGGGGCCTGAGGAAATCAGAACGTAACATGAACAACTTTAGTTCTCGTAAGTTAGAGATGTTAGCACTCAAATGGGCAGTAGTGGATAAATTCAGGGATTATTTGGCAGGGAAACATTTCACAGTCTATACAGATAACAACCCACTCAGTCACCGCGAGAAGGCTAAACTAGGTGCCGTGGAAAGTAGGTGGAATACGGATCTCGAGCAGTTTGACTTTACTATAGAGTACAAGCCAGGGAAGAACAACATTGTGGCGGATACTCTATCTAGAATCCCGGCGGAACAGGAGGAAGATAGCGAAGAAGAGTATACAGCGATGCATGTACTAGAGGAGAACGGGGCAGGAAGGAACTGTGGACGATGGATGGGCTGCGTAAGGAGCAAGAAGGCATGGACTATATGACAAAACTGCGAAGATGGTTGGCGGGAGAGCTGCCGGAGGATGAGGTACAGGTAGAGCTCCAAAATGATGACTTCCGCAAGATGTACCGAGCTAGGAAATCCCTGATCGTAAGAGAAGAGGTTGTCTGGCATAGAAGACCCGAAGGGAAGAATCTATGGAGGGAGGTGCCAGTGTTATCTCCAAACTTGCAGGAGGCTTTGACTAGAGCCTGCCACGACGAGTTTGGGCATGAGGGGCGAGATCGCACCCTGTCGCTGGTGCAGGAGCGAGGTTTCTGGTCAGGCATGGGAGAAACAGTGCGAGACTACATAGCCAACTGCGAGAGGTGTGGAGTAGCAAAAGATGAAGTGCCGAAACCCCAACCGCATTTAGGGACGATTGATGCTGTCAAACCATTAGAGACACTGGCCGCAGATTTCACCTTGCTGGACAAGCGGCAAGGATTGGAGAGTGTCCTGATAATGGTTGACATATGCAGTCGTTACACTTGGGCCTTTCCCACCAAAGACCAGAAAGCCTCGACGATTGCAAAGATCCTGGTGAATCGGATCTTCCTGGCAGTGGGTGCACCTGAGCGACTGTTGACCGATCAGGGAAGAAATTTTGGCAGTGCATTGGTCCGACAAACTTGTGCCACCTTTGGGGTGAAGAAAATAAGGACTTCAGCATATCACCCCCAGGGAAATGGTATGGTGGAACGGTTCAATCGAACCCTGCACGGTCTGCTGGCCACCCTCGAGGAAGAGGAAAAGAATAGGTGGCCAGAGCATCTGCAGGCAGTGGTGTCACAATATAACGCGACTCCGCATGCCACGACAGGGTTTTCCCCATTCCTGTTGTTTTACGGGAGAGAACCAAACCTGCTGTTTGACCTTAGGCCGGAAGTAGACCCAGAGCCGGTAGATGAGTGGGTGATGGTGATTAGAGACCGGCAACGAAGATTGCAGGAAGCAGTGGAGATCAATGTTCGGAGACGTAAGGAAATAAACAGAAGGAAAAGAGAAGAGAAAGCCCACGAGAGTAGCTGGGAAGTGGGCCAGGAGGTTTTGCTGAGGAACAATGTAAAAATAGGCCGGTGTAAGCTGAGAAACCATTGGTTTGTTACGAGATGGCACATTGTTGAGGTCCTAAATCAAAGGCCTGGTGTATATCGCATTGAGCCCAGTGGGGGAGAAGACCTGGAAGCGAGAGTGGAAAACCGGAGCAACTTGAAGGCTGCTCCAACCCTAAGGCATCCGGGAGACCCAGCGATGGATGAATCTGAAGATGAAGACGAGGAGCCCCCACCCCAGATGAGCAAGATGAAGAGAAGTAGTTCAGAGAGGTCGATCGAGCCTCCAACTGAAAGGCGAAGCCGACAAATTACAGTTTAGGTGTCCATGGTAATGAGAAAAGGCAGGTTGTAGAGGGTGAATTGGAGGAGTTGTGAGTAGGGCAGAGGAGATTGGAGAGATGGTTAGGTCAGAGATGTGCATTGAGTAGTGGTTGCTGTCATGAGCGGGATTGAGTTGCTGTCATGAGCGGGATTGAGAGTACGGTTGTAATGTCCAGGGCCTCACTAATATGGACTGGTACATTGTCAGAGGGTTGGTCTGCCGGCATGAGGTTCGGAGACGTGGACTGAGTATTGTTTTGACACTGGTTTCTCTTAGTTCAAGGGCCAGGCAAAGGAGAGCATGTTTGTTTTGGACTGTGTACTGTTTTGACACTGGTTCTCTTAGTTCAAGGGCCAGGCCAAAGGAGAGCATGTTTGTTTTGGACTGGTATTAATTTTGACATTGGTTCTCTAGTTAAGGGCCAGGCAAAAGGGGAGCGTGATGTTCTGGTTGGTTTTGAGTTGGGCTAGGAAGAAATGGAGTTGCTGGCTGCGAGTGGAATAGTACAGGGTTGAAGGTGGGTTCTAAGTTGTTCTCTCAGCACATGAGGGCAGTGCTGTTTTCTTTTAGGGGGGTCGAGTGTTAGCGGGAGAGAAAAGGAGAAAAGAGAAGACAGAAATGCTGCGTTTAGCACGTTAAAGGGGTGAGATGCAGTTCTTAGAAATAATTTTTAGGGGGGTCGTATGTATGTTTTTCTCAGCACATGAGGACAGTGCTGTCATTTTTTAGGGGGGTCGATTGTAATATTCAGAAATTTCAGAGTAATTTCAAATGCCCCGCCATTGGCGATACTGAGCTTTCAAGGTCGTCTGAGGGAAGAGAGCGCTCCCCGCACATAATGGGAGGTTGTGGAACTAGGCCTATATGATATTAAATGTAATTTGCCGAATTAATAATGATGCGATTCATGAAGTTCAGGGATCTATTATTGAATTTGAAATTATTATAGATCGTTTATCAGTCTGAATAATGTTACGGGTGTCCCAAGGAGTTACTAGTTAGGCGGAAAATATGTCACGTAGGCCTAAGCTAACGCCTTGAGAGGACACGAGGCGGGCTCTCTCTCAGTCACGGGGAAGCATTCAGACAAACAAGACGTCCCTGAGCATCCGTCACAGAAATAGTCACGTGGCCTAGTCACCTGTGTTGCACTATTGCAGTATAACAAGTAAGTCTCATTCGATCTCAGACAGGGTTAGATAGGGCAGTGGTAAAGTAAACTAGAGCTAACAGTGAGTTCATTTCAGGGTTTCCGCCAGAACCCACTTGACTGCGAGAAATTGACTGCGAGAAATTGACTGCGAGAGTGATGACCGCGAGAGATTGACTGCCGTTTGAGACTGCCGTTGATGATTGAGGGTGGCGATTGTCGCCATTGGACCGATCAGTGAAGGCCTGTCACTGTTTAGCGGGGTATCAAAGGATCTCTTGAGGGAATCTAGGCGTCTGGGTGCCCAGCTGACGACGGGACGATCGTTGGGGTCATCAGCTCTCCGCTACCTCGGCTCACAACACCACATGTCTCGAGCAGCTTAGTGAAACCCTCTTGCTAACGGGAAGCTAAAGCTTCTCTCAACTGTACAAGGTCTGATTGGCTCACTCCCTTCCGTTTCATGGATGTACTGGGGGTAAAGTGAGGCCAGCTGAGTGATACAGGGCCGCACACTGGGGCCAAGAGTCAGTGGAGTTAGAGGTACACTTTCCAAGGTGGAGATAGGCTGATTTGGGCCTTCAACTACGGGTGCCTGTTGGTTGTGCCTTAAACGACTACGGAGTGCAGGTGGAATCTGTGTGTGTGTTAGGTTAGGGAGCATGGTTCACGGGTATTGGACTGAGTAACGTCTTTATAATTGTGACAATATTTTTCTGTGTAGTTAATGCTATTTTTTCAGTTACTAATGTATGCTGTGTGCATTTAAAATTTCTTTATAGTTTCAATCTCTGATATAACCTTTGTTCCCCAGAGTAGTGTTTAAGTTAGGTTAGGAGGTGTGCATCTGTTGGTGTAACATAATTATATTGAGTGCCCTTAAGGCCTATTCACTGTAGAGTATTTAATTTCTTATTTTTTAATACCATTTCCTCAGTGACTGATATTATTTTGTTGAAAACCCTTAAGGCCTGCATCTGTTGGTGTAACATAATTATATTGAGTGCCCTTTAGGCCTATTCATGGTGGAATTATTAATTTCTTATTTTTGAATACCATTTTCTCAGTGCTGGATATTATTTTGTTGAAAGCCCTTAAGGCCTGTTTCGTGTGTGCAAGCAACATTTCTTAATACTTCAAATTTATTGTTGCCTGAGTTTCTAATAATTTCTATATCATGTATAACTTTTATTCCCCAGAGTAGTGTTTTAAGTTCAAGTTAAGAGGTGCGCATATTGGTGTACCATTATTTGATTGTGTTTGTAGTGTTGGAGGGAATATAAGTGTCTAAATTTTACAGTGTGTCTCATTCATCCCAGTCACAGACGCTATCCTTCCACAGGTCACGGACAATTCATTTTGTTTAGTAGATTTAAGTGTTCTTGTGCTGGTTCGGGATTTTTCTCAAAGGGGCGCTTCCACTGCCATTACCATCTATTAATCTTTGATAAACCCCAAGTCAAGTGAGAAAATAAAGTCCAGTAAATTCCGACCGGTTACATATATGTATGTATGTATATATATATATATATATATATATATATATATATATATATATATACTTCATTTTTAGTCCATTTAACACGCGGACTTTGAACATACAATCAACGACCTCACCAGCAAGGAATCGAACCCTCGACCTACTGGGTGTGACTAGGGAACGCTTACCGGCTAGGCCACAAGGACACTAAAAGCAGTTCTAGACTCTGTTATATTTCACACAAAGCCTGTTCATCGAGCTGATGGCGCCGTGAACCTCATTGGGAAACTGCCCGTGCCTCGTATGTGGTGTCAGTAGCATTTTACCGAATCCAGCTGGTATGAAACGCGAGGTACATATATATACTTCATTTTTAGTCCATTTAACACGCGGACTTTGAACATACAATCAACGACCTCACCAGCAAGGAATCGAACCCTCGACCTACTGGGTGTGACTAGGGAACGCTTACCGGCTAGGCCACAAGGACACTAAAAGCAGTTCTAGACTCTGTTATATTTCACACAAAGCCTGTTCATCGAGCTGATGGCGCCGTGAACCTCATTGGGAAACTGCCCGTGCCTCGTATGTGGTGTCAGTAGCATTTTACCGAATCCAGCTGGTATGAAACGCGAGGTACATATATATACTTCATTTTTAGTCCATTTAACACGCGGACTTTGAACATACAATCAACGACCTCACCAGCAAGGAATCGAACCCTCGACCTACTGGGTGTGACTAGGGAACGCTTACCGGCTAGGCCACAAGGACACTAAAAGCAGTTCTAGACTCTGTTATATTTCACACAAAGCCTGTTCATCGAGCTGATGGCGCCGTGAACCTCATTGGGAAACTGCCCGTGCCTCGTATGTGGTGTCAGTAGCATTTTACCGAATCCAGCTGGTATGAAACGCGAGGTACATATATACTTCATTTTTAGTCCATTTAACACGCGGACTTTGAACATACAATCAACGACCTCACCAGCAAGGAATCGAACCCTCGACCTACTGGGTGTGACTAGGGAACGCTTACCGGCTAGGCCACAAGGACACTAAAAGCAGTTCTAGACTCTGTTATATTTCACACAAAGCCTGTTCATCGAGCTGATGGCGCCGTGAACCTCATTGGGAAACTGCCCGTGCCTCGTATGTGGTGTCAGTAGCATTTTACCGAATCCAGCTGGTATGAAACGCGAGGTACATATATATACTTCATTTTTAGTCCATTTAACACGCGGACTTTGAACATACAATCAACGACCTCACCAGCAAGGAATCGAACCCTCGACCTACTGGGTGTGACTAGGGAACGCTTACCGGCTAGGCCACAAGGACACTAAAAGCAGTTCTAGACTCTGTTATATTTCACACAAAGCCTGTTCATCGAGCTGATGGCGCCGTGAACCTCATTGGGAAACTGCCCGTGCCTCGTATGTGGTGTCAGTAGCATTTTACCGAATCCAGCTGGTATGAAACGCGAGGTACATATATATACTTCATTTTTAGTCCATTTAACACGCGGACTTTGAACATACAATCAACGACCTCACCAGCAAGGAATCGAACCCTCGACCTACTGGGTGTGACTAGGGAACGCTTACCGGCTAGGCCACAAGGACACTAAAAGCAGTTCTAGACTCTGTTATATTTCACACAAAGCCTGTTCATCGAGCTGATGGCGCCGTGAACCTCATTGGGAAACTGCCCGTGCCTCGTATGTGGTGTCAGTAGCATTTTACCGAATCCAGCTGGTATGAAACGCGAGGTACATATGTATACTTCATTTTTAGTCCATTTAACACGCGGACTTTGAACATACAATCAACGACCTCACCAGCAAGGAATCGAACCCTCGACCTACTGGGTGTGACTAGGGAACGCTTACCGGCTAGGCCACAAGGACACTAAAAGCAGTTCTAGACTCTGTTATATTTCACACAAAGCCTGTTCATCGAGCTGATGGCGCCGTGAACCTCATTGGGAAACTGCCCGTGCCTCGTATGTGGTGTCAGTAGCATTTTACCGAATCCAGCTGGTATGAAACGCGAGGTACATATATATACTTCATTTTTAGTCCATTTAACACGCGGACTTTGAACATACAATCAACGACCTCACCAGCAAGGAATCGAACCCTCGACCTACTGGGTGTGACTAGGGAACGCTTACCGGCTAGGCCACAAGGACACTAAAAGCAGTTCTAGACTCTGTTATATTTCACACAAAGCCTGTTCATCGAGCTGATGGCGCCGTGAACCTCATTGGGAAACTGCCCGTGCCTCGTATGTGGTGTCAGTAGCATTTTACCGAATCCAGCTGGTATGAAACGCGAGGTACATATATATACTTCATTTTTAGTCCATTTAACACGCGGACTTTGAACATACAATCAACGACCTCACCAGCAAGGAATCGAACCCTTGCTGGTGAGGTTGTTGATTGTATGTTCAAAGCTCCGCGTGGTCACAATGGACCTAAAAATGAAGTATATATATGTACCTCGCGTTTCATACCAGCTGGATTCGGTAAAATGCTACTGACACCACATCGAGGCACGGGCAGTTTCCCAATGAGGTTCACGGCGCCATCAGCTCGATGAACAGGCTTGTGTGAAATATACAGAGTCTAGAACTGCTTTTATGTCCTTGTGACTACGCGGTAGCGTTGACCTACTCACGACCTCAGCAGTCGAGGATTCGAATCCTTGCTGGTGAGGTCGTTGATTGTATGTTCAAAGTCCGCGTGTTAAATGGACTAAAAATGAAGTATATATATGTACCTCGCGTTTCATACCAGCTGGATTCGGTAAAATGCTACTGACACCACATACGAGGCACGGGCAGTTTCCCAATGAGGTTCACGGCGCCATCAGCTCGATGAACAGGCTTTGTGTGAAATATAACAGAGTCTAGAACTGCTTTTAGTGTCCTTGTGGCCTAGCCGGTAAGCGTTCCCTAGTCACACCCAGTAGGTCGAGGGTTCGATTCCTTGCTGGTGAGGTCGTTGATTGTATATATATATATATATATATGCAAGTAAATCACTGTAGGTGCGCGTGATCTAGGTATATGCTGATAACCACCAGGAAAGAAGAAAACACGCTTGGGAACTTCGTGTTTTCTTCTTTCCTGGTGGTTATCAGCATATATATATATATATATATATATATATATATATATATATATATATATAGTAGTACCCCACTTAACACGGTCAATAAAACCCACAGGGTACTGTGTTAAGTGAAAACCGCACTAAGTGAACAACAGAACATATGGGATTAATTCCAATAGAAACTGGCCCATCCCCAAACTCCACTTTTTCCGACACAATACCTATGTTCTAGTAAAAATAACATCTTAATTTTATGATGGTACATGCACACAATTAATACTTAAGAGAAATAGAGAAATACAGTCGCCAAGTTAATGTCCATTCAAATAATGGACTCAACTCCCCCCCCCTCTTCTCACACAACACTGCTGGCTCTTGCCTCTCTGAGAAATTTTTTGGGGAAAACCACTAAATTTTAATAAATAATACCTCAAACTAAAGTTAGGATAATACAATTGACATTGCTGGATTCCTTGTAAGACCAGGAATATTTTGAATACAAATGTCATATATTTTGCACAAAAAATAACATATTTACTCAGAGTAAACTTTATATCTAAAATTTGTATGTCTCATGCAAAATCTATGATGTTTATATTCAAAATGATCACCAAATTGTAAGAATTCCAGCAATGTAAATTATATTCTGGCCGGGTATTTTGTATGAATTTTATGAGCTAAAACAAATATCTTCAGTTAATAAAAAAAAAAAATATTCTTCACAACACTATCTGTCAATCAAAGTACCCCAACTTGCCTTCCCCCCTCTTCCAACCGCTCAGTCAGTCCCAACCCTCCCCCCCACCCCCCACCAATCCTCCCTTTAAGGGATGTTGGGTGAAAAACAAAATTTTAACATTTAGTATTAAATAATACCTCAGATTAAAGTTAGGATAATATATTTGCCATAGCTGGATTCCTTGTAAGACCAGGAATATTTTGAATACAAATGTCATATATTTTGCACAAAAAATAACATATTTACTCAGAATAAACTTTATATCTAAAATTTGTATGTCTAATGCAAAATCTATGATGTTTATATTCAAAATGATCATCATATTGTAAGAATTCCAGCAATGTAAATTATATTCTGGCTGGGTAATTTGTATGAATTTTATGAGCTAAAACAGGCAGTCAGGCAGGATGGCGGGTGGAGGGTGGGGCGAATCTAAAAATAGCTCTCGAGCCGAACACTCACTGCACACTCACCCCACTCACCCCATATACGTGGAAAAAACCCGCGTTAAGTGAAAGTTCAGCTCTGTCGAGGCACCGCTTATACAGTAAAACGAGCTAAGTGAAACCGCGTTAGGCGAGGTAATACTGTATATATATTGTTATGCCGTCTCTTAATTTACTTTAATATCCAGGTTCTAGGCGTAACCAAACAAAAAGAAAAGTGAAGAAAATCAAAAGGAAAAAAAAAAAATAAAGTAAACCTTTAAGAATTTAATTAAAACAAATACTGACACAATAAAGAGCCTCGTGGGTTGTCACAACAAATTGATTCACTATCGAAATTTTTAAGACACAAATATTACTAAAACATCGAAACATCAAAAGAACTGCTTTAAACATAAAGAATAAAAATATAGCATTGGATTACATTAACACTGCCTAAACATATAAATTACTAACACTGAAATTAACTATAGTGAAACAACACTGAATTACTTAAATGTAACTAAGCAAACACTGATGGACACATAAGAGACATTAATAGGTACTCACATAGATATACCACATTGGTAGCGACAGGAAGAACACAGAAATAAAATGAAGTATAAGTAACAGGTGACAGGTGTCACTCAAAGCAACGTGAACTGAAGGACAAGAGGACTGGACTGAACTCTGTCTACAGGTGGAGTACTATATATAGGGTCGTTTCCCACCAATGCGACCAGCCCGTGAAACATGGGTCGCTTAACGATGCAAATGGTCGTGAGAGTAACAAAGATTGCTTGTTACAATACTAAATGAAGAAATAAGATGGGCTTGAATAAATAATAATAGATAAAATCTTAACAGCACAGGGTAAGGTGACTAGATTATATAATAGTTAATATAACACATCATTACAGGAATAATATGGAACAACATGGAAGCATGTTATATAAAAAAAAATAGAAAAATATGACACGGTCGTAACACTGAATCGGCTGCTTGTCCAATTAACCAGTCCGTTCACACATATTTATATTTGGGTTTTAAGTAACGAAACCCAAACGGTAGTTCCTTTGTTTTATTATAAAAGGTTGTATATATAATTCCTGAGTAAGTCTCACTGTCTAGGAGTGAATGAGAAAGGGACGGCGTTTATGTATGATAAACGTTAGGTCACGTCCTTACGATATGAGTTGAGGTGAGCTACTGAAGCTTAGGGGCATCGCAGTGCATGCTTACAGAAATGCTGAGCTATGGGTCTCGCCCTCTTGGGTAAGTTGCCCGCTCACGTGTCAATCTCATGTCTTACTCATAGACAGTGGAAAGTTACAGGGTGGTGAATCTGAATATAATATCAGATGTATTGACCCATTTATATAATACGTTCTGTTGATGAGACAGGGGCCTATTACATCGCTCGGTCACCTACCAGCCGAGCTCCGTGAGGCCTAAATAACTCACAGAGTACAGTACATCCTAGACAACCCTAACCATGTTATAAACAGATATGTAGACACTAAGCTGGGGAAATTACTGTAGGGGTATTCTCTACTACAGGGGACCTAGACTTTTGTGTCGTACGGGTTAGTATATTATGAACAATGTTGAATTTGGATGATACTGCCCGGTAATAACAGAACAGGAACATTATTGCCAGAATTAACAGAATAGAGGGAATCGTAAGACTTGGTAGTGCAAATTCCCGTGACAGATAAAATGGCAAGTTATTATTCAAATCAGCAAAATGTGTCTCGTTCAAGAAAGCTAACACTTTTAATTTCTCTGATACTATTTGAATATCCTTGATAGTGAAATTCATTATAGGAAGTGGAATTAAAGCAGACTTGAGTTTTCGATTTAACGCAAAATGCTGATGAGTAGGCAAGGTCCGTAATGTACTACAAGTGATTTCACAGTAATCAGGAGCCTTGTAATGCCCTTTCACAACTAGCTGCTTAACACCATTTTGGCATTTTAAAATTACAGTAGTGAGATTTGGAAAGAACAAATACTGCACATTGTGAAGGTGAGCGTGGAACACAGTCTTTAGACTAACTGGCCTATAACTGCATTGCGCTAACGCTGTGCGTACATTTGGTTGTATGACTGCCAATTCACATATTCCCTCTGCAGCAGGAATAAATGCAAACATGTAGGCTGGACATACGTGTAGGTGTAGATAAGACGACTTACACCGTGACAGTACCTCAGAATCCTCTATTGATAACAATGAATATTCTTCATCTACTAAGAAAAGTTCTTTAGGCCTATCTAGGGTATACAGTGTGTCGTTCACAAACCAGGGGAAGGGTTCTAAATGCCATGCATTAAACTCATGTTGCCCTCGCATAGGAATGTGGATCAGAATTGCATTGTGCGTGAGGGTTGACTCCAACAGTGGGTAATGATATTGAACCTCATTGTCATTGACAATCGGAGTTAAATGATACTGCAACTTGGCTATTTTTAAAGCTTCAAGAAGCGTCTGCACAGGCACAAGCTTCGCGTCCACACGTCCTATCCCGGCATCTACAATGCTGTCTATTAGTTCATTTTTAGAGGTTACAATTTTATGAACTGAAATTTCAGCAGCATGCAAATATTCTGTGAAGTAAAGGAGCCATTCTAACGTCGGGATTGCTTTCTGTAACCTAGTAACAATCCTCGAAACTTGGTTAGACTCCATTATGATTGCATTAACCTTTGATTCTAGAGCAGTAATCGCGTGAAAGGTTTGAGAAATAACACGATTCTGTTGAGATACAGCTTGAACGACAACGTCCATGAAACTATTGTCGAATTCATCGAAGCTGTGCTGAGACCATGAAGAATGTCCAATGCTGATTGTAGTTGGCCGTCGACGTTTTCCATCTGACGCGAAAGTACGAGTTAACTTCTACTCGCAGAACGTAGTTTCATACAATAGTCATTTGGGACATTTTGCTTCTGAACAGTCTGTAAGGATGTATCAATCACATTATCATCAACTTGAGGTAAGACATTTATCTGGGTCTTCTTCAGACGATCCGCGTGCACGACATCTGCGATCTGTGCATTAGGCTTCCATATTTTGAATTTGTTGCCTGCTTCTTTTGAGATTATGCGGAATGGACCAGAAAATTTCGCCGAAAGTTTGGAGTTCCTTTCAGGTACCTGTAACATAACAGCGTCCCCAACGTTCAGTGCGATAGGTTTAGCATGTTTATGCTGTTTGATGATCATTTCGGCGCGTGACGCCGCTAGCTGTGATCGTACTTGGTTATGAATTTCTGTAAAGACATGAATTTGTTTTGCCGCAAAATCATCCGTATTATATACCGGGTATGGCGCCTCTGTAAGGATGTCGTAAGGCAGACGTTTATCTGTACCATAGACAATATAGTAGGGTGTTTTGCCCGTAGAGCTATTAACTGACCCATTTATCGACGCTGCAACCTGCGGTAACCAATCCTCCCATGCGTATTGAAAACCACTAACAATTGGACGCAGTATTTCTAGGATTTTACGATTGGTTCTTTCAACAAGGCCATTAGCCTGTGGATGATAAGCTGTCACAAAAGTTTGTTTAATTCCATATTGTGCACATATATGCTCTATTAGCTCATTCTTGAACTCTGTTCCATTATCAGAGAGTAGAACTTTAGGCGTAGTATATGGACATATGAGATTCATCACTAATGCATAGGCTACTGCTTCGGCCGTTTTGCTTTTTAGTGGGACCAAGACCACGAACCTGGAAAAATGATCCACACACACTAAGACGTATCCTGATCCCTGATGACTCATTGGGAGTTGTAACACATCAACAGCGACTGTGTCAAACGGACGGTCTGGTGTAGGATATTGTAGAATCGGGGCAGGTGATCCTGTTGATCCTTTATGTTGAGCACATGCCAAACAATTAGCTATGTGTAATTCTATGTCTTTCTTCATAGTGTTCCAGAAATACTTCTTTCGTAAATCCGCTAAGCATTTATCACGACCTTGGTGACCTGCTTGTGGGACATCGTGGAACAATGTCATTACTGCTTTGCGCAACGTGTCAGGTACGACTATTTGAGACACATTACCCTCAGGAGATTTTCTCGTCCTATGGAGTATGTTATGTCGTAATTCAAACTGACTTAAGGGAAGAAATAACTTGGGGAGTTTAACATCCTCGCCCGATTCGAGAGCAAAAATAACAGCTGACCAATATGGGTCGCGTCGTTGCTCATCTTCCAGCTGCGAAAGAGTGAATGCTGATACAGGCATTACTGGTGCTATATTTCTTGACAGAGCGTCGGCGACAACATTCGCCCTCCCAGGTAAATACCTAAATTCGGGGTCAAACTCTTGAATTGTCAGATACCAGCGTGCTAATCTGCCTGATAAGTTTCTGCCATGGAACAGTTCGGTGACTGCCGCATGATCAGTAAAAACAGTTATCTTGTAGCCAAAGATAATGTCCTTGAACTTCTTAAGTGCCCACACAACGGCTAACGTTTCTAAATGCGTCGCCGAATAACGTGTTTCAGCATCGATTAGTTTGCGATTTGCAAATGCTATCACTCTAAACTTCCCACGCGTGTCCTCTTGCATGAGCACTGCTCCGACTCCAATTCCGGGAGCGTCAGTACAGAGAGTGAAAGGTTGAGTGTAGTCTGGGAATGCTAGAACCGGGGCATTGGTTAGCGCTGTCTTCAATGCCGTAAAACTTTCCTCGTGTTCAGCATCCTATATAAACACTGCATCTTTTTTGAGCAACCTCGTTCGGGGCGATGCTAATGTTGCATAGTCCTTGATAAAGGAACGATTATAACCAGATAATCCGAGAAGGCTACGCACATGATCATTTGAGGTAGGACGCGGGAACTGAGATACAGCTTTGACTTTATCATTAACTGTGTGTATGCCCTCACCGTCAACTACATGACCAAGGAAATGGATTCTGGATTTTAAAAACTCGCACTTTGAGAGTTTTATTTTGAGTCCTGCTGTGGAAAGTTTGGCCAAAACTTCACGCAGTTTTATCAGATGGGAATCGACGTCCTTACTGACTACTATTAGATCATCCAAATAAGCGCAGACTGTGTTACCAATTAGTCCGGCAAACAGGGTGTTGATCATTCTTTGAAATGTTAGTGGGGCATTTCTGAGACCAAATGGCATTCGTAGAAACTCAAAGTGGCCTAGAGGCGTGCTAAATGCCGTGATTTCTCGTGATTTTTCATCGAGTGGTATTTGCCAATACCCACTAAGCAAATCTAAGTTGCTAAATACCGCATTATCCTTGCCTAAGGATTGCAATATGTCACTCAAGATAGGCATTGGGTACCTATCAGGGATTGTTTGATCATTTACGCGCCTGAAATCTATGACAGGGCGCCATCCACCATCCTTTTTCGGGACGAGGAATAATGGGCTGTTAAAGGGGGATTTTGAGTGTCTAATGACATTCTCATCTAACATACCCTGTACCATATCTTGCACTACAGCGCGCTGGCTATGAGGTAGTCTATAAGCTGGTATGTAAATAGGGTTGGTTCCTTCCTTTAACGCTATATGATGGGATGTTAAATCTGTCTGACCTAGCGTTTCCGCTGGCAAGGCTACTATTTCTGTAGTCGGCAAGCAGCTCTAACAGGCGTGTCTTGCCCTGAGGATGATCGATCACCTTAACATGTGGTGCTATTTGATCTATCCTGGCCAGTCGAGTCTGTTGGCAATTCGCAACAATACCTCGAATTAGGAATTTATTTGGTTGCACTTCGACATTGCTGTGATATCTAGAAAATCACACACATAACATCCTTTCTTTAATTTCTTGATAATGTGAAATTGCTCCCGCAATCCCGTAGACTTGTGTGTGTGTGTCCCACAGTAGACACAGCTGATTCCAAGGTCCGGTGATTGGGTCAATGCTCACAAAAATCCTGAGTACAGCAAACCGCCGCTAATTGTCACACAACGTCATCCACAACACCATACCTCAGAATGCAGAGACCATCTCTCAGACCGGATGTGTCATCATCACTAGGGTGGGTGCTGGGTGCTGGTAACTGGGGGTTGTTCACGCCATACGAAAGAATTTTGTTGACAGGATGTTGATTGATGAGTAGTCTCAACAACTGCAGTCACGTCCTGTCACACCCTGGGCAGTGAACGAATCATTTGCAGAAACTAATGTTCACTTCAGCTCACAGGATTGTTGCGTTGGTGAATTCCTCATTCTGGTAATGGAGAGTACTCTTCAACATTGCAGGTACTATCTTCCAACTCTTGCTGCTGTAATCACGCTGGGAAGGTGTGTGGTTGAGGTCGAGAGATATCTCTGACGCATGATCCGCCTTCCTCTTAATAGGATTGGTAGACAACACTTTCGTCCAAGCGGTGAGCATAGGTTCAGAATGACTCATTGCTGTGTAGGAAACACCTTTAAACGTAACACTATTATTACGTGGATGAACATCTATCATGTTCTTTCGAAGAGTTGGTAGACCAAGTAACCCGTCAGCTGGCAAATTGAACTGCTGAACTATATAAAAGTCCGCGTAGAAGGGCGTACCACGTCTTGAGAATCTGAGTGGTAACGTCACCATTCCTTTGATGCTCAGCTGAGTACCTGAAACTCCTTCGAGCTCAGCGTTACTAGGCCTCCATTTGAGTTTGCAGTGAGGGAATTTACGTTGTAACTCGTGATATGATGTCAAGGCCAATACATTAGCGCAAGCACCTGTGTCTATATCAAGAGCCAATCTGGTATTATCCACTCTCACCGGCACTGACAACACTTCCACTTTGCTAAGCGCCGCTACTAATGAGGCCGCTATAGAAGTGCTGTGAGGAGGGGAGGGAATTACCCTATCTATCCCTCTCCGTGCTGTGGTGTGCGCTGGTCTTCCCCCGATGACTTGTCCTGGGGACGTTTCTGCTTGCGCCTATACGACACCTCCGTTTCACTTAGGTCCACTCCCCTAGCCTTTATTAATATATCGCACTCATGTGAACTATGAGATGTCGATTTGTGAAGAGCGCACCATTTGCGCGCTGTCTGGGTAGGAGGAGGAGGTGCTGCTTTGGCTACCTCTCTGTTTGACCTTGAGAATGGCTTTGCACCGGGTGTGGCCTTAAAATTAGCACTATTACCTCGGAGCTGAAAACAATCTTCCATTACGTGGCCACGTTTATTACAATGTGCGCATCGTAACGATGTTTTCTGTTTATATGTTAGGCGGGGAGCAGCGATCGAAGCTAAGTGTGTCGCATAAGGAGTCTGAGAGTGAGGCATCTGTGGCATCTGCGACGGCTGGGGTTGTGGTGACGTCACTGAGGGTTGCGCCAGTAAGGGGCCCGTAGCCTGGGGACAGAGCTTGTTTGCGTATTCCACCATATCCAAGGGTGGTTCATACTGTACTTCCTGTGCCCGACTATATAAGGGAACACGGACGGAAAGAAGAAAACTTATTAGTTCTATCAATGTTTCCACATTGTCTGGTGGCATATCACCCCGTGAGTTGTACCAGCCTGATGACCGGAAGGTCGCTTGCATGTCCTGGGGAACCTCGTTTCGTATATCTGGAATACAGCGATCCAACCATCTGAAGATCCATTGCAGTTGGCCCAGCTGTGACCTACCCCCAAAAATCCCAATTAGCGTTCGCTTGAACTTTTCATAGTCAGGGCTTTGTAAACCAAACGCATTTAAACGACTGCCTGCATAGGAACCCTGCGTTATATGGGAACGTACATATGCTTTCTTTTCTTCGTCAGTCGTTATGTGACTATTGCGCATGCTATCTTCACATGCACGAATAAAATGTGCGACCCTATAATCGTCTTGTCCCCTTGAAATTTCGAACATAATCACCGCGCTGCATGATATTAATAACATTATCAGCTTTAGGTGTGGTAGTAGTGCTGGTGTGAGGTTTAGAGAAGCCATTGTAGTGTTATTAAGCAAGTTAGTATTCTTACTCTTAACAGAAGGCTGGGTTAATCAGGTTGTTACCGATTTAGCAACAGACACACTATCACCTGTAACAGGGGTAACTGCTTTAGTATACTTAGGTGAGGTACTATAGTGATTACCAGACCGTAGGGTACGACGGTTTAAGTCGTCAAATGATTCGTCTATAACTTTCTCACTACTTCCTACCGACTCATTTAACTGTGTTCCATACTCAAAATCTATGGCAGTCTGGGCTTGATCATTGATGAGTTGGTTATCAGCAAACAGTTGTGCTAGGCGTTCGATTTCATCTACATTAGACATGGGAAACTTAGAAATTATCTATTAGCCCCCTTGGGTCAATGAATACTTAACAGTAAGTAGATCACTTGCCTCTCATTTACAAGACAAATGAATATGGATTCTAGTTAATTATTAAACTATCAATAAGAAGACAGACACTTACAAACTACTGTAAATTATAGGATTTCAATACATTAATCTTACATTCGACACTTTATCATTGAAATAATCCAATCCGACGAACCTATCGGTGTGAAGATATCTCTCGAACGTGTTCATGTGTGTAGAACTATGTAATTTAAATACCTATTTATACAGAGTAGTACGTCTGTATAGAAAATGTGATCCTTCAAGAGTTCTGGGTGGAGTGTGGGCGGGGCCTCTTCCTAGGATGCGTGCGCTGCTGCTGGTTTCCTTGGCAACGAGATGACGCTTCTGCTTTGGTGAGAGACGAGTCCACTTGATTTAGGTGAGTTCCTCCTCCGGCGATCAGAAAACTATGATTGGTTATCACACTGGTGGTTGCTGGTTCGCTGGCGAAAACTGCCGTGTGCCAAGTCTTCACAGTCCACGTATATATGGAGATTTGTATGATGACACCGGTATTCGTAATTCGCGCTGACGACACAACAATACTGCTCAGCTGCTAGTGAAATGCCAATTGAATTCCAGGCTACGAAACTGTTTTTCAACACTGCAACACTGTAATGTCTAGGGAATGCTGAGTGGAGTCTATCTCAACCGGCTCAATCTGGATATATACCAACAGGCTGTAATATTTGTATATTACGAATTCTGCACGTATTTGTATGTGACAGAGATAAGGAGCGCTCACTACATATCGTCTCAATACGGGATATAGTTTTAAACACTCGGATTATGTAACGTGTCACTGCTGTGTGGTTTCTTGTTTTTCACAAGACACAGACGGATGATACGACTACCAGTTTGAAGAATCCGTACACACCGCTTGCCACCTATATGAATCGGCTGCTTGTCCAATTAACCAGTCCGTTCACACATATTTATATTTGGGTTTTAAGTAACGAAACCCAAATGGTAGATCCTTTGTTTTATTATAAAAGGTTGTATATATAATTCCTGAGTGTATATCAACCGTAAGTCTCACTGTCTAGGAGTGAATGAGAAAGGGACGGCGTTTATGTATGATAAACGTTTGGTCACGTCCTTACGATATGAGTTGAGGTGAGCTACTGAAGCTTAGGGGCATCGCAGTGCGTGCTTACAGAAATGCTGAGCTATGGGTCTCGCCCTCTTGGGTAAGTTGCCCGCTCACATGTCAATCTCATGTCTTACTCATAGACAGTGGAAAGTTACAGGGTGGTGAATCTGAATATAATATCAGATGTATTGACCCATTTATATAATGCGTTCTGTTGATGAGACAGGGGCCTATTACAACACATCACCCCATAAAATAAAATTTTGCTTGCACAAATTTTGATATGACATGCTGTAAGTGTTCATTCTGTGGGTCTAGATAACAGATCACTAGCATCACAGGCTAACTTGAAAGGCTTAGACAAATTAGGGGCTCTCGAATTAGGATATGAGCATAATACATTTTTCAAGTCTTGAAAAGAATCCTGACTCCTAGAAATCCAACAAAAAAAATTACCCTTCTTCAACAAATCAGTAAGGGGTAGTGCCAACTCGGCAAATTTACAAATATCATCTAAATATACTCCACAACAAGGCCAATTGGCCGTGACTTGTGACATCAGCCTTTGAAAGGTAGCAGGGGCATTGCAAAGCCAGAAAGGCATAACATTAAATTTATAGGCCTTACCTAAGTCACAAAACTGAAGATGTCTTTAACACGACGGGTCAATGGCACTTGCCAAAACCCCTCGAAAGCAATCAATCTTAAAGAGGAACTTGGCATTCCCGATTGCTTCGATGCAGTCGTCGACTCTTGGTAGAGGGAAGCTGTCCTTGCTGGTGACGGCGTTGACCTTGCGGAAGTCGATGCAGAATCGAAGAGTGCCGTCCTTCTTCGGTACTAGAGTGACTGGTGAGCACCACTCGCTGATAGGGAGCCTGCTTGATAGGCTTAGCAGAACCAACATCAATATCATGCTCCACGGCAGTGGTTCAGCCAGGCCTCTTTTGGAAGACGGGAGGATGTTGTTGGATGGCGGCCAGCACGTCAGCTCTCTGGTGTCCCGGTAGACGCTGTAGCTTCTCCTACAACTCCACGGAGTTGGACTGCCAAACTCTGACTGATGTCAGGGCGAGTGGACTTGCCCTTTCCTTCTCTTCTTTCTCACCGTCTACCAAGAAAGTGTCAACGGCAGACACGGGAACTGGATCATCAGCAACAAATAGGGGTGCTGCGCGTGTGTGGCACAGCTTGATGGTGTTGACGTGACATAAGCGCTGTAGTCGGTGCCTGTCAGGGGTAGAGATAATATAATTCGTGGGGCTTACCTTCTTCACCACTCTATGTGGCTCACTGAACTTCGCATGGAGCGGCTGTCCATGTCTCGGCAAGAGAATGAGTAATTGATCTCCTGTTTAGAACTCTCTGTGTCTGGCACGCATGTCATACCATGTCTTGGTGTTGGACTGAGACTGCTTTAAGTGGTCTGCGGCAAGGCTCCAACAACTTAGAAGCTTCTCTCTAGCATCTCCTACTAAACTTAACACACCAATGCTCTCTTCACTACTACCTAACAATCTATCTCTAACTATGTGCAAAAGACCTCTTTCTTGGTGAGTGAACAGTAGAAGTATGAGAAACAAAAGAGATGATATTAGGGCCCTAGCAGTAACTTTCCTAAGAGGTACAGCATGCTAGTACCTAGTGGAGGTATCAATGACTGTAAATAAATATTCAAACCCAATAGAAGTTTTAGGCAGAGGGCCTACAATGTCACACTGTACTATTGTAAAGGGCTCAGGTACCTGAGGTACTCCTGCAAGTGGAAAAGGTGGAATAGCCTGATTGGCTTTGCCTACCTTTTGACGAATATGACAGTATTTACAATATTTAGTGACATCTCTCCTCATACCTGGCCAATAGAACTTTCTGGCCAGCCTGTTGAACGTCTTTCGGACACCTTGATGTCCAGAAAAGCGACCGTCATGGGCCAGAGCTAGAACATGTTGTCTGTAAGTGTGTGGGATAACTATTTGAGTGACAGACACCCAGTCCGCGTCTTTCTCCCTCTGACATATTCGGTGGGAGCCAGCGGCGGCACAAAACACCGTCTTGACTGAAATATCTCGTGGTAGGGCCTGAATTATTGGCCGAATCGGACACCTGGTCAAACAAGAGCCGTAATGAATCGTCTTGCTCTTGCGCAGCTATTAAAGCAACTCTCCAGGTCACAGCATTAACTGCGGAAGAAATGTCTTGGGAAGCAATTGGGATAGCAAAAAGTCCTTCTAAGGAAAGTGAATCATCTACATCAGGAGTTACATTATGATCATTAGTCATTGACGTAGAACGAGTCACAGCACACAAAGGGAAAACATTGGGCATATCATCTTCAAGTTGTTGCAGCTCTGCGGTAGTCTCTGGGCTTTCCCGCAGCACAGGAGGTGGGGTTACGTTCCCCATTTGACCTCCCGCCAAATCGTTACCAAGTATGAGGTCCACCCCAGCAACAGGCAGCTCGTGCACGCAGGCTACGTTAGCTATCCCTGAAAAACAAGAAGACTTGACACGTACTAAAACCAAAGGAGCTACACCTTGACCCCAAAGGGATCCCAAAACGACGTATTTGTCAGTCTTCCTCGCCGCAACAATACCTTCTTTGATGAGAGTTTGGAGACAACCCGAGTCTCTCAAAATAGTGACTGGTGTTTCGACACCATCAACTTCTACCATGCCTTGTGACAAAAAGGGACGAAAGGTACCAACGTCTGGCTCCTTCGCAAAACTCTCCTGGAAAGGATCAAAGTCTCGTGAGGTGAGACCGAAACTGCACTCTCTCGTGCTTCGCCTTTTGTGGAAATCAACCCTATTGGCATGCTGTCATCCTTACTCAAACCAGCCATCACTCCGACTGGTGACGTATTCGTCTCTTCAGTAGTAATTATAGCTGGTTTGCCCGTATTTAGCTGCAGCCTTGTCCAACAAACCTCTGCCTTATGATCTGGCTTTCCACAGTAACTACAAGGGCATGTAGAAAATTTGGACGCCTCATCAGGTGGCGAACACGTCCAGCTCCTCCTGGCACGCACAAAATTACTATTGTTAGTATTCCCTTGTCTCGCTCTGTGTAGAGAGGGATTAAAAGTCCTTTGAACCTGATGGGGGCATAACATCATTGTTAGTCCTACCATGCCTCAAAACATATCCATCAGCTAGCTTAGCAGCCTCTTCGATCTAACAAGTATAAGGTAACCTCTTCGTCAATGGTTCTCAAAAATTCCTCTGTGAGAATTAACTCAATCGGAGTCAAAATCACTCAATTCCTTGGAGTGTAACCACTTTGAGAATACCTCTCTTTTACTTCTAGCAAATTCAAGGTGGGTCTGCTCTGCCTTCTCACGGAGGCCACGAAAGCGTTGTCTGTATGCTTCAGGAACAAGGGCATAAGCCTTTAAAACTTCCTCCTTATTACATAAATAATCTTTAGCGTCACTGTCTGTAAGAGACGAAAAAACACACAGAGCCTTACCTGCAAACGCCTGCTGAAGCAAATGGGCCAAAACTTTATAGGCCACTTTAAAGTGGTAGCAAGTCTCTCGAAAGCAATGAAAAACTCATCAACTGTTTCCTCTGAAAACATGGGCATTAGCCTAGCAGCACATGCTGGATCAAAATGAGAAAAACTAGATCTGGGGGTGAGGCCATCGGTGTTAGAAGGGTTACTCTGACCGAGCTCTATACGCAGTTGCAAGTTTTCTGAATCTGCTTCTTTCGCTTTAGCCTCAGCTCTTTCAATTTAGCTTCAGCTTCTGCCTGACGTATCCCAACTTCTTCCGCCGTAGCTTCAGCTTCTTTCAATTTTATTTGCCCCTCGAGAATGCGCAATTCATCAATCACTAAACGTGACTCAGCTATGTTAACTTGACTAGCTTCACTGTGGTCTTCTCTTAAGCCAACATCAACACTATCTCCAAACATGATGGCTAGTTAAGAAATAATAAAAAAAATTCAAAAACAATATCACAAGTGTCAAAAGGTCGTTAATGAATCCTGGCAAGGTCGCCAAAACTGTTACGCAGTCTCTTAATTTACTTTAATATCCAGGTTCTAGGCGTAACCAAACAAAAGAAAAACGAAGTAAATCAAAAGGGAATAAAAATAAAGTAAACCTTTAAGAAGTTAAATACAGTCAGTTCTGCTATAACGCGATAGTTGTGTTCTTGTAAAACATCGTGTTATAGAAATAACAGGGCTTATGAGAAAATAGGGTTAGGTGCAGATTACTACTCGAAATCGAAAAAAAATTAGTAGTTAGCCCAACAAAAAGGTTATCACAGTCTAAATAAATGTTACATTCATATCTAATAATGAAATCATACAGTAAATGTAACACTTTACCTTGAAAAAATATGAATACTGTATAACTTGATGGGGGAGAAGGGTGATTTTGAGGTTGATAACATCGAGCTTCTCTTCAAGGGTTATAGCCTTTCTTTTACGATCATCACCGGGAATGCGATCACCAGAACGCTTCTTGGAGATATTCTTCTTTACCATATTCACAGTTAATACCACAAAATTGGAGAAATAGTAAGCAAAAATTGCGTTACAGCAAACAAGCGTTCGCGTTATACAAATATCGCTCCTCTATTCATAAATCGCGTTAGAGCCAATTCGCGTTGTCAAAACACGCGTTATAGCAGAACTCACTGTAAATAAAATACTAACACAATAAAGAGCCTCGTAGGCTGTCACAACAAATTGATTCACTATCGAAACCTTTAAGACACAAATGATACTAAAACATCGAAACATCAAAAGAACTGCTTAAACATACAAAATAAAAATATAGCTTTGGATTATGTTAACACTGCCTATACATATAAAAAACTAACACTGAAATTAACTATTGTGAAACAACACTGAATTATTTAAATGTAACTAAGTAAACACTAATGGACACATAAGAGACATAAATAGTTACTCTCATAAATATACCACATTGGTGGTGACAGGAACAACACAGAAATAAAATGAAGTATAAGTAACAGGTGACAAGTGTCACTCAAAACAACGTGAACTGAAGAACAAGAGGACTGGACTGAACTCTGTCTACAGGTGGAGTACTATATATAGGGTCGTTTCCCCCCAATGCGACCAGCCATTGAAACATGGGTCGTTTAACGATGCAGATGGTCGTTAGAGAAACAAAGAATGCTTGTTACAATACTAAATGAAGAAATAAGATGGGCTTGAACAAATAATGACAGTTAAAACCTTAACAGCACAGGGTAAGGTGACTAGATTATATAATAGTAAATATAACACATCATTACAGGAATAATATGGAAAAACATGAAAGCAAATTATATAAAAAAAAATAGAAAAATACGACACGGTCGTAGCAATATACAGTATTACCCGGCTTAACGCGGTTTCACTTAGCGTGTTTTACCGTATACTCGGTGCCTCGCCAGAGCCGAACTTTCACTTAACGAGGGGTTTTTTCCACGTATACTCGGTGGGTGTCCGGCTCGAGAGCTATTTTTAGATTCGCCCCACCCCCCACCCACCACCCTGCCTGACTGCCTGTTTTAGCTCATAAAATTCATACAAATTACCCAGCCAGAATATAATTTACATTGCTGGAATTCTTACAATATGATGATCATTTTGAATGTAAACATCATAGATTTTGCATTAGACATACAAATTTTAGATATAATGTTTACTCTGAGTAAATATGTTATCTTTTGTGCAAAATATATGACATTTGTATTCAAAATATTCCTGGGCTTACAAGGAATCCACCAATGTCAATTATATTATCCTAACTTTAGTTTGAGGTATTATTTATTACTAAAAAGGTAAATATTCTGGTTTTCCCACACACTGGTAGGGACGGTTGGTGGGGGTGGGGGGGAGGGAGGGACCGACCGACCATGTGTTACCGTGTGAAGAATATTTTTTTTTTTATTAACTGAAATTATTTGTTTTAGCTCATAAAATTCATACAAATTACCTAGTCAGAATATAATTTACATTGCTGGAATTCTTATAATTTGATGATCATTTTGAATATAAACATCATAGATTTTGCATTAGACATAAAAATTTTAGATCTAATGTTTACTCTGAGTAAATATGTTATCTTTTGTGCAAAATATATGACATTTATATTCAAAATATTCCTGGTCTTACAAGGAATCCAGCAATGTCAATTATATTATCCTAACTTTAATCTGAGGTATTATTTAATACTAAATGTTAAAATTTAGTTCTTTCACCCAACATCTCTTGAAGGGAGGATTGGTGGGGGGTGAGGGGGAGGGTTGGCACTGACCGCGCGGTTGGAAGAGGGGGGAGGCAAGGTGGGGTACTTTGATTGACAGATAGTGTCGTGAAGAATATTTTTTTTTTTTTTACTAACTGAAGATATTTGTTTTAGCTCATAAAATTCATACAAATTACCCGGCCAGAATATAATTTACATTGCTGGAATTCTTACAATTTGGTGATCATTTTGAATATAAACATCATAGATTTTGCATTAGACATACAAATTTTAGATATAATGTTTTCTCTGAGTAAATATGTTATCTTTTGTACAAAATATATGACATTTATTTTCAAAATATTCCTGGTCTTACAAGGAATCCAGCAATGTCAATTGTATTGTCCTAACTTTAGTTTGAGGTATTATTTATTAAAATTTAGTGGTTTTCCCCCAAAAATTTCTCAGAGTGGGAAGAGCCAGCAGTGTACTGTGAGAAGAGGGGGAGGGAGTTGAGTCCATTATTTGAATGGACATTAACTTGGCGACTGTATTTCTATATTTCTCTTAAGTATTAATTGTGTGCATGTACCATCATAAAATTAAGATGTTATTTTTACTAGAACATAGGTATTGTGTCGGAAAAAGTGGAGTTTGGGGATTGGGCCAGTTTCTATTGGAATTAATCCCATATGTTCTGTTGTTCACTTAGCACGGCGGTTTTCACTTAACACGGTACCCTGTGGGTTTTATTGACCGCGTTAAGTGGGGTACTACTGTATATATATATATATATATATATATATATATATATATATATATATATATATATATATATATATATATACACATACAGATAGACCCCGACTTAAGACTGGGTTAGGGACCCAAATCCAGGTTGTATGTCCGACAGATAATTTTTTTTTTTTTTTTTTTTTTAAATAAATAAATAATCTACAATGAAATACAGTACAGTAAAAGTAATGAATAATGAGGAATGGATACACTACAGTGAAAGTAATAAATAATAAGGAATGGTTACAGTGTGACAGCACTTACCTTTAATGTAGTGAGCTGAATGCACATGGGGCCCCCATAATTTTCTAATTATACATGGAGACTACATTAACTGGAAACGTTTCGGTATAGAAAATGCGTGTCATTTGAAATTTTTTTTTTTTTTTTTTTTTTTAATAAAAAATCTGCGGTGGTCGTAAGTCCCGACGGTCGTAAGTCGTAGCAGTCGTAAGTCGGGGTCTGTCTGTATATATATATATATATATATATATATATATATATATATATATAATCCTAATTTGGATATGTAAATTAACATTTTACATTCCGGTAAATGTTCCTAATATTGGAAAATATATCAGAAAGTTTATATTACAATCTGGACCTAACTGAGCTGAGCCTTATACACAAGGTCACCTCCTGCTCGGGTAATCAAAGCTAGAAGTTGCATTCTGGATTGAACAAAAAGGAGTTTTTTCTAAAAACCAGTTTTTGTGATAAAGTCCAGAGTGCGACCTCGACATCCCACCCATTTCCACCCTTCGAGAGTTGACATTTCTTTACTGCTCGCTCTAGGGCAATGCTTGTGATGGAAGGTGCGGGAGGGGATTTTGAAAATTGCAATTAAATGCTAGGTAGCGACGTGTCCTCTTAATATTGCGTATTTAAGTAATTATTAAATGTTTTAATTACCTGCATGTTGGCCTGGCGAGTTTACGCTAGACATTTACATACCTAGGTATAAAGCTAGACGTCGCATTCTCAACTTTATCACAAAAACTGGTTTTTAGAAAATAATTTTTTTTTATTATTTCATTTATCATTAATATCTTAACTTATTACTCACATTTACTGGTATATATTATATTGTGTTATGTTATTCCTCATCGAGTTGATAACTGACAGGAATTCAGTTTCAGAGTTGGCAACACTGCTTATAGCATCAGCTGTTGTGGTGGTGGTCAAGGCCACTCAGTGTGAATCCGGTGTGTTATTACAAATTACGTGTAACCGAGAGCTTCCAAAAAAATTGATAATTGTTATAGGAATACAGTGATATCCCTGTTAGCCGGAACAATTGGTGCAGTGCACTTCTGAGAATGAGAGATTTCTGGGTATCCAGACGACTTTCTCAAACCCTGAAAATTCCTTATCCCCGGAATCTCTTCCTGTTACTGGGAAAAGTTTCCAAGTGTCTAAACTAAACCTCTTGCACAGACAGACACTAGTCCACATTGCCAGAATGTTTCTGGGTGCTAGGAAGAGTTTCTCGATAGTCTAAACGACCGGAGTCTATAAAAGCAGTTCTAATTATGTTAGAAACTCAATTTCTTTGTTAGAATAATCTAGAACACCGTAGTTTATGAAGAAGTTTGGTTAAATAAATACTTTTAAAAACTAAAAATCTATATGATACTGGTGTGAATGAAGCTGTGTTATAGTTGTAACGGCCTGGCCTTTGGGATATAAATCCTTTGCCAGCCTAATCAGGATCTTATGAAAAGGAAAATCAAGAACCATAGGTTTCCAAGGGGTAATAAACAACCATTAGAGATTGACATCTCTTTATTACAAAAATAATCACAATAATTTAACTCTGACACCACTCATACAAACATTAAATAAACAGCACTGGAGTCAAACAATTACTTGAAACAAAACAATCAATACGACAAAGTACAGGTATTTCCTGAGGCTGCTGATGAATATTCCTCCTAACCAGCACCGTGGAATGTTCTGGTAATGCAGTGATCTGCTCTCAGGGGGGAAGGTCCATGGCAGCTTCCTCATTTGACGCCGGCTGGCGATGTCTTGCCACACAGGAGAGACGGATGGTGGATAGGGAGTGGAGGAAGTGATGATCACGTGGCAGCCGCGGCACATAGCTGGAGTAGGTGACCGTAGTTGACAGTCGAATAGTGAAGGACTGGGGAATCAGCCCTTGAGCTCCAGAAACTCAGATGAGTACACAACCAGAGTTGGAATCGAACAGCCGGGTGAAGTACAGCTGTGGTGACGGCTGGATCATGTCTGGCGTGCGATGAGGCAGCAGCGACCTTCTCACCTCTGTCTACCCCCTAGTGGGGCCGTGAACAAGCAAACGAGCGGCAGACAACCATAGCGCTCGTTGCAGTCCTTACAACAGTAAAGACTGGTATTTGCCACTCCCATGGAGCTGTGGGGGGTTAGTGGGAGGTATTGGAATCATAATGTAGACCCTGCTGCCATATGGCTTTACGAAAATTGTGACCAAGTCCCAGGTTGCTGATCTGACTTTCTGCCACATTTATGCACAATTGCAGGGTCTCAATTGTTTCTCTTACTTTGACAACACAACATGCCTATGTCATTTTTCGCTATTGATCTTTTTTCAATTTTGTATTTCTTTATGGTTCTTTTTTATTATTGTCATTTTATTATTATTTTAATTGTTGTTATGATTTTTATTGTTATGGGTATTTTATTTTTAATTTTGTATTTTTATTATAAATTTTATTTACTATGAACTAATTACACAGGACAACAAATTTGTTATAATTCCCAGTTGCATGAGATTTCTTTACTGTTTCTTACCATTTTTGATCTGCTGATTTCATATTTGAAACCAGTTTTGTTCTGCATGCTCCAGTTTTCATGTAATTTGAGGTTTTACATTCTAGCCGTTTGCGGTCAAATTAATTAATTACACGATTATGGTATCAATAGGGAGATATAATTTTGTCTGTTTTTTCTTTCAGATTTGGTCATGGCTACAAAGAGAAATCAATGTGTGAACAAACCTGATGCCTTCTGTTATATTTGTGGATACTTCACGCTTATTCGTCAGAGGCGCAATATAACATCGTTTGTGAGGCGCGGCTATAAAGCGTACTTCGGACTTGCTCTTGGCGACCAAGACAAAAAATGGGCTCCACATGCTGTGTGTCATAACTGCGAAGAAATGCTGCGTGACTGGACAAAAGGAAAACGTAAGAGCTTACCGTTCGGAATTCCCATGACCTGGCGAGAACCGAAGGACCACACAACTGACTGCTATTTTTGTCTGATCAATACGAAGGGTGTTGGCAAGAAAAACAGACATAAAATATCGTATCCTAGTATCCCTTCAGCAATTCGACCTACTTTGCACTCTGATGAGCTACCAGTTCCAGTTTTTAATGGGTTGTCTCCAGCTGAAGAGGAGGGAAGCGACAAAGACCAAGAGAGTGAACATGAAACTCAAGAAATACTTGCAGATTCCGACGATTCTTCTGATGGTACACCAGAGTCATCAACCCCTCAGAAGTTTAGTCAGCCAGAGCTGAATGACCTTGTGCGTGATTTGGGTCTCTCCAAAAATGCAGCAGAAGTTCTAGCTTCTAGGTTGCAAGAAAAGGCTCTACTGAACCAGACCACAAAAGTTTCAGACTTCAGAAAGCGGGAACAGGATTTTGTGCCATTCTTTACAGAGGAGAATAAGTTTGTTTACTGTCATAATATCCCGGGTCTTCTCCAGGAATTAGGGATTCCATTGTATAGTCCAAATGACTGGCGATTATTTCTAGATAGTTGTAAGCGTAGCCTGAAGTGTGTGCTACTACATAATGGTAATGTCTATGCAGCTGTTCCAGTGGGTCATTCTGTGTGCTTACGAGAGGAGTATAATGACATTAAAACTGTGATTCACCTGCTAAAATACCATGAGCACAACTGGACAATTTGTGTTGACCTCAAAATGGTGAACTTCCTTCTTGGCCAACAAAGAGGATTTACAAAGTATCCCTGCTTTCTTTGCATGTGGGACAGCCGAGCTAGAGACAGGCATTGGAACCTGAAGGAGTGGCCCTTACGTGAGACTCTGGAAGCTGGTATGCCAAACATTGTCAATGATCCAATCGTCAGTCGAGAAAAGATCATATTTCCTCCTCTCCATATCAAGCTGGGCCTGATGAAACAGTTTGTCAGAGCATTAAATACTGATGGTGAATGCTTCCAACACATAGTCTCTGCTCACCCTGCTTTGTCATTTGAGAAGATAAAGGCAGGAGTGTTTGATGGACCACAAATTCGTGCACTTGTACGTGATCAAGACTTTGTCAGAAAGATGGACGACAAGGAAAGGGGTGCATGGCTTTCATTTGTGGCGGTAATGGAAAACTTTCTTGGTAATAAAAAGGCTGACAACTATGAAACCCTTGTAGCAACCATGTTGTCAGCCTTTCATGACCTTGGATGCAATATGAGTGTCAAACTCCATTTCCTATATAGTCATCTTGATAGATTCCCTGAGAACCTAGGGGCAGTAAGTGACGAGCAAGGCGAGCGGTTTCATCAGGATCTCAAGACCATGGAAGACCGCTACCAAGGGAGATGGGACAAACATATGATGGCAGACTACTGCTGGAGCATTAAACGAGAGTGCCCTGAGACATTTCACAAACGCAAGAGCTTCAAGCGCAAATTCCTACCTGGCTAAAATGTGATTGGGCTTTGTCTCCTCATAGTAACAAATTTCTTGCCTAACAATGAGTTTTATACAAATTTCAACCTTTGTTTTAGATGGAACATGTTTCAAATTGTGTTGTTGAATAAATTTAGAATATGTAATATTTTATTGTTTATTACCCAGCTAATTTAATGACAGTTTAATGACATATTTTTCAAGATAGACGACGAGGTCAATAAGACGAAGACGAAATTTTGAAATTTCAAAATACCTTGATTGCAAAAAAACTAGAGCTTACAGAAAGAAACTAACTTCAGATATGAGATCAGCACACCCAAATTAGGTAGAATCAAGTGTTTATAGCAATGCAACAAAAACTTTGTTGACCAGTGTTATTATTGTTATTATTATTATTATATTTTCGCCCCCCAGGCTCCGATGTGGGTCAGTAACCTGTGCCCAGGTGGGCTAATCCCCCTAAAAAAAAAAAAAAAAAAAAAAAAAAAAAAAAAAAAAAAAAAGGTAAACTGACCTGGCCTGATGCAATGTCAGGTGGGAAGTAGGGTGAGGGATTAGTAGGTCTTATGACCTGAAGATGTTTTGGGTAAAGGTGAACGCTAAAGTATTTTTGAGGGAGATTGTGACAAGTGTAAGTATAAAGGAGCAATTTTGGATCCCTTCAACATTTTGTACCATAACATTTTGAAATATGGAGTGACATTGCAGATAGGTGTAGGTAATTAGAGAAATGGAGTGGGAAGTACTGGTAATATGCCCTCCTCAACAGCTGATCTTTATCTCGCCACCAACCAATCACACACACCTTTAAATGTGTCAAACAATAAAACCCTCACTCCCGGATATTTCTGTCTTAATTGTCATGGTGTGTGTGTGTGTGTGTGTGTGTGTGCGGGCGGGCGAAGGGTGGTGAAATACATCTAGTGTGACAGCATTATGTTAGAGTTAAGGTGCAAGCACTGCTTGCTCTTCTCGTTTTCAGCTACCACCACTGGCTAGCCCTCGTGGTGAACAGGGAAGCAACTTGCATAAGTCTTCCCCTGCCTGTACACAGCCTCTTCACTATCAAGACTTCTGCTGTGCCTCCTCATGGCAACACACGGTAACTGGGTGCCACGTGGGCCCAGGCTAGACCAGCAGGGAATCTCGGAGTAGCAGTGAGCCCCAGAGCTATGGCACATAGGCCTACTGGCATGTGGACACATCCTGGCACCTACCAACCATTGCCCCGCTGCCTTGCGGATTAACCTAATGTAATAATTTGGTTTACACAAAGCAAATATTTTATCTTTTGTGCAAAATATATGAAGTTTACATTCAAAATATTCCCTAACCTGCAAGGATTCCAGAAATGTCAATTATATTATCCTAACTTTAGTCTGAGGTATTGTTTATTATTAAACGTTAAAATCTAGTGTTTTCACCCAAACATTTCTCAGAGAGGTAGGAGCCAGTGACCTGGGAAGAGGGGGGGGGGGCGAGTTGAGTCCATTATTTGAATTGTGTGTGCAAACCATCATAAAAATAAGATGTTATTTTTACTACAACATAGGTATTGTGTCGGAAAACGTGGAGTTAGGAGGCCGGCCAGTCTCTATTGGAATTAATCCCATATGTTCTGTTGTTCACTTTCCGCGGTTTTCACTTTCCGCGGAACCCAGTGGGTTCAATTGACAGCGTAAATCAAGGTACTACTGTATTTAAATTACCCTACTGACATTAATTCCACATATTTAACCTATGTACAAACCTAATGTAATAAAACAATACTATAGAACATAATACAATGTAATAAACAAATTTGATACTTAAATAAGGGCTCAGTTGGTGTGGGCGAGTAGTGAGCGAAGCTGCCCGAGACACCCACACACCATCCGAAACAACGAATTTTAAACAAAGAACAGAAACTAACAGCAGACACTCGTAACATCCCCCTCCTTATTTGAAAAGTTTACGAACAAAAGGATGAAACTTTTTTTTACATCACGGGACAGAGTGTCTACCAAAAGATTTGTCTCTCCATTTGATATGTTTCACTCTGTGGAAGCAAACTGGGTGTAGTATACCTTTTCAAACTGCAGCAATACAGCACCCACATCACAGGAATCAACTTGAATCATAAAAGGCTTGTAAAAATCTGACACTTTTAACACTGGACTGGAAATTAATAGATGCTTAAGGGTTTCAAATGCAGCCCGTCATGCTTTTGTCCACAAATACCTTCTTTTTGGGCTGACCAAGTCTGTCAAAGGAGCCGACACTGTGCAAATTCTTGGAAAACCTTCAGTAAAATCCTGCAATACCGAGGAACCTACACAGAGTCTTTCGATCTGCAGGAGGCGGGAGTCGCTGTACAGCCACTATCTTTGCATTGACTTGAGTCACCATCCCTTGGCCCACCACATGGCCAAGGTAGGTGAGTGTTGCATGCCTGAACTCGCTTTTAGCCAGGTTGACAGTAAAGTTGCACTCTGACTGGGCACGAAGTCTCTCCGTTTGTTCCTCCCAAGTAGCTGCTGTCACCAGCAGGTCATCCAAGTTGGCACAGACACCAGGAAATTCAGACTTCACCACATTCATAGCCTTCTGGAATGTCAGCTTCACTTGTTAGTACCCCTTCAACATGTCGAGCTTCGTCATGAACTTTGCCTGCTCAATGTCGTCAAGGATGTCGTCTATATGAGGGAGATGATAGGAGTCAGCCCTGGTCACATCATTTACCCGTCTGTAGTCAGTACACACGTGGAAGGAGCCGTCGGGTTTTGACACCAGCACGCATGGGGACGCCCACTCACTGTCACTTTTTTCGAGGAGTTAGTTTTGAAGCCAATAGTCCAGTTCCTCCCTCAGAATCTTCCTCTTCACATCTTCAACCTGCAGCTGTGAAAGAGGTAAAACTATAGAAGAGGGATCATCTAAAATCTGTGAATTGTACAGATTAACTGGAACTTCCACAGGAAATCTTGCTCTTGTGGCTCCTGGGCCTCCATAACACACACAATCGAATCTCTGGAGTAGTAGAGCTTCCGCTTATTCACATGCCAGTCTTCCCCAGCAGGCACCGAAGGTGGTCTAAACTTCCTCATCAGGAGGCCAGAGTCCAAATAGTAACAAACAGACAAGTCACCAGCTTCCTCCTTGCTTACAACACTGTTACTCAACTTTAACAACTCTAGATAATTTTTCCCTATAAATGGGTACTTGTTCTATAGGATGTACACCAGTATTTAAAGTTAAATGAACACTAGATGGGAGCGAGTTAGCAAATACGGCACCATTGACTACAGAGAGATTATCGCCGCTGGCGCCACTGGCTTCCGTTAAATACGACTCACTGTCATTAACAGAATTGTCTTGCGACACAAATAGGCCCCTAATACCAAAGTCATTTACATCAAAAACTGCACCACTTGTGTCAGCTACATTAGGAACAGGATCAACACAAGTATTCTGCTCTTCTCTAACCGATACTTCTAGTAACAACACAGGCAAGGAATAAACCAGGATACTGATCTGCAATTTTGTATTATTGTCCACCATTGGAGTCGTGGTCACTACAGGATCCGGGACAACACGATTCCGGCAATGTCATTAGCTAGCAAGAAGGTAACACCAGATACAGGGAGAGAGTTTTGGACACCAACAGTCACCCATTGAGAAAGCGTGTCGCTCCTCACGAACATCCTACATAAAGGAACAGTGATTACACCACCGACACCCTTCAATAGCACATGCTCACCAGTGTAAGCACTTTCCACACAGGGTAAAGCACCTTTCAACACAATACTATGGTTAGCAGCGGTGTCTCAAAATCCGAAAAGGGTGCCAAACATCACTGGACTCATTACTTGAGACAGTCACAACAAACATAAAGGGCTCAAGTAAATCTTCCTTTGAGTAAGAACTAACTGACTTAGGGTCTAACTTTTCCAGCTGCACGAATGAAAGAACAAAGTTTTCCTGTTTCTTCTTGGGCTTAAGACAATTAGCAATAACGTGACCTATCTGTTTACAGTAGAAACAAATCACTCAACTCGCACTCTCAAACTCTGATATTTTTGTTCCGAGCCAATACGGACATTTACCTTACTTGAGGCAGATGCCTTTGCATCTTCAAACTTATTCTGTTTACCACCCTGTCCCCAGTTACACGACTTTGAAACCTAAAATTCCTGAGTCAACGCACAGCGGTCTGCCAGAGCTGCTGCTCGTTGCAATTCTGTAACCCCTCTCTCTTCCAAATAAAACTGAATGTCTCGTGGAAGGGCTATCTTAAATTGCTCTAAAATGATCAACTTAATCAACTCTTCATAGAAGCTTACCCCACTACTTTTTATCCATCTTCCAAACATCTTACAAAGACGGTACATAAATTCAATATATGACTGATTCTAGTTTCCTTTCATTCCCAAAGTTCACTCTGTAGTGTTCCGGAATCAACTCCTAAACCTTCAAAATAGCCTCTTTAACCTCTTCATGAATTTCAAAATTTTCAGCCGATTAAAACAAAAATTACGTAACTGATCGGGGCAAAGAGTCTCTCTAGTGAGGGATCATTAACTAATCTATCCAGGACAACATGATGACTGCCCAAATCAAAGGACTCGTCACTGGGTTACACACAAAAAAAAATCACTGTAGCAAAACAACAGACACTAAATTAATAACAGTCACAACACATTACACAGCAATGTCATATAATGATGGTGTTTGTTTCCAACCCGTAAGTTGACAAATTAACCTTAGGCACCCTGGTCAGGTCCCCATTATTTAGGCGTCCTGATCAAGCCCATTATTTATGTTACGACCCTAGGGTAGATCGTTACATAAACACAAATCACTCAAGTCTCCCAAATATATATCTAAATATTCCCGATAGCAACGAGGTGATTAAGGGATCTATCCTGGCAAGGTCGCCAATTTGTTACAACCCTTTGGCCTTGTAGGAATTCGTGGTATAATGTTGTCTAGCACTCAGGATGGAGAGAAACTCTAAGGTGGTTTTCTTGTATAATATAAGTTATATGATAAACAGTCTGGTGCTGGAGGTGCCGTGAGGTGAGGAGCTGCTCAGTAGAGACGTTCGGTGAGTAGCTTGTTGAAGGAGGTAGATGTGCAGGAGCTTCGTTAGAGAAGACGTTGCCTGTTGCTGGCCTCCTGGTTGAATGAATGCTGACCGCGTGGAGCTTGCTGGAGGAGGTGTTGCTTGTTCAGGAAGATGGGCAGAATGAATCTCAATGGAGAGACAGAGCTTATATACCCAGCAGCCGCGAGTCCTCTATGAGTCATGTTGGGAAAACCCGAGAAAGTCGCCGGTCTCTAGTTTCGTTGCTAGGTTACCGCAACATCTGCTGTCGTCGCTCGCTTGGTTGCTAGGATACGGCGGCTCATCGGAATGGGGATAGCAGTTGTAGGGGAAACGTCCACTACAATACTCCCCCTCCCCTCCCGGCGCGGCGGGAGGCTGGATGTTGTCCCGGTTGTGTCCCACACATAACACATACCGGGCAGGTGTATGTACGACTCGACCGCTACGTGTAACAACTCCGTCTAGTGACACAAAACCTGTGGGAGAATTAGGAGGAGAAAGAGGGTTTGGGATTAGAGGAGGTTATACAAGCAATGGTTGTTGTGCTCCTGCTGCTGTAGGGGCTGCGTCAGGAGGAGGGTCCATGGCAGGAGCAGGTTCTATGATAGAAGGGAGGTCTATGACAGGTTCAGGTTCTATGACAGGAGGAGGGTCTATGACAGGAGCAGGTTGTACATGAGGGTGAAAAGAGGGTGCCCAGAAATGTCGTGGGCGTGGTGTTGCTGCCGGTGGTAACTGCGGGTAGACTGGTGCAGGCGTAGTTTGTTGATGGTGCTGCTGGGCTGGGGGCCCGACGGGTAAGGCGGCCGGTTTGACTTGGTCTATGCTGACGGTGCCATGTCTGCCATTCCGGATAATCGTCAGGAACTTTGCTGAACGGGTAACCACCTGGAAGGGTCCATCGTAGGGGCGTTGTAATGGGTTGCGGTGAGCATCATGCCTGACGAAAACATACTCGGCTGTGAGTAGTGCAGGAGGGATGTGTTCAGGGCGCCGAGTAGGCTGGCGTGGAGCAGTAGCTCTGAATGCAGAAACTGCTTGTCGTAGCTTTTGGAGTAAGTCGTGACGAACGGCTGGAGTGGTTTGGTTGGGATCAGGAGAGAGTGAGAAATCCCTGGGTAGCCGAAGGGGCTCGCCTAGTGTCAGATCTGCTGGGCTACAGTCCATATCCTCCTTGTGTGACGCACGGATGCCGAGGAGCACCAAGGGAAGCGCATCAGTCCAGCTGTAAGGGTCGTGCTGTGCCTTGAGTGTGTCCTTCAGCTGCCGGTGAAAACGCTCTACCATGCCGTTGGCTTGAGGGTGGTATGCTGTAGTGCGTTGTCTAGACGTGCCGAGGAACTGTAGGAGGTGTTGCCAGAGTTGTGACTCAAACTGGACTCCTCGGTCAGTGATTACGGTTGCGGGGGGGGGGGGGGGGGGCAAAACGGGAAACCCAACCGGACATGAAGGCGCGTACAGTAGTCTCTGCTGTAGCGTTGGGCATGGGAATTGCTTCTGTCCACCTGGTGAAACGGTCGATGCAGGTGAAGATGTAGGTGCTACCGTAGGATGATGGTAGAGGTCCCACGATGTCGAGGTGTACTACTTGAAAACGTCCTTTGGGAATAGGGAAGGCTTGTAAGGGGGCCTGTATGTGACGATGTATTTTGGAGGACTGGCAGGCCAGGCACTGGGCAGCCCATTTCTTAGTATCAGACTTGATGCCGGGCCAGACGACACGTTGCGTGAGGAGGCGCTGGGAAGCCCGCGCACCCGGGTGGCTGAGACCATGGATGCGGTCGAAAACAGCGCGGCGGTGGACGTGAGGCATGAACGGTCTAGGCTGTCCACAGGATACGTCGCACCACAATTTTATCTTTGTGCCAGGAACGGGGAGTTCTTGGAGTATGAGGCCTGAGGGGGATGTCTTGTATGCTGCCAGGTCTTCGTCTTTCTCTTGAGCCACGGCTAGCTGCCTATAATCAATGGGTGGAGATGAGGGAAGAATGGTGGATATACAACGAGAGAGGGCGTCGGCGATCTCGTGTGGCTGCTTTTAATGTGTTGGACGTCGCTGGAGAACTCCGAGATGTAAGCCAAGTGGCGCAGGACACGAGGTGTATGTGACTGGGGAGCTGAAGCGAAGGCGTGGACGAGGGGCTTGTGATCAGTGAAGATGGTGAACTGACGGGCCTCGAGGAAGTGCTGGAAATGTTTGACAGCCAGGTATATGGCCAGGAGTTCTCGATCAAAAGCGTTGTACTTGAGGTCTGGTGGTTGAAGCCGTTGTGAGAAGAAAGCAACGGGCATGAAAATTCCGTTGATCTCCTGCTGTAAGACGGCGCCCACTGCAGTAGAAGAAGCGTCTGTTGTGAGAGTGGTCCGGGCGTTAGGTGCGGGGTGGGCCAGGAGGGTGAGACGTGTAATGTGCTGTTTGATAGTGGTGAATGCCGTAGTAGCCTCTTGAGTCCACACGAGAGACTTGTGAGACTTCTTTGGGCGTCCCTTGAGAAGGTCGTGTAGGGGGGCTAGGACGGTGGCAGCTTTGTCAATGAAGCGGTGGTAGTAGTTGACTACACCCAGGTATTCTCGGAGTTTCTTCGCCGTTTCAGGTTTGGGGAACTCCCTAATCGCGGTTATCTTCTGTGGTAGGGGTTGTATGCCACTGGGCGAGACTCTGTGACCGAGGAAATCGATGGCCGAGGTCCCAAAGACGCACTTAGCAGGATGAACTTTCATGTTGTTGTTCTGCAGGCGTTGGAGAAGGAGTTGTAGGTGGTGGCGGTGCTCGGCAGGCGTCGAAGATGCGACGAGGATGTCGTCAATGTAGACGGTGACAAAATCGAGGTCGCGAAGCATATGGTCCATGAACCTCTGGAAAGTCTGTGCTGCATTGCGTAGGCCAAAACTCATGAAAGTGTACTCGAAGAGTCCGAACGGAGTGGTGATGGCTGTCTTCTGGGTATCTGCCGGTGCTACTGGGATCTGGTGGAAGGCACGCTCCAAGTCGATCTTCGAGGAGATAGTGTTGCCATGAAGTTTGTGGTGAAAGTCCTGGACATGCGGAATAGGGTACCTGTCAGGTTTGGTGACGAGATTCAGGGCTCTGTAGTCGCCACACACCCTCCACTCGCCGGGTGTTTGCTTAGGAACCATGTGAAGAGGCAATGCCCAGGGACTCCTTGAAGGGCGAATGATGCCGTCTTGCAGTAGTTTGTTGAATTCTCCTTTGGCTGTGTTCAGGAGCTCAGGGCGCAGGCGGCGAGGGCGTGAAAAGACTGGTGGTCCTTTGGTTTCGATGTGGTGGAAAATTCCCGATGTAGGTGGTGGGGGTAGGGAGACTCGGGGTGAGAAAAGCTCCTTGAATTCGTCGAGCAGGGAGGAGAACTCGTTGGAAGGCGCAAGACAGGTAATAGTGTCGATGTGTCTGGCACGAGAACCCTGGATCTTGCGTGCTGTAGGCTCATGGATGAGGCATAGATGACTTGGTTTGACGCCGAGCTTGTGGAAGGTGAGGAAGTCGAAACCATGGATGGGTTGAGACACGTCTGCTATCACGAATAACCAACGCAGAGTCTTGGGCAGACCGAGGTCTAGGGCGAGGGTGCGTACGCCGTAGGAGGCGATGGAGGTACCGTTGGCAGTGAACAGGTCATACGAGCGTTGTTTTGACTTGTCTCGTAGTGAGGGAGGGATGAGGCTGACCGATGAACCTGTGTTGATGAGGAACTTCTTGCCGGAGGTGCGGTCGGTGACGCGCAGTAATGAGACGCCTGTAGGGACGGAGGCTGAGGCGTCTACCAGCCTCCGGTGTTGCCGTTTCTCGAATAGGTGCAATAGGGCTCACAGTTTCGAGCATTGCGGCCGAAAGTCTGGTGATACCAGCAGAGGGTAAATTTGTTGTGCTGGGGGTTGGCTGCTGTGTGTCGGAACTTGTAGGGCGTAGTGTGTGAGTCAGGAACTGGCGCAGCAGCAGGTATGGAGGAGCAGAACTGCTCAATGGTGTCTATCCTGCTGTTCAAAATTTGCAACAGGTCCTTGATGTCTTGTGAGGTATTGCTCGGCTGAGGGGTGTTGACCCGGCTTACAAGTTCGATGGTAGGTACTGGTGTGACCGTGGCGGCAAGGGGTGCAGCAGCGCACTCGTTAAAAATTCTATCTGCCGCAATTGCATATAGTTCTGGTGTCGTAGAGTAATCTACTGCGGACAGGATGTTGCGTACTTCTGTGGGTAGCTTTTGTGCGTGAAGCTGGCGCAGGATAGAGTCGGGGAGTCTGTCTGTGTGACGGGAGTTCAGCCGACACATCTCCTCCCAGAGACGTCCTGGGGTTGAGTTCCCGAGGGAGATAGAGGATAGATCTTGCAGGAGATTGGGGCTGGTCTGTTGATAACACGTCTTCAAGGCAGCCCGCAGGGTAGCGAATTTGTTGTCATCTGGAGGTTTGGAAATGGTTTATGAGACCCGCCTGGCCACTTCCGTGGGCAAGGCACAGAGCAGGGCGCCATACTTTTGCTCGTCGATCGCTCGTGAGCCGGCGAGGGCTGCTTCCACATGGTCTAGCCAGTCCTCGACGTTGTGGTTGAAAGTCGGCAGAGAGATCCGTCCGTCCTCCATCCTGTGTGAGTGCTTATCTCCGGGAGTCACCATTTTTAGGAATTCGTGGTATAATGTTGTCTAGCACTCAGGATGGATAGAAACTCTAAGGTGGTTTTCTTGTATAATATAAGTTATATGATAGACAGTCTGGTGCTGGAGGTGCCGTGAGGTGAGGAGCTGCTCAGTAGAGACGTTCTGTGAGTAGCGTGTTGAAGGAGGTAGATGTGCAGGAGCTTCGTTAGAGAAGATGTTGCCTGTTGCTGGCCTCCTGGTTGAATGAATGCTGACCGCGTGGAGCTTGCTGGAGGAGGCGTTGCTTGTTCAGGAAGATGGGCAGAATGAATCTCAATGGAGAGACAGAGCTTATATACCCAGCAGCCGCGAGTCCTCTATGAGTCATGTTGGGAAAACCCGAGAAAGTCGCCGGTCTCTAGTTTCGTTGCTAGGTTACCGTAACATCTGCTGTCGTCGCTCTCTTGGTTGCTAGGATACGGCGGCTCATCGGAATGCCGATAGCAGTTGTAGGGGAGACGTCCACTACAGCCTCATAGGGTGTAACAAATACAAATTCACAATAGGTCCAGGAATAGATCCCACCAAATTATCACCTCATTACTATGGGGTATGTTAAAATTCATTAAGTAGATTTAATTAAAAATATAATATTAACAAACAAACACTAAAACAACAATAATACGACAAGATGTTTGGAAGTAGCTGAGTAAGACTGAAGGTCCAACATGATCACACAATATCAAGCAAAACAAATCACAATAGTCAAATGCCAACTCCCAAAACATAAGAGAGAGAGTATATTATTTAACTTAAAGACAGCTGTGCCTAGACTGACTACCGACTACCAGCTGGTCACCGACGTCACTTTTTACCGCCAAATACTGACGTAACATATCCTGATTGGCTAAAACGTAAAACTATATTTAAATTACCCTACTGACATTAATTCCACATATTTAACCTAATTACAAACCTAATGTAATAAAACAATACATTAAAACATAATACAATGTACTGTAATAAACAAAGTTAATACTTAGATAAGGGCTCAGTTGGTGTGGGCGAGTATTGAAGGAAGGTGCCCGAGACACCCACACACCATCCGAAACAACGAATTTTATACAAAGAACAGAAAGTAACAGCGGAAACCCGTAACAATGAAAAATAACAAAGCCTCAGGGCCTGATGGAATATCAGCCGAGGTGTATAAAGTAGGAGGACCTCTGCTTACCAGCCGTCTCCACTCTCTTGGAGAATATATGGGAAAAGGAGAATATCCCTCAAGCTCTTAAAGACGCCTCCACTGTCAATACAAGTATTTATAAAAACAAGGGAGACCGGTCAGACTGTGGTAACTACCGCAGGATCTCGCTGCTGTCCGTAGCTGGCAAGATTATCGCCCAAGTTCTCCTAAACAGACTTCTTCCTGAGGCGGAAAACTTCCTCCCATTATCTCAATGTGGCTTCAGGCCATCAGGTGGCACCACTGACATGATCTTTGCTGCCCTTCAGATACAGGAAAGGTGCAGAGAACAGCGTCGTGACCTGTACTTGGCTTTCAGCGACCTAACCAAGGGCTTCGACTCGGTCAACAGGGAAGCCCTCTGGTGGACCCTCATTGTGAGGCAACTCCACGATTGCATGAACGGCAGTGTCCTTCACAATGGCACCCAGTCTGAGTTCCTCCCCATCCAAATGGGGATTAAACAAGGGTGTGTACTGGTACCAACTCTGTTTTCCATTTTCTTGGGTGCCTTCCTTACTCGTGCCAATGCCAATTCAGCCCACTGGGTGGACATCGAATACAGGATGAAGGGTCTATCCAGCAAAAGGATGCGTCTTCACTTGAGCATTTTAGCCTAAATGAACCAAACGAGCAGACGACGCACAAGCAAACCGAACGAGCAGTTCTAGTGCAAGCTCTCTGTATTCTGCGTGTTCGACGGTGCTCGTCTTATTCCCACCATTTTCCTCAGTTGAACAATGGATCTCACAGTGGCAGTAGTTGCATTCTTCATTATTTTTACTCCATAGCCAAAGGAAGAAGAAATTTAGGAGAGTGTGGTTAAAAGGCAACTGTTTTCTGGACGGAAAAATATGTCCCTGTTGAGTGAAATGGCTCATGGCCATTTGAAAAACTTTACTCGAATGACATCAGAGGACATTGAAGCATTAAGTAACCTTGTAGGACCAAGAATTTTAAAGAAGGATACAACATTCTGAAGAGCCATACCAGTCAAAGATCGTTTGGTTGTAACTCTACGCTTTCTAGTCACAGGGGAATCCTATACCAGCCTGCAGTATTTATTCAAGATATCCAAGGAACGCATAAGTGTGATAATCGCAGAAACATGCAATGCCTTGATTGAAGCCCTAAAGGATTACATAAAGGTAGTACAAAAACATTAATGTTGTAATAATAAGGACCTTATTAGCATGTTTATGTTAGAAATACAAAGTAACCCTTATTAACTCATTATCCCAATACAAAAGTAATTGTGACTGCGAATCTGCCTGGGACTGAAATTGAGTTTGGGGAGGAGGAGTGGTTGCAGGAGAAGAGGGGACTGAATGTGTTTCGGGAGTAGGTGTGGAATGGTATGAATGTTAGAGGCTGTGGTGGGACATGCAGGAAAAGGTCTGGTTCCATGTCGAATTGTCCCATATCAGCATTGAATAGTGTGTTATTGATGTGGTGTTGGAGTAGGGATCTCGTTCTCTTACAATAATTTCTTAATTTGTTGGCCACGTGTTGCCCATAGACGCCACACTCACCTTGTTGCAAAGAAGCACTTGCAGCGGGACCTTTTAGGAAGTTAAGAGTTTCCCCTGTTCGTGGGTCCTCTTCTGACTCATTCATTTAGGCTGTTTCTTTGCCTGAATAGCTGGTGTTGACGATTATCTGGGTAGTATCATCATTGCCTTCTCCATCGTGATGCAGCAGTGTCTGCACATTGGTGCCATCAGCTGGTGTGTCATGTTGGTTCAATGTCTCTTCGGCCTCAACATCACTTGGAGTCCCATCCTGAAACATGAGCAAAAAGTGTAACTATTACTCTCTAGATATGAATGCAACCAAAATAAGTCGTATAAACATACACTCTCACACACCCACACCTCTCACACACACACACACACACACACACACACACACACACACACACACACACACACACACACACTGTTTATAGTATAAAGCTTGTCTCAATGTTTTATTTCTTGGCTTTTTTCAGGTTCCATCAACGCCAGAGGAGTGGCTACACCTAGCTACCCAATTTCAAGAAAATGCCCAGTTTCCTCTGTGTCTTGGTGCAAGTGATGGGAATTTTGCTATCATTCAAGCCCCATTTCACAGTGGCAGTGACTTCTATAATTACAAGTCTTATTTTAGCATTGCTTGTTGGCACTCGTGGACGCTGAGTACAACTTCACATTTGTAGATGTTGGCTGCCAAGGACGAATCTCCGACGGCAGTGTCAAGTGAAAGAGTATTCAATATGCGTCTCAGTCGCGCAACAGGAATAGTTGAGAATGTGTTTGGAATTCTGTCTTAAATTTTCCGAGCCAGAAAAGGCACAGACTGTTGTCATGACAGTTGCTTGTTTACACAATTTTCTCAAAAGAAACCAGATTTCCAGAAATATTTACACACCTCATGGAACCTTTGACCATGACGACGAGGAAGGCAATTTTGTGTCTGGTAGCTGGAGGTTGGAAAGCAGTTTTGAAATATCATCCCTCCTACCCATCAGAAACGTACCACGGAAGTCAGTGACGAACGCGAAAGAAATTTGTGATGCATTTGCCCAGTATGTTTTGAGAAATTGGATGTGAAACTAACATAGAGAGATAAAGTACAGGGGAAGTGATAACAGTAACAGCATATTTCATTTATCTATGTTTTATAACTATTTCATGTGGAAATGTAATACAGAATACAGCCCATATATTACTATTTACCCATGCTTATTTTCGTTCATCTAATTCAGTAAATAAATATTTCAAAATGTTTGTATTCATTTACTTACCTCCATGGTATTCAGTGTAGCTCTGGGTTCATCCCTGTCCATAAGAAATGACATCCGCTTGAAGGCAAACCATTTCGACACATAAACTTCCTGTGTACCTGTAAAAAATATATAACAATTACTCAAACAGTTTGTATTCTACTGAATATTTTTTATATATCATTATCCATCATATACAGTACATACAATTTTTACGTTTCACAGTTAATCAGTAAAATAGTTTACCTTTGCCAGTCCTGATGGTCTTTCCCTTTGCCTTTTCCCTCTTGAAGCTGACAAGCAAGCTTCCCCTTTTCTTCTTCCCTTCTCCTGGGGAACATTCCATAATTTGTGCAATGCTCACTCAGCAATCATGCTTCCTTACTTTTTTGTAGTACAAGCCATGTTGGGGATTCCACAGCTCAGGATACTTCTCATATTCATCCACTAAGGTTAAACATTTCTCCCGAACCCACTCCATAACACACCGAATAGCTGGAACAGCGCGAACACCTGTCCTGACTGTGCACCAATGAACAACTGAATCCTTTTGAGCATGCAGAAAATGTTTGGCGCTCTCGCTTCGGCTTGGAGACACGTCCTTATTAGCTGAATTCTGCTTGGCTTGTTCTGCTCGTTTGGTTCGTTTGGGCTAAAATGCTCTAGTGAAGACGCACCCTAAGACGACTCCAGGCAGGAACAAAGGTGTCGGCAGCTTCTATTACTGAGCTTCAGGATGCAGACGACCTCGCCCTTGTCGCTCACACCAAATGCGACCTATAGGAGATCCTGAACACCTATGCAGATATTTATGCACACTTCGGCCTTGAGGTGAATGTACGTAAGACTCAGATTGATCATTCTCTTTCAGCTTGCCCCTGGTTCAGCCACACCTCCACCATCCGTCCAGCTTAACAGTACAGTAAGTCCTCGCTTAAAGTCGGGGTTACGTTCCTGAAAGTGCGAAGTTTTACAAAACAACATTTAGCTTATCAATTTGCCCCATAAGAAATAGATAAAATACGGGAGTTACATTCCTGAGCTTCCCTTTGCCCCATGAAATACATTACATATACAGAAAATCATTACCATTTCTATAGAATATAGTGCATGCATCTAATATACTATAGGAATAGGTGTGTGTGTGTGTGTGTGTGTGTTCTGGGCAGCCGAAACGGCACAATTGTTATTCATCAAACTTGGTGGAAAAATTGCAACAAATTCGTAGGGTGAAACAAACCTGGTCCCATATCGATGGTTTCTTTAGGAAGCCAATTACAAAAACATTTTATTTACGCTGGAAAACAATGCAAGTCTACGGACTTAGCGAACCCTCTTTCGCTGTATGCTGTCAGCCCACGACTGCAGTTATCGTACGGCTCCCTCCTCCTCCCCCCCACTTTTTTTCTTAGCCTACTTTTTTTTTAATGTTTGGATTAGTAAAGGAAGGAAGATGAGCAAATAGAAGAATAAAGAAGGGGAAACAGAAAATAGTTAGAGATAACAGGTGGGGGGGGAGCTGAGTTTCATCATGCATCTGGATGCGCAGTTTCAACGTTACCAGACGACCTTACAGCTACAGTGTATACTTATTCCTGTGGGTGACTGTACTTGGAAAAAGAGAAGAGATAAAAAGATAATAACACGAATGCATGGAGAAGATGACTACAATAGACACAGGGTGAATATAGACAGTGTAACAGACAGAAGGTTGACAAAAATAGACAGATTCAAACAATCACAAATATGGCAACTAACATGACAGATAGACAGCTGACTGACTGGTTCACATTAGACAAACAGGCAGACACACGCCAACAACAGATAAGACAGACAAATTTAACGACACAAAAAGTACAGACGTGCTTACATTGAAACACCATGCAGACGAACAGACAGTTGGGATGGCAATAGACAGGACGGATAGACTTGAGACAGATTAGAAGGCATTTATAAACAAGAATAACACCAAATTGACCATAGGGTAAGGGTAGGAGGTCTTACATCCACCAGCGTAAATAATAAGACGCATTGAAAACTAACACCCTCGCCCGGAAAAAACATCGATGGTCGGTCAGTCATGTGAGATGGGCTTAAAACTGACTAACGTATATGATGACTATGATGACTTAACACAGGTGATGACTTAAGCAGATGGTAACTAATCTAACCACAATCAAGGTCACTTCTCTTCATAATATAATTTATCTCGGAATGATCATCGGTGATTCATAATAATTAATTTTTTTTTATGATTTTAACCTTTCCTTGTGGTGAATATTTCTTTAACTAATTATTCTAACTTTTATTCTATTCCCCCTTATAGTATATTAGATACTGTAAGTATCACGACCATAACCATGATTATAACAACCAGGACCATGATTATAACAAGCACTACCATAAATATAACAACCACGATCATGATTATAACAACTACGACCATGATTATAACAATCACGACTATGATTATAACAACCACGACCATGATTATAACAACCGCAACTATGATTATAGCAACCACGACCATGATTATAACAACCACGACCATGATTATAACAACTACGACTATGATTATAGCAACCACGACGATGATTATAACAACCACGACCATGATTATAACAACCACGACCATGATAATAACAACCACGACCATGATTACAACAACCACGACCATGATTATAACAACCACGACCATGATTATAACAACCACGACTATGATCATAACCACGACTATGATTATAATAACCACGACCATGATTATAACAACCACGACCATGATTATAACAACCACGACCATGATAATAACAACCACGACCATGATTATAACAACCACAAACATGATTATAACAACCACGAATATGAATATAACAACCACGACCATGATTATAACACTCACGACCATGATTATAACAACCACGACCATGATTATAACAACCACGACCATGATTATAACACTCACGACCATGATTATAACAACCACGACCATGATTATAAGAACCACGACTATAAATATAACAACAACGACTGTTACCGCAAGCGGTACATAATTATGATGACAAATGAACAAATGTTTTATTAGACTGTAACTCATGTCATTTTTATTACAATGTAGACTGTTGAGATGGTTGAGGATGAGAGGCCCAGAAGGGAGGTTGGAGGGTGTGAAGGGAGTTTGTTTATGTATAATTATAATCACCTGACTCAGCCATAGCTGACCAGCCAAGGGGCCAGGCTATAGGGTGGGCATTTCAGTATAGCTACCCATATCTTAGAGTCAACACCTACCCTGGCTTCTCTCTAGACTTTCAACACGTAAGTTTAACTAGTACTTATTGTGTACACAGGTAGACTGTGTCATTGTTTTTGTGTTAGGATTAGACTAATTAGATAGCCATGATTGTTATGTAAATATATATTGGATTAAACATTTATGTAAGAGTGCCTATGTATGACTTATTTGAAATACTAAATGAATTGTATTCAACAGGTTTGACCGAATTATAATGTTCGTGTACGACGTGAGAAGTATTATTCACCCTCTAACCATCTGATTGGCGGTTACAGTCAAACGTAGATGTCTACTGCGTAGCAGTGCTACCTACAGTAGAACCAACGCGCGGGCAGCAGTAACCAAGGTCAACTCAACTCAACCCACTGGAGGGATGCGCGTGAGTGTGTGCGTGCGCGTGTGTTCCCAGTGCCACGGATTACAGTGCAACGCAAGTAGATTTATAGTGGCGATAATACTTGAACCTTTTGTTATTGAAGAAAATAATGTTGTCAGAGTGAGCTCAGCCACTCTTAGTGTAGCTTGGCTCACCAACACGTGTCACTCGAGGGACGAGTGTGTGGGTGTGGATGTGTGTGTGTCCAGTGGCGAGTAAGTGCAGTGCAACGTCCGTGTACTTCTCCCATCGATAATAGTTAAACGTTGTTAGTCCAGAAAATAGTCTTTTCTGGGTGATCTTCATCACTCCCAGTGTAGTGCATATGAGAATGAAAACACGATGTCATTATTGTTGTCTGACGTAAGTGCAGAACACAATAAGCAGTCATAATTGACTGAAGTGATATTGCTTTGAAAATAACCCAAATATCAATGTAAAGTCTGTAATGACTATCAGTGAAGCGAAAGGTAATGGAGGAGAAACAAGCTCTGGAAAAGGCTCGTGCCCAGTGTGTTCCAGAGCACTTGGATTAGCAGGATGCGACGAATTCAGGAGCATGTCAGTGAGGGAGAGGTTAGAGATGGTAAAAAGATTACTTTGCTATTTCTTGTGTCTGAAAGTGGGCCACCTTGTTGCTGAGTGTTGGTCACGCTTCAGGTGTGGCACTGATGGGTGCAAAGAGAAGCATTCTAGACTGTTGCATCAAGAACGAAGGGAGGCACTTACTGCAAATATGTCGAACACACACAAGGGTGGCGTAAAGCGAAATTTTCAAGGTCTCGTGAAACAGGAGTCAGTGGCAGGCACCTCTGATGGTGGCATGGCCCAGAAAGCCAACGACAGTTCGTACATGGCCGGAAAAATAGGCCATGTCTATGCTACAGGGACAAAGGACGCCCATGAAAACCCATACAGCTGCGAAAGCGACATCTGACTATAGACGAAAAATGCCAAGATTGTACTGCCCATAGTGAGTGTGAAGATTCGGGGAAAGGACTCACACCAACGAAATCACATCAGAACTTTAGCTCTCTTGGACTCAGGCAGCGACAGGTCGTATTGCACCAAAGATCTGGCACAGAAACTAAGGGTGAAAGGGACACCTACCCTGATAACTATGGGTACACTTGCCCAAGAGATGATACTCGAGTCAGCTGAGGTAGATCTACAAGTGGTTGGCGCAGGCATGAAACGAGGCAGAACCATACTTATCCCGAAAGTACTCATTATACAAAATTTCCCCACAACGCTGCACAACTCCGTAGCGAACACAAATGATATCTCAAGGTGGACCCATCTGCGAGGTGTGGAATTACCAGAATTGCAGAGCGACAGCATAGAAATTCTGATAGGACAAGATGTGCCATAGGCCCTGGTACCCTTGGAGGTCAGAGCAGGAAGGGATGGAATGCCATTCGCCATAAAAACGCGACTGGGTTGGACAGTAAATGGACTGGTGGGGCACCAAGACGTACAAGGAGTTTGCATGTCAGGATGCCTGATGACCGAAACTGTTGTGAGTCCTGAAACCCGTCTGGAAAGACAAGTTAAGCTTTTTTGGGAGCCGGAAAGTGGGGACACAGGAGCTTGCAGTCAGCAGCTCATTCACTTGAGGACAAAAGAGTGTTAAGGCTATGGTCAGAGACAGGCATCAAAACTAATGGTCATTACCAATTTCCCATACCGTTCCGTAATGAGAACACGGAACTCCCAAACAACAAGGCCGTGGCGGAGCATCGACTAAATGGGCTTCGAAGGAGACTATCCAAGGATGCACTGCTGCGACAAGGATACGTAGAGGAAATAAATAACTGCTTGCTAAAGGATATGCTGAATCAGTGCCTGAGTGCCAGTTGGAGTCAGATACTGGACTGGTCTGGTATCTGCCTCATCACCCGGTGTTGAACCCAAATCAACCAAACAAAGTACGCATAGTTTTTGACTGTGCAGCCAAACACAAAAGGACATCGCTGAACGACCAGGTCCTACAAGGTCCAGACTTCAACAACAAATTACTTGAAGTCCTCTTTAGGTTTCGCCAAGGAACTACAGCCATCATGGCAGATGTGGAGGCTATGTACCATCAAATCCATGTAGCGCCAGAACATCGAGATGCGTTATCTGAGTAGACAGCCAGTAACCTACAGGATGAAGGTGCACATCTTTGGTGGGGTGTGGAGCCCTTCATGTGCAACTTGCGCTCTCCGGCGCACATTCCAAGACCACTGTTAACGCTCATAGGAGCGTTATTGGTTTGTTGCTGGAGAAATAAACCCTCAAAGTTGACGCGTACCATATAATTCGGTCAAAACCTGTTAAAGAACATTTCTCATATAAAAAATGCTGTTATCTCAGGACACATATTATGAAATACAATCAATAAACAGTACATAGCCTGTTAACATCTTAAATATAACTCGCATGTTATAACTATTGATACAGGAGACAATTGGTATAATATGATGAAATTGCAGTGCACAAATATACTTATTAAAGTTATTTAGAGTTTCTTAGCAGATTCTAATACTTCACGATCACTCACGTTTTAGGGTCTAGTGGTCTGAACCAACGTGTTGTCTGGCCTGTAGAAATCAGTAGACTACCCTCGAGGGCAATCTCAGCCCGGAGGCGAGGGCCATATGTTTTCGTATTGAAACACCTCAGCAGATTGGTCAGCAAATTCGTTGTCAACACTATATCTCTTATCTCACCCCCTCTCTCTCTCTCTCTTGCCTAGTTTATCTTATTATGGTTATCCCTCTCTCTCTCTTCTAGCTTATCTTACTGTGGCGGTAACACTCCCCCTGTCGGGCTTCGCACGAAATCACGGCATATTATTAGATTCACTCTCCCACCCCTTCCAACAGGCAGAGTTTCGTCACTGGGCGTATTAACACTGAGTCTCTTGTCTTCACTTTAACACTTCGCACCAGGCCATCTTTGCTCGGTAGAGCTTCCAGTACTCTCCCTAGCATCCACTGACTCCTGGGAAGGGGTTGTCCAGAGATGATCACGATATCCCCAGCGTGGAGATTACGGCGAGTTTTGAAGACCCTTTGTCGGTGACGTAATGTTGGGAGATATTCTTTTACCCATCTTTTCCAGAATTGGTCCGCAATGAATTGGGCATGCTTCCATCTTCGTCGGTACCCTTCTGTCATGGACCGATCGCCTCCGGTGGACAGTGGTCTCCGGGTTCATCGGTAGTATGTGGAGCGGCGTTAGTGCTTCTAGATCCTTTGGGTCGTCAGACACTGGGGTGATGGGCCTTCCGTTGATGATCTCTTCTACGGCACAGAACACAGTGCTGAGGCGTTCATCGTCTACTGTCTGGGTGCCCACCACTCCCTGGAGGACCTTCCTTACAGTGCAGATTTGTCGTTCCCACACTCTCCCCATGTGAGAGGCTGTCGGGGGGTTGAACTGCCATTCTATCTGTTTCTGTAGAAGGGCATTCCCGACCTTGTCACTGTTGTTCCAGCCGTTCATCGCCTCTCGTAACTCTCGGTTAGCTCCAATCATGTTGGTTCCCCTGTCAGACCGAACACGCTTGGGAGGTCCCCTGTGGCAGGTGAATCTTGTTAGGGCATTGAGGAACGAGTCGGTGTCTAGTGAGGTGAAGACTTCTAGGTGTATGGCTCTGGTGGTCAGGCAGGTGAATAAGCATTCCCATCTCTTCGCCCGGGCTCGTCCTTGTTTAACCAAAAAAGGGCCGAAGCAATCAATTCCAGTGTAGGTGAACGGCCGGCCTCCTGGGCGCATTCGATCTTCTGGCAGGTCGGCTTGGCGTTGATGGGTAGGCCTCCAGTTGCTTCTTCGACAAGTCACACACGTCCGTATTGTGCGGTCGAGTAATTTTCGGCACTTAGGTATCCAGTACGTCTCACGTATTATGGCAAGAGTGTGTTCTCGTCCTGAGTGTCCAGCTCTAGTTGAGTGTACCTCTCTCACGATGAGCCCCGTGATTCTGTTGTCCCTTGGTAATAGTTTGGGATTCTCCTGGTCTGGGTGGAGAGCGGCGTGCTTCAGTCGGCCACCTACTCTGATCAGACCGTCTGTGTCTAGATGAGGTTCCAGCCGCCTTATGTCGCTACCTCTCACGGGTTGTCCCTGTAGTAACATTCCTAGTTCTCGAGGGAATCCTTTCCTTTGCATAAATCTTAAGACAGCTAAATTCGCCTCTTCTAATTCGCTGATCTGGAGCCGATTTTTCCGGTGATGTTTGTTCTTTTGCTTCCCAAGCCGCCATTCTATAAACCTTCTAATCCATGCTACGCTCTTCAGAAGTCGATGTCACGATGAATACCTGGCCCATAGCTTATCGAGGATACCCTACCCCTGGTCAACGTTCCCCGTCAGCACCGTGGTTTCCTTCTTCACCTCTGAGTCTCCATCTGTGAGGTCTGGAATCCTCAATGGACTCTTTGGCCAACTGTCTTCTTCCAAAAAGAGGAAAGCAGGTCCCCGAATCCACCTGCCCTCCTCGTTGAGCTCTGCTCCATGTAATCCACGACTAGCGTCGTCGGCCGGGTTCAGTGCCGACGTCACGTGGCGCCATTGTTCTACATTGGAGTCCTCGTGTAACGTTGCCACTCGATTGGCCACGAAGGACTGGAAGCGTCCTTCGGTGTTTCGTATGTATTGAAGGACTGCCGTACTGTCTGTCCAGAACACTGATCGATCTGTCTATATGTAATTCAAGCTCTTGCCGTAGTTGTTTGTCTGCCTTAGCAGCCAGTACTGCAGCACAGAGCTCAAGTCGAGGTATGGTCTGCTGTTTCAGAGGGGCTAGCTTGGCTTTGCCACACACGAAAGGAGAGATGGTGAGTTCCATCTTCACACGTGGTTCTCAGATATGATACAGCTCCATACGCTCTTTGGGAGGCGTCGCAGAAGTGATGTAGTTGCACGGTAGTCACTGGATTCATATCCTCTGGTCGGTAGCATCGTGGAACGTGAACTCGTGATAGGTGAGGTAGTTCATCCAGCCATCTTTGCTATGCGACCCTGTTTTGTTCAGTGATTTGTTCATCCCATCCAACACCTCATCTACACTCATCTTGGAATATGATTTTGGCTCCTTTGACACTCGGAGCGATGAGTCCCAGTGGGTCATATATGGAGCTGACCATACTCAGAAGGCCTCTTTTCGTCTCCGGTTTCTTAGGGATCTGGACCCGGACCACTAGTTCGTCCTTTTCCAGGTCCCACAAGATTCCCAACGCTCGTTCAGTGGGGAGCCTGTTATCTTTCAAATTACTTCCTTTACTCCCACAGCTTTCTCTGTCTGTGGAATTGCCTTGAGGACCTCCTTGTGATTACAGACCCACTTCGTAAGTCTGAATCCGCCCCTTTTCATCAGCTGTCTCAGCCGATGGGTAATTATCGTTGCCTTTCCCGGCGAATCTACTGAGAGAAGCAAATCGTCGCCGTAGAAGTTACGATTCGCTTTCTTGATGTCGTCATGGAGACTTTCCCCGTAATCTTGGAATGTTCGTTGTAGCGCATACCCGGCGCATGAAGGACTCCACACTCCTCCAAAGAGATGTACTGTCATTCGGTAAGTGGTGGGGGCCCCTGACAGCTGGTCGTTCGGGTACTACTTGCACTTGGTGGAACATTGCCTCGATATCAGCCATGAGTGCCACCTTTCCTTGTCTGAATCTGATGAGGACTCCCATCAATTTGTTGTTAAGGTCTGGCCCTTGCATCACCTGGCTGTTCAACGACATCGACTCATATTCGGCTGCACAATCAAACACTATTCTCACCTTCTCTGGCTTGTTGGGATTCATCACAGGGTGGTGTGGGAGATACTAGGTCTTCCCGGGTGCAACACTGAGTTCTTGACGTGGGACTCGCTCAGCATGTCCCTCGTCGATTAGACGTCTCATCTCTTCTTTATACTTCTGAGAGAGCCCTGGGTTCTTCAGGAGGCGTTTTCTCAATCCTGCCAATCGCTGCTCGGCAAGTTTCTTATTGACTGGGAGTCCCGGTTCTTCATGGCGAAACGGGATGGGAAGTTGGTAGTGTCCGTCCACTTGAGTAATTGACGTTGACCACTGCGTCAGGACTCTCTTGTCTTCAACAGAGACGGGATCATCGTTACTGTAGGCTGAGTCATATTCCCAGAAGCGCCGGACTTGTTTTTTCAGATTTGTCACCGAATTTAGTGTTGCCATTCTGACAAAGTGGTTGATCACGGCATAATCACGGCTCGCCACTCCAAGCGGTCCATTTATAGTCCAACCTAGCAAGGTGCGTATTGCAAACGGCTCTCCGTCTTTCCCGGTTCTTACTTCTAATGGTGCTAGTGCTTGTGGTACGTCTAGACCTATCAGGAGATCCACTCTTTTCGGTGCTTGGCGTAGCGCAGTACCTCGTAGGTGTTCCCACATGGTGACATCTTGGGTGTCTGCGACCGACGATTTCAGGGAAGACGGTAGATTCTCAACAATGATGACCTTGGGGATAATGATGGATCGGCTCTTTCTGACTCCTACGCTAGCCACTCTCACACTGATTTCTTCGGTGTTTACACTATTACTTTCTTTCAGGATTGTGCCAATGGAGAGGGAAACTGGCCTTCCCTCTGCCTGCAGCCGGTAAGCTAGACTACGCGTGCAATATGATCGGTTGCTGCCTGAATCCAAGAGAGCTCCGGTGACTACTGCTTCTTTCGCCTCTAGGTTCTTTTCTTCCACGCTGACTTTCACTATTGGAAGTGCGACTCTGCTGGAACTTTGTAGTCACAACTCGCAATCGTTGGGTTCTTCACGCTGATCATCAATTCCATTGTTGGTTATGGTTTTCCCTGACCTATTTATGCGGATTTCTTTTCCCCATGGTGCTTGTACCGGCTTCGACCTTCCATGATTTAGCTCTACTAAATGCCGATTCCGGTGGTGGCATAATAGCCTTACGTTGACTCATTCTAGGTCGCTTGTGGTCAGGTGCTATATTTATTTGGTAGGCGCCCCCTGTGGTGGCTCTCTTCACCCTTTGGAGGCTAGTCTGGTGTTCTCCCTTCTCAACTTCGCCCCGTTGCACCTTGTCATTGCTCGTCAGAGCTCCCGTGAAGTGCAGGAGCCTCGAATGTACTCCAGAGCAGCCATCTATACCACATACCATCTTCTGGCTGCACTCTGTTATCCGATTATGACCCAGGCAGGCATAGCAGCGACGTTGTTCCCATACAAGGGAAGTTCGCTTTCCTGTGGACATGCTGAGGAATGTCCGGCACATCTGAAGAAGGTTATCTCCACGGCATAGCGAGCAGCGTTCATCGTCCATTTCTCTGGTTGTCTTTATTCCTGATGTCACCAGACCCACAAGTCTCTTCCTCGACGAGGATTGACGTGAGTCTGCATAAATTCTGCTTGGTTCTTCCTGTCCTCGTCCCTTTGTGACCTCCTCCGCCTTGTCGACCATATCCATTGTGAATTCCAACATCCACTCGATCCCAGGAAGCTTTTCCCACTTTCTTTTGTATTTATGCGCCTTATCCACGTAGTCGTCCCTCATCTTTCCCTTGAACCTCTCAGCTAACGTGCTTATTGATTCATACGTATCAATCTGATGTAGTTCTCCCAAGACCTTCAAGTTCCTCACGCAATTCCCCAGTTCGTCTGAGAACTGTTGGAGGCCCTTTGCGTCACTTAGTCTCACAGTTGGACCTCGCAGGGCCTTCTTTATTAGCTGGCAAACGTAAGTGTGCTTATTGCCGTGACGTTTCTCTAATATGTCCAAAGTTCCTTGTACTCGGCTTTGGGATCTTGAATTTGCAGACATCCCCGCAAAGCGTCCTTAGCGGGCCCAGCGTAGGCAGCGAGAAGTGTCTCTAATTAAAGGTAGTGGTTTCGGTGAACTAGCTTGATGTTCGGAAGTACTTCCGCACTCTCCCTGGTGAGATGTTCCCGGCTCTGCGGTTAAGGTGAGCGCCGGGAGTCCTCTTGGAGTATATAACGTTTCTTCGTTAGTTTCAATTACAGAGGAAAGTTTAGTCTCTGGTGGTGATAAACACCTTTCCGCGATCTTCTGTGCTGCCCTTGCCTTGTAGTTGATTCATACCTTCGGTGACGTTTTGCATCATCGCTGTCATGTGAGCGAACATTTGCTGCATTTGTTGGTATTGCTCACATAGTTGTCCTTCGATTCCTTTGACAGGTGGTTCCTTTCTCTTCTCGGGAGACAGGTGTACGGTAGACGGGTTTATCTCACGCTGCCTTGGCGAGGTGGGTGAGACATCGGTCTCTATGTCCACAGTGTCTCCTTGTTCTACGCCGGACACGCTCCCCACTTCTGACTTATTCTCTTTCCCGTCCATGACTGCCCGAACAGCAAGCGTAATCTGTCTTGCTCGATAAGTGTATGCAGTAACGCTTAGTATCAGGTGCCCACGATCGCAGATATCACACAATTGGAGTTGATGTCACACAGATGCGTGCCATGCGCAGGAGTGATGTCACATACGAGTGAAGTCCCTCTAAACACGTGACGAGCAATACCCACGAGTGATGTCACACAAACACGACCACAGTGATGTCACACAGTACCTCAAACACGTGACGTGCAATACGCACGAGTGATGTCACACAAACACGACCACAGTGATGTCACACGGTCCCTCAAACACGTGACGTGAAATACGCACGAGCGATGTCACACAAACACGACCACAGTGATGTCACGCACGAGCGACGATGTCACACTAACATGGCCACAGTGATGTCACACACGAGGGATGTCACTCAAACACGTGACGTGCAATACGCACGAGTGATGTCACACAAACACAACTACAGTGATGTCACGCACGAGCGACGATGTCACACTAACATGGCCACAGTGATGTCACACACGAGCGATGTCCCTCAAACACGTGATGTGCAATACGCACGAGTGATGTCACACAAAAACGACTACAGTGATGTCACACACCAGCTACGATGTCACACTAACACAACCACAGAGATCCACAATCACTGTAGGGACTCGTTACACAACTGATGTCACAAACACTACTGCGGCGCCCTTACTTGTACAACGTTACGGCTTGTCACAACCTTCGTTGTTATTTCTTAATTACACACACATACTTATATATACTGTCGCGATCCCACTACCCTTTATACTTGGGGAGTGAATCCTACCCCAAGTTATTAACAAATAAAGGAACAAATAGGGAACACGGCAATAATTATCCTCACCAAAAACCTACTCAACTAAATGTACTTGAATAAGTAAGAACAGTTGAAATAAGTGAATCACAAAAGGGAAGATAATTAATTAATTCAATTTATGTTCTAAAGGGAGTAATGACTAGCAAACATGAATTTAAGGGTATAAGTAAGTGTATAATAAAATAACAGTGATGCCGGAAGGGCGAAAATATACTGTAAGGAGTTAGACCAAACAAATATTACTTAACATTACTATATTACACAGACATACGAAATATATATATACAACAATCACTACAAAATGATTATTTCCTACCAAACAGGAGATTCCTTACCACCAGGATCCCTTCCTAGGCCTAACTAAACGTGTCACTAATACCTGATACCCCTAGGGCATTGCAGAAGACTGGATAAAGCACTAGACAAGGGTCAAGGCTAGAGAACGAATGGACACGTCTAACCTATGCCACGGTTTTTCGCTACTGCGGAAGCGTGCCCACGCGGGGAGGAGAGCGTCTCATATCACGTGATTCAGGACATTTGCTGGATATTTTATATTATTAATTAATATTGCTCTTGAGTTGACTTAACAGAGTAAGACAATGATGCATATAAATTACATACATAAATATACAATTAACCTAAGTAACTAAGAACAATAATAATATAATAAGTACAATTAACAATTTATTAATAGCTTGTATGAAATGTAGGCGTGAACATATGCCTCACGCTATGCGAGTTCCCGAGCGCTACAGGCACGTGACACCTCCCCCAAAAAAGTGAGCTTACAACTAACTGGAAGCGAAAATGGATATACAGCTACACAGTGAAAGTAATAACTAACACAATTGGTTTAAATCAATATGAAGCAAAAAATTCATAATATAAACACAAGGTACTCAATGACAATAAAACAAAAAAATAATTTGCATATAGACATAGTTACTAAATAATCAGACTCGAGAAAGTGCATCAGCCAACACGTTCTCTTTTCCGCGGATATGGGAAATGTTCAAGTTATAGGGCTGAAGTGATAGAGCCCACCTCAAAAGTCTTTGGTTGGTATGTTTCATCTTGTCAACAAAAGTAAGTGGGTTATGATCAGTGAACACTTGAATGGGATAAGCAGTGCTGCCAATATATACTTTGAAGTTTTCTAGTGCCATGATCACTGATCAGTGACAAAGCCTCCTTTTCAATGGTGGCATAGCTTCTTTGATATTTGTTAAATTTTCTAGAAAAATAGCACAACGGATGAAGCATTTGATCACTCTCACCCTTTTGCAGAAGCACAGCACCGGCGCCAATTTCACTGGCGTCGACATGGAGAGTGAACTGTTTCTGGAGGTCAGGTGCAAGTAGTACAGGAGCATTTGCTAGCAGGGATTTAAGATTCTCAAATGATTCCTGGCAAGCCGTAGTCCACTTGAAGGTTTTCTTGCCACTCAGCAGGTCAGTCATGGGAGAGGCAACGGAGGAGAAGTTTGGACAAAAACGGCGGTAGTACCCCGCCATACCCAGCAACCTCATCACACTCTTCTTATCGCCTGGCACTGGCTACTGTTGAATTGCCTCAATTTTGGCTGCTATAGGCTGGACTTCCCCTTGTCCGACCACATGCCCCAAGAAAGTGACGTGGGCATGGCCGAACTCAGTTTTGACGAGGTTCACCGTCAGCTTGCTTGCAGCCAGTACGGAGAAGAGGGCTTGTAGACGACTCGTGTGATCTTCCCAGGAACTGCTGAAGACGATAAGGTCGTCTAGGTAACAGCGGACACCTTCCAGACCAGACGTGATGAAATTCATGAGGCGTTGAAAGGTTGCAGGGGCGTTCCGCATACCAAACGGAAGGACTGTGAATTGGTACAACCCCTCAGGAGTGACAAAAGCAGAGATGGCCCTGGAGCGTTCAGTCAGTCTTATCTGGTAGTAGCCCTGGAGGAGATCCAATTTGGTCACATACCTTGCCTGTCCAAGATCGTCGATCACGTCGTCGATGCGTGGCAAGGGATAACCATCGGGTTCAGTGACAGCATTCACCTTGAGATAATCCACACACAGCCGCATTGACCCATTCGGCTTTGGAACTAGAACAACAGGGGATGCCCATGGGCTGATGCTGGGTTCGACGAGGCCTAGCTCTTGAAGACGCTGTACCTCGGCTCGCACACACTCCCGCTTGAAGGCATTAAGACGGTAGGGACGCTGTCGGATTGGCTTGGCTCCCCTGGTCTCAACGTCATGCTCCAGCACTGAACAAGAGAGTGGGTAATCACCAACTATAATAAGATACTCCTGTAATAGAGACTTTATATTATTGGCTTGGTCACTAGAGAGATGACACAACTTAGCACTGGGGTCCTCCAAGATAGTCGAGTTTTCAACTTTTACACTAGACCCATTCATTATTTCAGAAAAACACTGATCTTTATCATCCTAACACTCTGGCACAATGATACAATTTGGCAAGGATTGATCAACACAGGCAACTGCTTTTCCCAGGGTTTCGTTACGAACATGATATGGCTTTAAAAGATTGACATGGATAAGGCGTTTTTTCTTACGCCGTTCAGGGGTGCTAATCACATAATTCACGGACCCCTGTTTTTCTAGTACTTCATATGGACCACTGTATTTGGATTCAAAAGGGTGATCATGTAAGGGCAGGAAGGCCAACACCTGCTCCCCCACTTGGAATTCTCTAGGTTTTGCCTTATGGGCCTTATCAAAATGCAGTTTCATTTTCACCTGAGCACACCTTAAGTTGGACTGGGCAAGTTCTACAGCCAGACGCAACTTCTCCTTGAATTGGACCACATATGAAGCTAAGGGCGTCGCGCTCTGATCACTCAACCAACACTCTTTTAACACCTTAAGAGGCCCTCGTGCCTCATGTCCATAGACGAGCTGGAAGGGCGAGAATCCTAGCGACTCTTGTTTACTGTCCCGAACAGCAAACAAAAGCAGGTCAACTCCCTCGTCCCAATCCTTCCCAGTCTCCAGACAGAAGGTGCGCAACATGAGTTTTAGTGTCTGGTGAAACCTCTCTACCACCCCCTGTGACTGAGGGTGATAGGCCGAAGACCTCAACTGCCGGACTCCCAGGGTTTGCATTACCTGATTAAACAACCGGGAAGTAAAATTGGAACCCTGATCTGACTGCACCACTGTAGGAAGGCCTACTTGAGTGAAGAAGTGGGTTAAGGCTTTGATAACATTCTTCGCTGTGATGCGGCGCAAGGGAATGGCTTCAGGATAACGGGTTGCACAATCAATAATGGTTAGCAAGAACTGATGACCACGAGGGGTCTTAGGTAAGGGACCGACACAATCTATGACCACCTTACTAAAGGGCTCTTCAATGACTGGGATAGGCTGCAGAGGGAACGGTTTAACACTGGGGTTCGGTTTCCCCGCTACCTGACAATCATGGCAAGTGCGACAGTAAGAGCTGACGTCTTTCTTCATCCTAGGCCAAAAGAACGGGGATAAAATTTTTGCATAAGTCTTCCTAACTCCTAAATGACCACCCACCCCATCATGAGCGATACTAAGTACGTCCTGCCGCAAAGGTTTGGGAATAACAACTTGATGATGAACTAACCAAGGGTGATTGGCAGGAGAATTGGAGGGACGGAACTTCCGCATTAATACACCAGACCTAGTGTAGTAGCAATTTGATTCTTGCTCAGCTTCTGTCTCAGTAACTGACCTATTGAGAAAGCCTACTAGCTCAGGATCCCCTGCTTGTAGCTCAATAAACTTACTCCTAGTGATGGGAGAGGAACCAAAACTTGTGACATCTGGGTTCCTATCTCCATGAGAACTACTCTGGAGGTTATCTGGTTGTGGGGAATCCTCAAAAAATTCACTGAGACCAAGATCAGTATGGTCCGGTTGGATAAGATTATCCTCGGACTTCTCACAGTCCTGGAGGGAAACTTCATCAGCTTCACTAGTCTCTTCTACCTCTGTACTGCGGCTCATGCTACGGGTCACAGCACACGCAGGGAACAACCCTGGAAAGTCTACTTCTAACTGCACAGTATTATTCTCGGCAGTGGGACAAGATGAGATCACAACATTAGGGAACATCATGTCGCCAACGAGGTCATTTCCTATCAATAGAGAGACCCCTTCTACAGGTAAGCTATCTACTACTCCTAACGTGACATAGCCTGACTTTATGGATGACCGCAGGTACACTTGACAAAGGGGAATACGCGACCCACCGGTCAAACCGTTCACAAGCACCCAGCTACCAGTATAGCATGAATCCAGGAATGGAGCAGCTTCTTTAGTAACAAGAGATAAGGCTGAGCCTGTGTCTCTCAAGAGTTTAACAGAAATGGGTTGACTGAATTGATCCAAAGCTAAGGAACCAGGAGAACAAAATGGTTCAAAGGTTGATATCATAGAAGAGGGGGAAGCATTCAGGGCAACAGTCTGACTGAGGGCAGTGACACAGGGCTCCAATAATTTCTCCGATTGCTCGGCCACCCTGACCAAAAGAGCGGGGGATCCTTGGTGAAAGGAATTTCTTTTCTTTAACTTGAGACAGTCGCTGATGACATGTCCTGGCTTCTTACAGTACCTGCAACTAGAGTTTCTCTCACCAGTAGGAGTGGATCCACCTGTCCCATGGACTATAGGCTCACCCGGGGTAGATGATGCAGAAACTGAGGGTCGGGTCGGTATGACAAGAGGCAGGGACCCCGATGTAGATGTTGGTGTGGGCCGCTTGAAGGAAGTGAAGGACTGGGACATGGGAGCATAAGACGTGGAATTTACATTTCTATTAGTTAAGGAATAATGGTCAGCCACTGGACCAGCATCAGCCAGGGTACAGATACCTCTCTGATCCAAGTGAGCTCGAATGTCGCCTGGGATACACTTTCTAACCTCCTCTAGCAGGATTAGTTCAACAAGCTTGTCATGTTCTACATGGGCAGACTCACTTTCAATCCACCTCCGACAAAGGACCTGTTTCTGCCTGAAGAACTCCACAAATGTTTGTTTGTCAGTCTTCCGGCAGTTACGGAACTGTTGCCGGTAGGCTTCAGGAACAAGTTTATAAGCACTCAAAACCGCGGACTTAACAAGGGCATAGTCTAGACATTGATCCTCAGAGAGGGCAGAAAACACATCTAATGCTTTACCAGTGAAAGATCTATAAATAAGTTGAGACCACTGAGAAACAGGCCACTTGTTAAGTCGGGCAATTTTCTCAAAAAGAGAGAAGAATTTGTCTGGTTCTTCCTCATTAAATTTAGGAACACTGTTGAGACATTTGTCTACACTGAATGTTGAAGTATTACTATCTTGAGCCAAACCTCGTTGTTTGAGAGTTTCCAGCTCCACCTCGAGTCTTTTGAGTTCAACTTGTAAGGCCAAATTACTTGGTGTAACAATTTCCTCTGAATTTCCCGACGGTTGGGCTATGATTTCATTGTCAATAAGGTAGTTGAGGACAGCCTCTTTTAACCTAGCCTTATTCATGGAAGAGCGGCCTTCTACTTCATAATAAGCAGCGAGGGATTGCCACTCTGCCTTAGTAAGCCCCTTCAGTACTTCGGCTGAAGGTGAAGCCAAAAAGCTTTCCAGGTCAAACATGTTGAACTCAAAATCGAGTAGCGAAAAAAAAAAGTAACCGTGGCAGCTAAGCTAACTAGCTAGCTAATTAATAATATCAAAATGCAATCAACTGTGAAACACAGCAAGGGATTAACCAAACACCTGGTACACAAGGTAAGGGTTAACTCACCAGTAGCTTAAGCAATAACAGGAGCAACATAAATGAACACTGTGAACACAGCAACTTGCATCCAAAAATACTTAGCGATGAAACAACACCTGGCGAGTAACAACACTTGATATGACACAACAATGGTGGTTAGCTCCCTGACACAGGCCCCCACTTTTCGCGATCCCACTACCCTTTATACTTGGGGAGTGAATCCTACCCCAAGTTATTAACAAATAAAGGAACAAATAGGGAACACGGCAATAATTATCCTAACCAAAAACCTACTCAACTAAATGTACTTGAATAAGTAAGAACAGTTGAAATAAGTGAATCACAGAAGGGAAGATAATTAATTAATTCAATTTATGTTCTAAAGGGAGTAATGACTAGCAAACATGAATTTAAGGGTATAAGTAAGTGTATAATAAAATAACAGTGATGCCGGAAGGGCGAAAATATACTGTAAGGAGTTAGACCAAACAAATATTACTTAACATTACTATATTACACAGACATACGAAATATATATATATACAACAATCACTACAAAATGATTATTTCCTACCAAACAGGAGATTCCTTACCACCAGGATCCCTTCCTAGGCCAAACTAAACGTGTCACTAATACCTGATACCCCTAGGGCATTGCAGAAGACTGGATAAAGCACTAGACAAGGGTCAAGGTTAGAGAACGAATGGACACGTCTAACCTATGCCACGGTTTTTCGCTACTGCGGAAGCGTGCCCACGCGGGGAGGAGAGCGTCTCATATCACGTGATTCAGGACATTTGCTGGATATTTTATATAATTAATTAATATTACTCTTGAGTTGACTTAACAGAGTAAGACAATGATGCATATAAATTACATACATAAATATACAATTAACCTAAGTAACTAAGAACAATAATAATATAATAAGTACAATTAACAATTTATTAATAGCTTGTATGAAATGTAGGCGTGAACATATGCCTCACGCTATGCGAGTTCCCGAGCGCTACAGGCACGTGACAATACATATATACATACATGTACATATAACCTGAATGTTGTACACACTTAGTCCACAAATCCCTTTCATTTATGTATTTCTTCATGGTTCCTTATCATCATTGTTTGATATACTGTGGTGTCACTGGTATAGGAAGATCAGCTGTTAGTTATAATCACTTGGTTGCGTGTCCTAGCGAACGCTAACTACCAGTCCGTCCAGACCAAACATTACGACACTGTCCGGGTGTTCTGAAACCTTAGCTCACTAGGTGCACGGCCTCCCTGTTCGGAAATGAACGCTCACAGCCCCGTATGTGCAGACCGAAGCTTTACGACACTGTCCAGGTATTTAAGACACTTCACTCAAACACAAAGCACTCGCTCTCACTGTCTCGCTGCTGACGACGCACGTGATCCACCCACTGTGGGTGGGTGGGTGGGCGATCGACGAGCCTATGCTCTCCCACGCTGAACTCCGGTGTTGGTCCTTCGACAGTCCTCCCGTGTACGTTTTGACTGTTAACACTCATAGGAGAATTATTGGTTTGTTGCTGGAGAAATAAACCCTCAACGTTGACGCGTACCATATAATTCGGTCAAAACCTGTTAAAGAACATTTCTCATATAACAAATGCTGTTATCTCAGGTCACATATTATGAAATACAATCAATATACAGTACATAGTCTGTTAACATCTTAAATATAACTCGCATGTTATAACTATTGATACAGGAGACAACTGGTATAATATGATGAAATTGCAGTACACAAATATACTTATTAAAGTTATTTAGAGTTTCTTAGCAGATTCTAATACTTCACGATCACTCACGTTTTAGGGTCTAGTGGTCTGAACCAACGTGTTGTCTGTCCTGTAGAAATCAGTAGACTACCCTCGAGGGCAATCTCAGCCCGGAGGCGAGGGCCATATGTTTTCGTATTGAAACACCTTAGCAGATTGGTCAGCAAATTCGTTGTCAACACTATATCTCTTATCTCACCCCCCCTCTCTCTCTCTCGCCTAGTTTATCTTGTTATGGTTATCCCTCTCTTTCTCTCTCTTTTAGTTTATCTTACTGTGGCGGTAACAACCACAGATCCGAGTTTCCCGACATGTTGGCGCAAGCGGAAGTCAACTTCTACGTTGACGACCTGCTCATGTCGCTGGACTCATCAAATGAAGCATCAATGTTAGCGTGTGAGCTTCAAAGACTGTTGGCGCGTGGAGGATTTCGGTTAACTACGTGGGCCAGTAATCACAAAGAAGTGTTGGCTACCATCCCACCGGAAGAGAGGCAAAATGCACTGAAGGAAATTGATCTGAGGCAAGACAAATTGCTACTGGAGCGAGCCCTGGGGGTTAGGTGGCTCCTGGAAGGTGATCAGCTCGCCATCAAGGTGCAACCAAACTCAAGGCCAGCGACCAGGAGAGGAGTACTAAGCCTGGTCAGTTCTATTTATGACCCACTGGGGTTCGTAGCCCCATTCATCATCAGGGCTAAAATATTATTTCAGTGTGAATGCAGGCGTCGATTAGGGTGGAATGAACCTTTGTCGGCTGTTAATCACACGTCCTGGAGCACCTGGCTAGGAGAACTGGCCCACCTAGGGAAATTAAGGGTACCCAGATGCCTAAAAACAGCATGTGCTAAAGAAATCATCTCAGCACAGTTGCACACCTTCTGCGATGCATCGCAGGCTGCTTACGGTGCGGTGACCTATCTGAGAATGGTAAACTCTGGCGGAAGTGTCCAGTGCTCTTTCGTGTACGGACGGGCCAAGCTGGCCCCACTCAAGCAACTGACAATACCAAGGCTGGAACTTTGTGCAGCTGTCCTGGCAATGAACGCTGATCGAACGATTCGCCGAGAAATGACCATGACCATACACGAATCTTATTTTTGGACGGATTGCATGCTAGTCTTGCAGTATGTATAGATATGTATATACGAAGATATGTGAACACGCCTGACGGCAAGACTCTGTTACCATTCATTGTACCATTTATTCACATGTCTGTATTACTACCTATTATTATAGCATGTCTGATATCTATGCTAATGTCTAATGTCTATGTCTACTTACTATGCCCCGATGAACCATGTCTGTACCGCGCTTGTCAAGTAACTAGAAGTTCTCATTTATTGTCCTAGTAATGTCTAGCAACTCTCCCTGCCGAGTTAGCTAAATTCGCTCAGATCGGCTCAGGTCTGGTTACGACAAGGAGTCCCTTTTGCTTGCTCCTGTTTTGTACCTGTTGGTTATCCTGCCAAGTCTTGTACTTATGGAATATATTTACTGCTCGTGCTCTGGAGTTTGAAGAACCTTGTCTAGGTTACATCCCACCACATGGCGCAGTTTGAGTAGCTCCAACACGACAGTTGACAAGTTTCAAGTGCCGGCCTCGTCTGTTTCCCGCTCCTCCTCTGTTTCCCGCCCAGAAGATGTATTCTACAGTGCCCCTGGATTTAAAGTGCTTTGTGACCTTGTGAAGTGCCCTAAGTGAAGTGCAGTGCCTTTGATGTCTGTTTTGCTATGTTTCTGGGGCCCTACAGGTAGCAGAAACCCTTTTAGCCCAGTTTTCAAGAGAGCACTTCAGGCATACATCCTCCGTCTACGCCGGCCCGCAAGCCACTGCTCTCCTCGACTGAGTCATCACCGACATCTCGCCCAGGCGCGCAGAGGAATACAGAGTCCAGTAACACCGCCGCCGGCCTCCTCCACTCAACTTCACAAATATTACAGTCAAAACTCTTTTACTTACCTGCCAGTTCCTGCACTTAGGCTGGTACATTGATGAAAACATAGTACTTCACCTTATTCTCCTTGTCTTTCCCATCGCAACCATACCAAACACGAGATGTCTGACTACGACGATTTGTTGGGGAATTCAAATGAGGATTATGAGGAAGACGAAGCCTCACAGACCCTCCCATCCCCCCTCACGCCTCACACGCCGGGCGCGCCAAATTCAAAGGATGGGAGCCAGGATATACCTCAGTTAATTCACTTTCTACAAGTTTCCCAAGAGAAGGAAGTCCAAAGACGTCAATTAGAGGAGGAAAAACGACGTCAAGAGGAATTGTCAAAACAGTCAGAGGAATCAGCTTACCGTCTTCAACTCCAACAACAACACCAAGCTGATAACCGCAAATTCCTGGAACTATTTGAATTGCTGGCAACGTGGACGACTTCACCAGCTGCCACAGCCAATTCGTCAGCTTCAGCCTCTTCATCTGCCCTTCAGACAACGCCTCCTCACACGTCGCCTATCCCTCTTGGGTATGCCTCAGTGCCTTCTCAACCAGCTGCTCCAGTCTCAACTCTCATCGACCTCTCCATGCCTCCTCCATTACCTGCCGTCTCAAGTACACCCCTGCACAGCAAGTCTTTAGTTTCCAGCCCCCCACCTCTTCAATCTGATGCAACATATCAAGTATACCGTCAATGGCGACGTCGTTTCGAAGACTGTGCTGTTATGTCTGACCTCAACCGAATGCCCCTTCATAAACAACTCATCCAATTAAGATCGTGCATTTCCCTCGATGTTCAACGCCTCCTAGAGCACACGCTAGCTATTCCCCCTGACTCCCCCATGTCAGAGACAGAGGTTTTAAACGCCTTGCAGAGTCATTTCCGAGGCCTCCACAATGAAGCTTTGCACCGTAGGGAACTGCTATCCTGCAAACAAGCTTCTGGGGAATCATTCTCAGACTTCTACGCACGACTTAAGGACCTAGCAGCCGAGGTGGACCTATGTACAGGCGATCCTGTAACTTGTGCTGAGACCCAGCTCAAGATGATCTTGCTGATGGGTGTACGTGACGAGGACCTGCTTCAGAAACTCCTCACCCTCGACGCCGCCTCTTCCCTCACCGAATTCGTCACCTGTTGCAGGTCGTATGAGGCCACAAGAGAGGCTGCCTCAGCTATACGCTCATCGCCGTCTCAAGTTCACGCCGTCTCCACCTACAAGAGGAATCAATGCCAGATGCAAACGGCGTCCTCTCCACAGCCCCCGTCACAGTCACCAGTTTCTTCTCCCGAATCCTGCAGAAACTGTCAGCGCCAGTGCGGTCCAGGAAAGTGCCCTGCGGCTGATAGTAAATGTCGAAACTGCGGGTTTCAAGGCCATTGGCCCCGCACAACTCGATGTCCTGCCAACAAGGTCTCATGCAACGCTTGCAACAAGCAAGGACACTTCGCCAAGTGTTGCAGGTCCACCAAGAAGCCTCCATCTCCAGGTCAAAACGTCTCTTCACAGCCCGACAGAACGTCCACACCACCGTCCCCCAAGAACAACAAAGGATGCCGACGCGTGGATGATGCCTCGAGTGACAGGTCCCCCAAGCCCGTCAATGTTCGTCTGTCCTACGGTGCCAACTCTTCCAGGAGTAGCCTGTCACCCACAGCCATGAAAGACGTGCTCACAGCGGACGGGTCCCCGATGTCTCCAGCTTTGGGTTGCTTCAAGGCAACATTACAGCTCGGTCCCAAGTCTTGCCTTGCCACAGTCCACGTCCATGAGGGCATCCAAACCCCTCTCTTGTCATGTGGCCATTGTCAGGACTTGGCCATCGTCTCATCCGAGTTCCCAAAGCCCATCCTCGCCTTGACACACCTCAACAGGTGTGCAGAGATACCTGTTTCAACCATGACCACACCTGCTGCCGCCCGGGAGTTTTTTCTTCGTCAGTTCAGCGACGTCCTTGTCTCGAAGTCCGACCTCTATTAGACGCCGCTCAAGAAGATGACAGGCCCCCCGATGAGAATCCACCTGAAGCCTGGCGCGACGCCTTTCGCCACCTACACACCCAGACCGATCCCCTTTGCCCTACGGGACAAGGTGAAGGCGGAGCTCGATTCTCTGGTGCAGCAGGGGATCACCAGACACGCCGGTGAAGAGCCCTCCGAGTGGTGCCACCCTATGGTCTTGGCACCCAAGCCTGTAGGTGTTCGCATCACAGTGGACCTCACCCATCTCAACTCGCAGGTCTCCCGACCCGCCCATCCATCGCCTACGCCCATTCAAGCAGTCTGCAGCGTCACCCCGTCTGCAAAGTTCTTTACCATGGCGGATGCACTACATAGGTACTGGCAAGTCGACCTGGCGGAAGAAGATCGCCACCTCACTACATTCATCACGCCCCACAGCCGCTTCCAACACTGCCGCGGACCCATGGGCTTCGCAGCAACGGGGGATGCGTATTGCCTCCATGGGGATATGGTTCTGCAGGGTGTCACCAACTGCGTGAAGGTCGTAGATGACATCCTGCTCTTCGACGATGATCTCCCGGCCCACTTGAACCAAGTTCATCTGATGCTCACAAGATGTCGTGCCCATGGTATCACTCTGAACAAAGATAAATTTGAGGTCGCCGCATCCGAAGTTAGCTACTGCGGCTACAACATCTCGCCAGAGGGGATCTCAGCTGATGAGGAGAAGGTCAAGGCCATCAGGGACTTCCCTACTCCAGCGATCCTGACCGACCTTTGCTCGTTTATGGGCCTGGTAAATCAGCTGGCCGACTTCTCCCCTGAAATCGCCACATCAGCCCAACCTCTATGCCCCCTCATGAGCCCCAAGTGCTCTTTCCTCTGGACTCCTGACCACGACCTAGCGTTCAGGAATGTTAAGAAGGCGTTGCTGTCACCACCAGTCTTGGCACCCTTCGACCCGTCCTTACCAGTGGTCCTCCAGACTGATGCCTCCCTTCTATACGGCCTCGGATATGCCCTCCTTCAAGATCACGGCCAAGGTAGACTGAGCTTAGTTCAGTGTGGCTCCAGGTTTTTGACCGACACGGAGACCAGATACGCCACCATGGAACTAGAGATGCTGGCAGTCGCCTGGGCTATGGCCAAGTGCTGCCTTTACTTGTTCGGCCTTGGGCATTTCACCCTCATGACGGACCATCGCCCGCTCATACCCATCCTCAATCACTACACGTTGGACGCCATCGAAAATCCTCGCCTCCAAAGTCTCAAAGCCCCCTACGTCTTTACGGCTGTGTGGCGCGCCGGTAAGCTTCTGTGCATACCAGACGCCCTCTCTCGAGCCCCTGTTAGTCGCCCCACACCTGAAGATGAAGTCGAATGTACCACGGCCGCGGCTCACGTTCGGTCTTTTGTGACACACACAACCACTTCTCTTGCTGACAAGACGACGACGACGCCCTCCAGCGAAGACGATAGGACTCTCCAGGAGCTTCGCATCGCCGCCGCTCAAGACCCGGCATACGTCCAACTCCTCGACTACGTCTCCGCTGGATTCCCCACCAACCACTACGACATTCACGCCTCCGCCCTCCCCTTCTGGAAGCTAAGGGATAGCCTCTATGCGGATGGAGAGCTGGTGTTGTACGGCCCCAGGATCGTCGTTCCCGCTGCCCTCCGCCAGCACACCTTATCCCGCCTCCATGACAGCCACCGCGGCGTTGAAGCCACCAGGCGCAGAGCCCGTCAGACCGTCTTCTGGCCTGGTATTGACGCCGATATTAAGAGCACGGTGGAGGCCTGTGAGCGTTGCCAGCAACTCCAGCCCAGCCAGCAACAAGAGCCGTACCTGTGCAATGACCTCCCAAAGCGGCCCTTTGAATCCGAGTCCGCCGACTTCTTTCATGTGGCCGGAAAGTCTTTCCTGGTAGTCGCCGCAGGCTCTCTGGATGGCCCGTGGTGGTTCCCTGTGATCGGGACACCACCTCTTCCAGGGTCATCCGGATGTTCTGTTGCTTCTTCCGGGAAGTCGGAGTGCCTCTCCGCCTCCGAACCGATGGTGGGCCCCCGTTCAATAGCCACGAGTTCAAGAGCTTCGCCGAACGCTGGGGCGTCCACCACATCGTCACCTCACCTCATTACCCGCAGGCGAATGGCCACGCCGAGGCAGTGGTAAAGTCCGCAAAACACCTCATCCTCAAGACAGCACCGACGGGGAACCTGAACTGTGAGGAGTTCGACAGGGGCCTACTGGAACTCCGTAACACCCCTACCCCTGCCGGACGCTCTCCTGCCCAGGTGTTGTATGGCCGCCCCCTTCGTACTTGTGTGCCTGCCCACCCCCAGTCCTTCTTAGATGAATGGCAGATCAAGGCGGACGAGTGTGACCGCCGTGAGGCTGCCCGGATGGCCCAAGTGACAAGCCACTATGACGCCCACGCCCGTCCCCTTCCCAGGTTGACTGTCGGCCAGCAAGTACGAATCCAGGACCCTAGTCATCACACCGCTGGGACAAGGTCGGGGTCGTCATGGGCCGTGGCGAGTCCCGTTCGTACCAAGTCCGCCTCCCCAGTGGTCGTGTGTGGTGGCGAAACAGACGCCATCTCCGCCCAGTGCCATCCTCTAGTGACGAACCTTCCTCCCCGTCCCCTGTGGCCCCTTGCCCAGACCAGGAACGAAGGTCGTCAGTTGATCCTCCCATTGCCCCTCGCTGCTCCCCCCGACTCATGGAAAAAGAGTCCGTAGCCGCTCGAGATTGCACTAATCATTATAGCAGAAGCAAATAGTCCACGCAACAAATGGCACCTTGGTCGAGTGATGGAAGTCAAGGCTGGCGAGGGTGGACTTGTCCGACAGGCAGTGGTTAAGACGACGACGTCCACAATGTTGCGACCTGTGACAAAATTATGCTTGTTGGAGGGAGCAATGGAAAGGGTTGATGGAGTCGGCCAGGAGAATGAATTGGGTATCCACACATGAAGATGGTGATGTCCGAACGTCAAAGGACCAAGATGTCCTAAGGAACTGATAAGTACCACAAGCCTGAGGGCAGCTTACTCACAAGAATGTGACAAAGTTAAATACCACCAGCCTGAGGGCAGCATAGTCACGAGAACGTGACAAAATTAAAGTTAAATACCACCAGCCTGAGGGCAGCATAGTCGCATGAATGTGACAAACTTAAGTATCAAAGGCCTGATCTGGTTTTGAGCGTGAACGCTCAACGGAGTGGGTGTTACAGCAAGCGAGACATAATTATGATGACATATAAACAAATGTTATGTTAGGCTGTAGCTCATGTCATGTTTATTAAAATGTAGAGTGTTGAGATGGTTGAAGGTGAGAGGCCCAGAAGGAGGTTGGGGTGTGAAGGGAGTTTGTTTATGTATAATTATAATCACCTGACTCAGCCATAGCTGACCAGCCAAGGGGCCAGGCTATAGGTTGGGCATTTCAGTATAGCTACCCATATCTTAGAGTAAACACCTACCCTGGCTTCTCTCTAGACTTTCAACACGTAAGTTTAACTAGTACTTATTGTGTACACAGGTAGACTGTGTCATTGTTTTTGTGCCAAGATTAGACTAATTACATAGCCATGATTGTTATGTAAATATATATTGGATTAAACATTTATGTAAGAGTGCCTACGTATGACTTATTTGAAATACTAAATGAATTGTATTCAACAGGTTTGACCGAATTATAATGTTCGTGTACGACGTGAGAAGTATTATTCACCCTCTAACCGTCTGATTGGCGGTTACAACGACCATGATTATAACAACCACGAATATGATTATAACAACCACGACCATGATCATAACAACCACGACCATGATTATAACAACCACGACCATGATTATAACAACCACGACTATGATTATAACAACCACAACCATGAATATATCAAGCACGACCATGAATATAACAACCACGACTATGATTGTAACAACTACGACCATGATTATAACAATTACGACTATGATTATAACAACCACGACCATGATTATAACAACCACGACCATGATTATAACAACCACGACCATGATTATAACAACCACGACTATAATTATAACAACCACGACCATGAATATAACAACCACGACCATGATTATAACAACCACGACCATGATTATAACAACCACGAATATGATCATAACCACGACTATGATTATAACAACCACGACCATGATTTTAACAAACACGACCATGATTATAACAACCACGACCATGATTATGACAACAACGACCATGATTATAGCAACCACGACCACCTGGAAAACGATGTCGCTGTACTCTGTCAGCCGGACGGCGGTTGCTCTCTAGCCAAGCACTAGCGTTCGAACTTTCAAGCCTCGGTAAACTGTACCACCGGACTCACCACCGGGCACGAAGGGCCCACGATCACTTGTATACAACTACAGGTATTAAGTTTGTATGGGTACTCACCGATGGGCAGAGGTGATAGAGCGAGTTTGTAGTGGGTAGTGAAGCGGAGGAGGTGGATGGCGGGAGCGGAGGCGGATGGCAGGAGCGTGGGAGGCGGATGGCGGGAGCAGAGGAGGAGGGTGGGAGCGGAGGGGGCCGGGAGGAGAGACTCTGCGGCTGCCTCCTCCACCTCCTGCGCTGACTGGGGTTCCTGCGCCACTGCTTGTTCCTCCTCCGTTGATGTTTGCTCCTTTTCCATTGTTGTTTTCTCCTCCACGTCTACTGTGTGCTCCTCCTCGGCTGCCGGATGTTGTGAAGATGCTGCTGCTTCTTCTGCTGTCCCGCGACGGAAAAATTAATCCAGTGTTGATTGCTTGGTGCTACTCTTCTCTTTATACATCTCAGTGTAACAACCATGACTTTCATCAACGCTGTGTTGAATCTTTGAGCTACGTTCTCTGTTTGGGTCGACATATACAAGGATTTGCATTGCTTGCTGGATTATGTTGAACGATTCTGCCATCCTCTTGGTAGTTAGCGTTCGCTGAGGTTCTTCGATGTCTTCGTCCTCAACAGGACTGTGTTCTGTTAGTTGTTGGAAGTCCTCATTGGTAGGCTCTTCTGTATGGAATGCCAGGACGTCCTCAATATCCTCTGATTCCAGCTCATCAGAGCCTGCCTCTCTAGCCAAACTAAGGATATCCCTATTCACTTATGGGACTAATTCCGTGAATTCCGGAAAACTGTTGACACCCTCGGGCCACAATTTACCCCACATACCATTCAGGCAACTTTCTGAAAGCTCTTTCCATGCCTTGCCAAAGTTGTCAATTGCATGAAGAATGTTGAAGCCACGCCAATATTCTCGGATCGTAGGTTTATTATATCCATCTGTAGCCCTGAGCAGCTGGGCCATGGTATTATAATACGCCTTGAATTTGGTGATGATGCCGCGGTCCATAGGATGCATCAGTGCTTCTCGTGTTGGGAGGCAGGAATGCAACTTTTACACTTTCATGCAAGTCGTCGAGATTGGGAGGATGAGCTGGAGCATTGTCAACGATCAAAAGAATTTTAAAGTCAAGGATCTCCTTGGCACAGTATTCTTTCATTGCAGGGACGGCGGACACATTTAACCACTTGCTAAATATGGCGCCGATTATCCATGCCTTTTTGTTTACCTTATAAATGACAGGAAGGTGATCCTTAGAATAACCTTTCAGGGCCCGTGGCTTAGCAACGTGAGAAATGAACATCAGTTTCAGCTTGAAGTCACCGGCAGCGTTTGTGCCAAGCAGCAGCGTCAAGCGGTCTTTGCCGTTTTAAAACCTGGCGCTCTTTTCTCCTCCTTGGAGATATAGGTCCTCTCAGGTATCCTCTTCCAAAAAAGACCAGTCTCATCCACACTGAAGACTTGCTTCGATGAGTATCCTCCTTCCTGGATAATCAGTTTGAACTCTGGTGGGAATGTCTCGGCAGCAACCGTATCTGAACTGGCAGCTTCACCTGTCATCTAAATATTGTGGAAGTTACACCTGCGCTTAAATCGTTGAAACCAGCCTCGGCTGGCCGTAAAGGTTTGTTCCTTCTATCCTTCACCCTCTTCTGCCTTTAAGTTCGTCAAACAAGGTTCTGGTCTTATGCTGGATAACCATAAGGCTCACAGGCGCATTGCATTGATTCTGGTCCTCCATCCACATAGCCAGCATCTTTTCCACTGTTTATATCACCTTACTTCTAGTACGAGTTGTTTCAGTTGCACTGAGAGTAGTACCACTTCCAGCACTAACCTTAATCTTGTCAGCGTTGGTCCAGATAGTACACACCGTTGTGGGGTTTAGACCAAGCACATCGGCTCTGTCCACAGCGCGATCACCTTTTTTAAATCGGCTTAATACATCCATATTCGTAGCAAGGGTAATGGTCTTATGTTGTCTTATGTTATTTATACATATATATATATATATATATATATATATATATATATATATATATATATATATATATATATATATATATATATATATATACAGTCGTGCGCCGGTTAATGTCCTAGATACGTTCTTGGAAACGTGACGTTAACCGAAATGGACGTTGTCCGATCATCACATAAACTTTGTATTTATAATTCCGTGTATGTGGAATACTATATACGTACATATACACTTTTACTCTTAAATCACTACTGTAATGTGATACAGGTGATTAATTTTTATCTCTTGTGCAAAATACATGACGTTTGTATTAAAATTATTCACTTTTACAAGGATTCCAGCAACGCTGGGAAGATGGGGGAGAGAGAGGGTGTAAGGGGGCGTGGGGGGAGGGGAGGTAGTACGTTTGACAGTTGGCACCGGCCCAGGTCTAACGCGTGTATATTTATCAGTTCTTACGTGACTAAGCTTCTCCCTTATAAAAAGCCAGTGAAATGACCTGGGTGAATATAATTAACATTGCTGGGTGTTGACCCGGCTTACAAGTTCGGTGGTAGGTACTGGTGTGACCGTGGGGTTGTCCGTGGCGGCAAGGGGCGCAGCAGCGCACTCGTTGAAAATTCTGTCTGCCGCGGAAGCGGGATCCTCGTGCTGTCACTTGGTACCCCTGTACCATAACACCAGAAGCAACTGGCCAGTGTCACAAGTATATATAGTAAAGTACAGTCATCCCTTGGTTATAGCGCCTAATTGGGACCCCGCCAACAACGAAAGTGCAGAACCTATGGGATTTATTCTATTTGGTTCCAGGCACCCAAGACCCAACCTCAAGTTTTCCATTTTACGACCATTTAGACCCACTAAATATATATATAATGTTATGGTAAATATCATAAACACACATAGGCATGGCTAGATATACTCAATAAGTCACAGCTCTCTTCTGTTTTTGTTTTTTTTTACCAAAACTGTCAAGATCAAAAAGATTTCTTCATTTTACAGACGTGAGCGCTGATCGTTCCTCAGCAGGCTTACTGGAGCATGTTAAACATCTGCTGAGCAACTTTAACTGTGGGGGAAAACTTGTTGCTCAGACATACGACGGCGCTGCTGTTATGGCTGGTCAACAAAACGGTTTAAATAAGAAGGTACAGGAACTGCACCCGTGTGCTATATTTGTGCTCTGTTACAGCCATGTGCTAAATCTGACGCTTCAGCAATCATCAAAACACATCACGAAATGTAGAATTTTTTTCAGACACTCTCATGCTTAGCAGCATTTTTCTCAAAGTCTTCAAAGAGAAAACTTGCCCTTCAAGCTTTTCTTGAGAAACAACTACCAAGAGTAGCGCCTACAAGATGGAATTTTTCTTCAAGACTGGTCAACACCGTGAAAGAATATTATGACCAATTGACCTCATTTTTCCAGCACATACTTGATCAATCTGCCGAATGGGACGATGACTGTGTTTTAAAGGGCCAAGGATTTCTGTCTTTCCTCCAGAAACTCCAGACTCGATTCCTGTTGAATGCTTTTTCCTCGGTGTTTTCTTTCACGGATGTTCTTTTCGAGCTGATTGGAAAAATTAAGAAAATTCGTGAAGACGACTTCGACAGGATTTTTCAGAAAAGTGTTCCAAGAAGAAATGATGAAAACCCAAATAAAAGACCCAGAAGAAGTGAGCAGTTAGAAGAAGCAGGCTGCAGAGCTCTGTTCAATGAAATCTTGGATAACATTTTAGTTCAACTAGGAGATTGGTTTCAGTCAGTCACAGCTCGAATTCTTCTCTTTGCTGAATAGCATCTTTTTTTAAAAACATTGTAAGCAGTTTCCTGACAGTGCAGTGAAAGTTTGGAGAAGCAGCATGGATCTTTCTTTGATACTGTAAGGCTGAAGAATGAGTTAAGTGTTCTTTACGTTTCCCCAGAGTTCAAAGGTAAGCCTGTTTTCGATTTGATGAAAATCATGCATGAAATTAAACTCTATCTGGGAATGCCTGAAGTGTATAAACTTGCGAAGTTGATTGTCACTATACCTGCTACAAGTGCAGCTGCAGAAAGGACATTTTCTGCTTTAAAAAGGATCAAGACCTACTGCAGAAGCACACAAGGGCAGGAAAGACTGTCATCCTTAGCGTTGATATCAATTGAAAAAACTCTGGTTGGGCACTTGAAAATGAAGCACACATTTTATGCTGAAGTGACTGAAAAACTTATTGAAAAAAATAGTAGGATGGAGTTCGTTTATGAGTGAAAGCCTGAAAGGGAAAGAAAAGGGGAGAAGAAATCAAGGAGGAGAAAGGTAAGACTTTTGTACACTTTTATATACTAAAATACAATTAAATTGTTTTTTAATTTATTTCACTCTTTCATATACTTTTCCTTTCGTTTTTTAGGCTATTTTAAATTTCAATGAGAGAATAGGTAGCAGGCTAAGTTAATAATACAATGGCGTGCACAGGCCTACTTGAAAGCTTTTATTATCATATTATCTCAAAATAGTATTTAATGTTAAACCACCTAGGTACAGCACCCCCCCCCCCCCCACCCCTCCCCACTCTAAAAAATAGAGAGCATGCTCAAGATCTTAGGTCAGGATTTGCCACTGATTCACAGCCAGTTGGAAGATGGCGTCTGTGTGAGATGGACGTACATTTGCGACAGAAAGTATCTGCAAGGTGGGGGTCGATGATTTTCGAAATGATTACTGCGACTCCCGTTGTCTCGTTAGGGTTGCCAAAATTCTCCGTCCGTTGTGTCATATTGACTATCAAAAAATTGTACAGATAGCTTTTGTAGCGAGTGTTCATTGGCTGGCTGGCACATTATTCAGCTTATTTTGCATAATGAAGCAGCAGCGGTTGTCATTTTTAGAGCTCCTGGTGTTATTGTTTCATCCGTAAAGTGTACAAGCTGTAATTCAGAGTGTCAGTACCGTGTAGATCGCCATGCATGGTACTGTAGTAAGGACTGACACTGATGAAGACACCACTTCTTCAGTCAATTCGCATCACTATCCTCCTGTTCATTTCCGACAGCAATGAAGGTCATACGATGATTTACACTACGAAAAACATTTTCAAAAGTCCATTAGGTGGTGGCCAACTACTGAATATTTGCTAATAAAAGGATAAGCTTCATGTGAGAAAATTCAGTTACCCAGCTTACAATGAGATCACTATAACACCTCAGAACTCACCAACCTAGGTGACATCCTTATTAACTCCTATCACTATATCATAGCTGGATGATCGTCATACTCGATTCCGAGAGTGACAGCAAAGTAGTAGTATTGGAGAAGTATAGCATCTGTATATACCCGAGTTTATTCATTGATGAGTTGTCTTGGTGTAAAAGTAGCCACAATGAGCCATGATGTATCACTCAAAGGTAAAAAATAACATTGTTAGGAATGTATCTTTATTTCAAATACTATGCATGAACAAATGTGTGTGCATGTAACAGAGTACAAGAAAATTAAGAGAATTACGGATACAGTCATCTACCTCAAATTATGAGTTGAAGAATAACATCTCAGCTCACCCTCACCCGCTCCACGGATATTATTCCTTGTCATCCATTGTGAAAAGTTAAGATATTATTTCTAGTTTCTGTTCGCTCAGCGATCAAATCATCCTGAGATCTGTTTTTCAGGAATGCATCTTGATCGTTAAACGATGCTTTCCTGTGTGTAACAGTAATCTCTGTGAAAACAGTTACCAGCAATTAGACTTAAGTCTGATTTTAAACCCAGAGAGTTCTGTTTCACACACACACATATATATACACACACACACACACACACACACACACACATATATATATATATATATATATATATATATATATATATATATATATATATATATATATATATATATATATATATATATATATATTGGGGTGTAATAGTGTTTTAATAACCTTGTTATGCATTATAACAACAACTGATTTTCTTTAAACAGTCCAGATAAGTATTGTTATCTTACCCCTTATAGATTCGCTTTTTTTTACTCGCATTTTTTGAAACTGGGGTATGCCCCAATTAGTCTGATTTATCGAAGTTGTACTGTATATTGAAAAATATGTGGTGGAAATTGTCGGTTAGGAACGCATCCCCTCCTATTTACATTAATTCAATTCTTATGGGGAAAATTGCCCCGATATTAGCAGTTTCATTAATAACAATGATTTTTAGAATTACTGTACATCCGTTGCACAGAGTATTCTTGTCCCACAATCTTGTCAATATTTCTTTCTTGACAGTTAAAACAAAAGTGTTCTGGATTATTGGTATAAATAACACCTTTGTACATACAGTACTAAGCTAATGAATTGTCACCATAAAATTTACCTGTGAAGGAAGTTTGTATTTTCTCAAAATTGTTTCAGAGCATTTTTATTAACAACTAGCGGAATCGCCGTCACGGTAGGACGCCACCCTCCGGGAGGCTCCACATTAGGGTTGCCATATCTGAACATTAAAAAAAGAGGACGTTCCAGAAGACATCCATCCCCCCCCCCCCCGCCTGGCACACACTTTGGCGCTGTGTAACCTTTATGCAACCGTGACCGTTTTATGCTCTGGAAAAGTACAACAAATTGTAAGCACTAGCTGTGGCAACAAGCGACAAACCCACAACAAAGACTAAGATCAAACACTGTCACTGCAGGTTAAAGACTTGCCAACCACCGGTCACCGTCATAGTTGTCAACATACGTAATTAATACAGCGAAAGTGGCTAGATTATGGTTGAAAAATGCTAAAATACCTTAAATGCAGGACAAGAAAAACAAATGCTACAGTGTAAAAAAAAACATAAGAAAAAAATGGTATACTTTCAACATTTCATTAATGGCTGTAATAGCACTAAATACAAAAAAAAAAAAAACATATATATAATAATGCGCGTGGCTGAAGAACAAGGAAAATCAGTATATGGCACTACATGCTTGCCTAAAAACTGCTAGCAGCTAAGTTGTCAACACCGTACAGTGTAACACGTGACTTATCAGCTGACGAAAACTGAAGGAGATCTCTACTGTTTCCACCTCCCTTCTCTCACAGTCTCTCTCTCTCTCTCGTTATTACAGTTTCATGTTTTTTTCCGTGGAGAAAATGATGGAAGCTGAAATTCCGGACTTTTGAAGAATTTTAAAAATTACTTCCGGATGAAGATATCGGGACCTAAATGGAGGACATGTCCGGGAAAATACGGACGTATGGCAACCCTACTCCAGTGGAGTAGTACTCCACATTGTCTCACTGTAATGCATTAAGGTGGACCACATTTTTGGTTTTGCCATTAGCAGCAGGTATGTACAGATTTTTGCCAGTTCTCACTCTGGAGCATCCAACATAGAACTGTCCATGAGAGAAGCAAGGAAACACCAGGTTTAGGCCAACCATCTTTAGGGACTGTCCCTGGCTTTTGTAGATGGTCACGGTAAAGCTCACTTTAACCGGGAACTGAAGTCGCTTGAACTCAAATGGCAGGTCAGTGGTGATGAGAGGTATCCTTGGCATAAAAACGTTCTCTCCTTTAGCTTTCCTGTCAGTATTGTAGCTTCCAACATCAGGTTCTTCACCACCAGTCTTGTGCCATTGCAGAGGATTGGTGGTTCAAGATTTTTAAGAGCATTATAGGAGTTACCATGTTGAGAGTGAGGTCATGAGAAGGCATTCCAGCGGGCTCCAAAGAATTAAGGAATTCTGCAGGGTACTGGACTGCTTGGTCCTGGTTGATTACTGTATCAACAGATTTGAATGAGGTTTCACTGCCTGGAAGCTGTCTGAGTAGAGTCATGTTGATTTCAGCTGAAGGTTCCAAGTGTTCCCTGAAGAATGCAGTGATGGGTAGGGAAATATCGGGTAACAATGAAGTCCATTTATTCGGATAGGAGAAATACAAGTGGTGACTAGCGTGTGCCATGCACGGCCCACGAAGTCAGACTAAAACTGCCTTGCCATATGGCAGCCTCGGGGCAGTGTTGCCACGTAATTATATACATAGGTGCTACTCGGCACAGTAGTGGTGGATAATGTTTGGGTAGACCATGTTAGTGAACTCAGTTGAGGACTTTACAACATTTCCACATCCTTGAGGAATGATTATTTGTCCTTCTGAATCAACAGGGAAAGTTCCATTCCCAATCTGTAGTAGAAGGTTTGCAAACCGTCCAGCATCCTGATCTCCTTGTAGATGTACTCTCATGTTTGTGGATAGGGTGAGTGTCTGAACACTTCTCCAAAGTTATGATGCCTTGAGGCACGCATTCAGTTCATCAGCTGGAGTGCTTTGAGGAATGACAGGTAGGGTCTGGCGAAAGACTCCAGCAATGACCATTGTAATGCCACCCTTGAGCTGGTCATTTTCTCGTATGTCTTGCAAGGTCCTGTCCAATGCTTCAAACGCTAACTTGTGAGACATAGTGTATTCATCCCTGACTATGAGGCTGCACTTTTCTAATAGTTTTGCCTTTGCCGATCCTTTTTTGATGTTGCACACTGGATTCTCATTGTGAGCGAGGTTGAGTGGCAGTTTAAAAGTTTAGTGTGCAGTACGTCCTCCTTCTAGTAGTGTTGCAGCAATGCCCGAGGATGCCACAGCAAGAACAATTTTCCCATGATGAGGTACTTTGGCCAACAGAAGGTTGATCAGGAATGTTTTTCCTGTCCCGCCAGGTACATCGAGAAAGATCATACCTCCCTGCTCTGCTTGTATTGCTTGCAAGATCTGTTCATAAGCATTTGCTTGATGAGGCACCTGGTGAGGCTCATTTTCTTCAAGAAAATTCACCAGAACTTCAACTGAGTAGTCTGTCTCTCTGAGGAACTCCCTGTTTGCATCTACTGGTTCTTCTCGGTTTGGGGAAGGCAATCCAAAATCAGTCAGGTTTTTTCCGCATAGCTCCATCACTTTGTCTTCCAGCATGATCAGAGCCCTGTTGAACATGTCATCCCTGAACTTAATCTCTTGACCAGGATGTTCTCTTCTTGCTGGATGAAGCAGATCCTCTGAAAGACTTTCTTGGTGGTTTTTCCAGAGCTGGCTTGGGTTGGAAAGTCCACATGTAGCAATCATGATGGCCAACAGGTTCCTCATTCTCATTGGCGATTCAGTAGCTGCTGCCTCTTCTAATGTGTCATTCCAGTGACCACCATCTTACAGTAGGCCAAGGAGATTGCACGCTTCCTGATAGGTTCTGCAGACTTGTCCATTCACTGTCTTGAGTGATGCATATGATGTTGGGCCACGGATGTGGTGAAAAAGTAGTCTCAAACAATAACACTCAGAGTTGTTGGGGTGAACCGTGTAGACACGTCCCAAAGCATTGCCTGACTTTATCCCTGGATATCCTTCAACATCGAATCCTTGAGCTCTTCTCTGGAACTTTTCCATTGAAGCCTGTCATATGTAGAACTTGGGTACGTCAAGATACAGGAGTATTTGAGCAAACTCATCTTCTTGTGAAAGCTTGAAGAATGCAGTGAGGTCCGGGCGGTCAATCACTAGGCCACGGTAGGACGCCACCCTCCGGGAGGCTCCACATTGTCTCACTGTTCAGCCCCCAAAACTTCTTCTTCCATCAATAGTTCATTAACGGTGTATGTAAGTTCCACTACAACGGTACATCAAAGCATATTTTTTAGCATTAAACTGTTATTATTTTCTTGTCTAATTATCACTACATATAACACCACCCATCATCACTACATATAACATCACCCATCATCACTACATATAGCACCATCCATCATCACTACATATAACACCACCGATCATCACTACATATAACAACATCCGCTTCTGAGTGGCACACGAGTCTTAAAGTTTGGCGAACTCCCCGGGAGTCACAGTCAGTGGCAACAAATTCGGCAGAACCAGGGGATGCGGTCGTTTCACCTTCGCCCCCCGTGTCTCCACAGCTTGGACCCTTGCTGGAGGTGCGGTGGCGTGATAGGGTGGCGATGCGACGCCGGCAGGTGACGAGTCGTTGTCGGCAGGTCGTGAGGAGGGTGGTGCTGGTGGCGAGGAGACTGGTGCTGGTGGTGAGGAGAGTTTTAAAGGTTCCGGGTCGTTAGGGTTACGAACACCGAGAACATTACCAATGAGGACACTAGCAAATTTAATGGGAGCTCTTACCACATAAGACCAACCAGTGAAATTGGGGCAATGCAGGTAGCACCTAACAACAGGGAACTGGTCAACACGACCTAAATAATCGGTGACACTAACCTTCGGGCAGCTGGAGATGTCAGCGTCAGGCAGGGCTTCCTTAGAGACAATAATGCACTCGAGCAACCAGTCTCCCTGATGAAAGTAGATGCCCTATACCCGTTTATTGTTCCACTGACACAATAACGGGAGCAGCTTCTGTCTTCCAAACAGAATCCGACCTTGTTGCCGGGCTGATGAATGTCAGCAGTCTTGAAGGCGAGGGGATTCCTGGGACAGCGAGAACGAATGTGCCCTTCTTCTCCACAGCTGTGACACAGCACGGCTGGTGAACTACTCCTGTGTACTCTTGGGGATGGTTACTTGGAGGAAGGAGGATTCGCAATCTTTACTACAGAAGGGGAAGACTTGGGGTAGGCGTTGCGAGCAGACGCCCAGTTGTCGGCAAGACGAACAGCTTCTCCAAGCGTCGCTGGCTGGTGTTCTTTGATGAAAATTCGCAAGTCTGGAGGTAGAGAATACAAAAACTGATATAATATCATGAAGTTAGAGAGAGACTCAAAGATTTCTTCAACCCCTGATGTCTCTAGCCATTGTTGAAACAAACGACCCAGGTGAATCGAAAACTGCTGGTACGTTTCTCCTGCTCTAATCTTGGTTCTGCAGAAATCAACACGATAACCGTCAGAAGTCTTGTTAAATCCTCGCAAGAGAGCTTGATTCAACAAGAAGTAATCTCTGGTGATTTCGGCAGACAGGGACGTGTAAATCTCTACCGGCTTACCACTCAGTAGGCTACCCAACCTTAGAGCATAGCTATCTGGGTCCACACCAAGCAGCTCGGCTACCCGTTCAAACCTAACAAGGTAGGAGGCGGTGTCTTCTCCTTCACGGTAAACAGGCAAGCTGGGTTTTACCACATTGTCTTCTATATGGCCATAGGATTCTGGTCGACTTGAAGCATTAATCCTAGCTAGTTCCAGGCCCTTTTCTATCTGCAACTTAGCTAATTCGAACTCTCTTTCTCTCTGACGTTCCTCCAACTCTCTCTTTTTCTGAAGTTCCTCTCTCGCTTTCTGACGTTCCTCTCTCTCGGCATTCTGTTGGATGAGCACATACTGACCAACCTCAGTACCTGTCAGACCCAGGGCCACCGCTTGACCTTTCAACTCCACAAATCTATACATAATGATCCGAAAGGCTAAGAGCAAAAGAAAAAATACACAACTTACCCCACAAATAGCCAAAGGTAACTTACCTAGTGGCTCAATCCGACCAATAAACGATTGGATCCGACTGGAGGGAACCGTGTTCCGCACCCAGCCCAGCTGAATCACTCTCAGGGTAAAAAAACCGCACCAGGTGAAAGAACAACAAAAATGCTATGACAGCATCCACAGTGCACCCCAACCAACACTAATTAACTTCCCCAAGTACAAGGGAGAGCAGCAAAATTAGCACCACAGGAGGAAGGGATAAGCACTGAACAACACTTACTTCCGGGCCACAGACAGCAAGGCGGCGCACTCACGGCGACTTACAACAACACCGGAACGAATGTTAGCCCTCAGAAACCAAAGGTCAGAGACAATCCTGGCAAGGTCGCCACTTGTAAAGGCCTGGGACTTGGGGATATAAATCCCTTACCAGACTAATGAGGATCTTAATAAAGGAATGTCAATGACCATGGTTTTCTGAGGAATAACAAACAACCGTTTGAGATTGACATCTCTTTTCTATAAAAAATATAACAGAAAACTCTGACACCACTCAACGAACATCAAGTAACAATTACGGGAGTCAAACAATTAATGCAGTAAACAGTTAATGGAGTCAAACAATTAATGTAATCAAACAATTACTGGGGGTCGACAACTGATAGAATCAAACAATGAACAGATATTTCCTACGGCAATGGCCCTGGGGGAAGGTTCTGGAACACGGTGATCCACACTCAGGGTAGGGAAGCGTCCATTCAACTCCACACTTGAGCGACAGTGGCAGATGTCTTGAAATTGCAGGAGAACACCGGGGCACAGACGGAGGAGATGAACTGACGGTCGTGGTATGCGGTAGTGGTAGATGACCAGAGAATTGACAGTCGATAGGTGAAGGTCTGGGGACACAGCCCACGAGTCCAGGACCTATGATGAGATGACAGCCAGAATTTGACGAACAACGGGGTAGATAGATAGTGACTGTATGACGGCTAGGGTGAATCTGCTGGTGACACAGGTAGCCACTGCCGTTCTCACCTCTGTCCAACCCCCCAAGTGTTGGTTGCACCAGTAAACGACGCTCGCTGAAAAAGGCCTCAAAGGAAGGTTGCTGAGGTGGATCCAGAACTACCTCACACAGAGAGAAGCAGGAGTACGCTTTCAGGGAGTAACGTCATGCTACAGGGTCCATGAAAACGGAACCCCACAAGGAGGCATCCTCAGTCCAACGCTGTTCAATATCCTGATGGAAAATATAGTCAGACTTCCTTTCAGACAAACAGCCACGCTCCTCTGCTATGCAGACGACTTACAGCTCATAGTAAGAGGAGCAAACAGACTAGCCAACACGCAACATGCACTCCAACTTATAGAAGAGGAGTGCAACAGACTTGGACTCAAGATAAATCCAGCCAAGTCGAAAGCGATGGCCATCTGCACAGACACACCAGACAAGACGCTCTCCATACAAAACACGCCGGTAGTCTGGACCAACACCCACCAGTGTCTTGGAATCTGGTTCGACCAGAAACTCACCTTCAAGCCGCAACTCGAGTATCTCATGCATAGGACGAAGAGCAGAAACAACATAATGAGGTCGCTCAGCAGCACAACCGCAGGAGCGAACATACACTTGCTCAAAGCCTACTACACGGCCGCCATCAGATCGCTAGTAGATTACAGTGCTCCAGCACTCATTGGACTGAGAGAAGAACAGATAGCTAAGCTAGAAGTTATCCAAAATAATGCTCTCAGGACCATGCTCGGAGCACCCATGTGGACCAGAATGTGCAATTTGCAAATGGCAACTGAACTACCACGCCTGGCAGTACGAGTCAAGCAGGTGACAGCTGGTCTCCTCGCCAAAATCTGTAGATTAGATAAGCCCACAGCTGCCAAAACGCGAATCAATGCCTCCCTCCACCTCGACCACAGAATGCGATGGGGCACCTGGTCGCACGAAGCAAGCGAGGTCATCCGGCTCCTGCAAGCAGAAACACTCGTCAAGAACAACCAAGACATACGAGATAAGGATTATGTAGTTTCTCCACCATGGAGCCCTCCACCAGCCACATTCAAAATTACCGAACTAGGTGATAGCAAGGCCAACCTCCAGAAGGAGGACCTTAAAAGAATAACTCTGGAAGCCATAGCCACCGAAACACCGGCTGATGCAGCATCATACTTCACAGACGGCTCGGTGGACCCAAAACATCATAGATCCGGAGCGGTCTTCTACACCCAAGGTCAGACCCTCCGATGGAGGCCTTCTAATGACTGCTGCACCCTACAAACAGAGTTGGTAGTAATCTCAAAGGCCCTACAACACGCTGCAACACATCACAACAAGTACATCATAATTCACACGGACTCGAAAATGGCCATGCAGGCGCTGCCACACAGTCCACTAAGAGACAACGTCCACATCATTACCTCGATCCTCATACAGCTACAGGACTTCCAAAGACAATATCGCCCAGCCATTTTACACTGGATTCCCAGTCATGTAGGGATTGTGGGAAACGACATGGTAGACGAAGCAGCCAAGGCAACAAAACGTTCTAGAAGCGTACACATTCAAGTTCCAGCAAGCGTGCAACAGATCAAGAACTAGGGTACAATTGCACTTCCAGACGATGGGAAATGTCGTCAGAAAATACACCTACTGTCAGGAGCCAGCGGCCAATCCATTGGAACACTATCTCCTCGACTGCGAAGTCACACAAGGTCTCCGTCACAGAATTCGCAACTTCCAAGAACATACAACACCAGCGGCCACTCTAACCCGAAAGGCGCCAAACAAACCACATTCACCACCTTCTACGGGTCATCACACGATACCCACCACCCAGATAGCTCAGTAAGTATCCTCCCCCAGCAAATGCGGACCCCAGTTTGGAGCGCGCGCCACTCCGAAACTGACCACATCCAAGAGTGGGGGTTGGTGGGAAGCGTTCACGGACCGAGGGTCTGCTCACACTTGCAAACCTGCAGTATCCTTTCATATCTGCAGGTAGGACAACCTCCAATCCCAAATCCGGTCTGGCTGCTCCAAGAGCTCCAGCTGGAACCACCAAACGGACCGCCTACACGCAAAGGCCCGTGTCGGACTACGGTCCAACAATCTCAACTACACAGCAACAGCCGTGGACATAATTCTACTCTACTGTCCAGAACCAACACGAACCTCTCAACAAGCTCCACAACCAACAAGACCTCTCAGCAAGCTCCTCACCACACAACAACTCCGTAGCACTGCACTGTACTTACATTATATATATATATATATATATATATATATATATACAGTATATATATATATATATATATACTTCATTTTTAGTCCATATAACACGCGGAATTTGAACATATAATCAACAACCTCACCAGCAAGGAATCGAACCCTCGACCTACTGGGTGTGACTAGGGAACGCTTACCGGCTAGGCCGCGTGTTATATGGACTTAAAATGAAGTATATATATGTACCTCGCGTTTCATACCAGCTGGATTCGGTAAAATGCTACTGACACCACATAAGAGGCACGGGCAGTTTCCCATTGAGGTTCACGGCGCCATCAGCTCGATGAACAGGCTTTGTGTGAAATATAACAGAGTCTAGAACTGCTTTTAGTGTCCTTGTGGCCTAGCCGGTAAGCGTTCCCTAGTCACACCCAGTAGGTCGAGGGTTCGATTCCTTGCTGGTGAGGTTGTTGATTATATGTTCAAAGTCCGCGTGTTATATGGACTAAAAATGAAGTATATATATGTACCTCGCGTTTCATACCAGCTGGATTCGGTAAAATGCTACTGACACCACATAAGAGGCACGGGCAGTTTCCCATTGAGGTTCACGGCGCCATCAGCTCGATGAACAGGCTTTGTGTGAAATATAACAGAGTCTAGAACTGCTTTTAGTGTCCTTGTGGCCTAGCCGGTAAGTGTTCCCTAGTCACACCCAGTAGGTCGAGGGTTCGATTCCTTGCTGGTGAGGTTGTTGATTATATATATATATATACATATATATGTAATATTCAGAAATTTCAGAGTAATTTCAAATGCCCCGCCATTGGCAACACTGAGCGTTCAAGGTCATGGGAGGGAAGAGAGCGCTTCCTGCTCATAGCGAGAGATTGCGGAACTAGGCCTATATGATATTAAATGTAATTTACTGAATTAATAATGATGCGATTCATGAAGTAAGGGACTATTATTGAATTTGAAATTATTATAGATCGTTTATCAGTCTGAATAACGTTACGGGCGTCCCAAGGAGTCATTAGTTAGGCGGAAAATATGTCACGTAGGCCTAAGCTAACGCCTTGAGAGGACGCGACGCTGGCGTGCCCTCAGTCACGGGGAGCAGTCATACATACAAGACGTCCCTGCGCGTCCGTCACAGAAATAGTCACGTGGCCTAGTCACCTGTGCTGCACTATTGCAGTATAACAAGTAAGTCTCATTCGATCTCAGACAGGGTTAGATAGGGCATTGGTAAAGTAAACTAGAGCTAACAGTGAGTTCATTTCAGGGTTTCCGTCAGAACCCACTTGACCGGAGTTGACCGGAGTTGACTGCGAGAGATTGACTGCCGTTTGAGACTGCCGTTGATGATTGAGGGTGGCGATTGTCGCCATTGGACCGATCAGTGTAGGCCTGTCACTATTTAGCGGGGTAGCAAAGGATCTCTTGAGTGAACGAGTGCTCCCGACAACTGAAACGACACCGGACCAGCATCAGCAGTGGGTGATCAGTTCTTACCACTCGGGTGCACAACACCACATGTCCCGAGCAGCTTAGTGAAACCCTCTTGCTAACGGGAAGCTAAAGCTTCTCTCAACTGTACAAGGTCCGATTGGCTCACTCTCTTCCTGCCCATGGACGCACTGGGAGTACACTGAGGCTATCTGAGTAAATTAATGGTCACACACTGAGACCGTGAGTCTAGGACTCTAGGAGATACCTAGAGGAACATTTTCCCCTCCCTTATTATGGGTGTAGTTAATACCATTCCTCAGACTGATATTATCTTGACGTGTGTAGTTTAATAGTTCCTAAATAATTTTGATAGTATTGTTTTTGAATGTTTGTCTCATTAAGTGGAACCAGAGTGATACTGTGATTTGATTCTTTTAATGCATCTAAATTTTCTTCATAATTCTGATCTCAGGTATAAACTTGTTCCCCAGAGTAGTGGTTAAGTTAGGTTAGGAAGTGTGCATCTGTTGGGGTGATATAATTTTGTTGAGTGCCCTTAAGGCCTATTCATTGTAGAGTATGTAATTTCTTATTTTTATTACCATTTCCTCAGTGACTGATATTATTTTGTTGAAAGCCCTTAAGGCCTGTTTCATGTGTGCAAGCAACATTTCTTAATACTTCAAGTTTATTGTTGCCTGAGTTTCTAATAATTTCTATATCATGTATAACTTTTATTTCCCAGAGTAGTGGTTTAAGTTCAAGTTAAGAGGTGCGCACATTGGTGTACCATTATTTGATTGTGTTTGTAGTGTTGGAGGGAATATAAGTGTCTAAATTTTACAGTGTGTCTCATTCATCCCAGTCACAGACGCTATCCTTCCACGGGTCACGGACAATTCATTTTGTTTAGTAGATTTAAGTGTTCTTGTGCTGGTTCGGGATTTTTCTCAAAGGGCCGCTTCCACTGCATTACCATCAAATAATCTTTAATAAACCCCAAGTCAAGTGAGAAATTAAAGTCCAGTATATTCCGACCGGTTACATATATATATATATATATATATATATATATATACAATCAACACCTCTACCCGCCAGGATTCGAACCCACGGCCCACGAGCCAATGACTGTGACCGGGGAATGCTACCTCTGGACCACCAGGATACAAAAGCAGTCCTAGACTCTGCTATATTTCACACAAAGCCTGCTTAACGAGCTTGTGGCGCCGTGAACCTCTAATGGGGACTATCCATATCACGTGATATATATATATATATATATACATATATATATATATATATATATATCTATATATATATTATTACGAACCACGCCATCTATTGTGTCATGATCTAACTACCCAGCACTACCGAGCAACGCCATCTAGGGACGAAACTCGAGTATGACTAATCTTAGTCCCCACTCCGGGTTTCCTTTCTCCATATCCTGGTTGTTGCGTCACCTCCTCCAACTCTTCCTCATCAGCTCTGGATCGAGGAGAGCTCAGTTCACTCTGGGAAGTGACCACACTTGGATTACCTATCCTGGAAACCTATGGCACAGTGACTACGTACTATCTTCTTCAATACTCAGCCCTACTCGTCAGACACTTCAGCACCGCACTTGAGTATTGTAACTCTATATTCCCCCCCACCTCCACTTGCTTCAGATTGTTGTATGTTGTATAAATATGTATATTCTGTTAAGCCAATGTTGCATATGTTTAATTTAAGTATGGTTAAGGGTAAATTATAGAAAGCTGGACATTTTGTTAAGGAATTTATTGTACTTTATTATACACAACAAAAACTCGCATCCTTTGTCTACCCTTTCATAGTCCGATTGTCTTTGTTTGTTTAGTTTTTTTATTGTTGTTGCCTGTTGGGATCTGGGTAGACTTTTAACTATATTCTAAACCAGTTTCTAAATCCCCAACTCGTAACAAATGGCGACCGTGACAAGACCCGACCTTAAGTGCCATATTTCTTCCCCCCTTGTTACTCCTTGTTAATTATTCCTCCCAGTCACTTCTGTTCACAATTGCTTTACGGTGGTTTAAAGTTCCCTTCATTTGTGTGTGTATATATTGGTATTATCGTACAGTAAGAGTGACAGACGTAGGATATTAGGTTCCGAGTGTCATAAGGCTTGCCTGTTATTACACGTAGGCAGTCGTGTAGTAAGTCTTATGGAGTGTAGGGAAGAATCCAGATCTGTTTAATGCCGTACCCTTGCTCCAGAGTAGGCTGTTCCATAGTCACTTGTTTAGGGTGAAGTGATATCTTGGGACGCCCCGCTCAACCAGGACCCCATAATTATAAAGCCTCAATTATTGTTCTTCTCATTATCTCATTCGGGGTCAATAATAAAGAAACTCAAGGGTTGTTTATCCGGATCTTTATATTAATGCCGTAGTACGCCCTTCCTGTTTCAAGTATCTTTCCAAGTCTCTTATCCTTATTTAAGGATCTTATCAGAAGAACAATATTCATAAGTGTAATTTTCCTAGGTATAACCTGGGTAGTTTCCGGGACTTTCTGGTTATCCACTGCCGTGATATTTTCTAGGGTAATCCCCTAATCTTATCTTTTTGGCCATCAGTGAATTTATCTAGTTTTTCTTAACAATGACCACCTCAGGTTTTGATCTCCAGGATTTTATTGAAAATCCTTCCGTATCTAAATTACTTATTAATATCCTGAAGAAAGAATGGAAAAGAATAGCCACCTATTACAATATCCCATATTCACAGCAAATGACTAAGGAAGTGTTAAAAAATCAGGTAATTGAAATGTTGGTTCAACAAGAAGTTTTAGAAGAATCCGCTGTTGACCAATTAGCGCCCATGTCCAATACACTTCAACCGCTATCTACCACCCCTCCTCACTCAGAGTTGCCTCAGGTCTGGCTAGCCCTCAAGAAAAAACACAAAGAGTAGACGCCTTAGAAATAGAACGAGCCAGGTTCGAGTTCCAAATCAAAATGAAAGAACTCAAGTTGGAACAGGCCAAGTTGGAGCAGAAGGTTAGACTGAAAGAACTACAGGTAAAAGAGACAGAAGTCACCTTAACATCGGAGTTTAAATCAAAAGAAGTGGTATTAAAAGAGAGACTAGCTGCTTTTAACCCTGCTAATGCTTCTTCCCGAGTTTGATGAATCCGATATGGACGGGTCATTTAGGACTTTTGAGAAAATAGCCTGGAAGAATGAGTGGCCTAAGGACCAGTGGGTGTCGGTGTTAGTCCCTAAGTTATGTGGTAAGGCTCGTAGAGTTTATAACTGTTTAGACCAGACTGATGACTATGATAACGTAAAAAAGAATATCCTCACCTCTTATGCTATCACGCCAGATAGATATCGGCAGAAGTTTCGTAAACTAACCAAAATATTTTCACACACCTTTGTTGAGTTTGCTCAAGAAAAGCTTAGGTTTTTCAAGAAGTGGTTAGAGGCTACAGAGATCTCCACACTTCAGGATTTATTAAACTTGGTAGTCCTGGAGGAGTGGAAGAGCAAGATACCATTTCACATCTTGAAGCGTGTGGAGGAGCGTGGAGAGGTTAATTTAGGGCGTGCGGCTGAGGTGGCTGATGCGCACGCCTTGCTGGTGGAGTCACTGGGCAGTAGGGAACGTGGTACTTTCCAGCATGTTAGGTCCTCCTCTGATGATAACCTTGGGGACGTGAGTGGTAGGTCGAAAGGTCCCATACCTACCCCCCCTGATGCAACCAAGTTTTATTGTTCTTACTGTAAAAAACCAGGCCATACAATCCAGTCTTGTAAACACCCAAAGTGTCGAACTTCTAAAAGTAGTTCCCTGGATCCCAAATTCAAACCAATAGCAACCACCGATGTGGAAAGGCCCCATCAGGATCTCTTCTCTTCATTCACCTATGAGGGAAAAATTTCAATCATAGAGGGTGTATGATATATATGAACACAAAGTAGTACCTTCAGCTGTATATTATTATATTACTCTTATATTACTCTTATTAATTATGTATAGTAAAGTATTGCAGAACATGTATTAATTCTATGTAATATTCCATTTATTGTGCACCATGTTATGTATATAAATTTTCACATTTATACTTTATGTATTCAGCTTGTGAATGCTGGCATCTGTACAGGCCAGCGCGTAGTAATACATAGAGAGAGAAGACAGAGTCCTCGTGGCGTGACTGCGGGCTTCTGCGTCCTATTGTAAATATCTCCCGTACGAGAATAGAACCTACTTTTAAGACAACAAGTGTTTGTGTATACCCTCAGTAGTATAGAACATTCTTTGGGTATCTCCCGGCAATACGCTAGATGGCGCAGTGATTATTTCTCAGTGAGATACAGTGGACCAAGCCTTCCCCCGGACTCTGTTAATGGCGTCTTCGTCTCTTCAACTTCAGACAGCAAGACTACTACAATAGGGTGTGTCATACGGAGGCGATTTCTTTTTTTGAGTTTGAAAAATCGGTCCATGGTATTAATGATGTAGTTCTATGTGCAGAATCATGTGATATCTTCAGATTTGAAAAGTTTTCATTTTTTGCGAGGTAAATTTTAACTTGATATCTTATGAAAATTCAGTATTCCCACCCTTTTACCAACACCACTAAATAGCTTATTTAAAGTAAAGTAAATGTATCAGGTTAATTTATTAGGATGAAAATGATCCAGAATAGTGAAACGAATGATCTTTACACATTTATTAAATTTAATATTCCTTTAGAAAACAAAATCATCAAATACAAAAACCGGTTTTACTACTACGACCCGGTGTTGCTGCACACCATAGAGAACATGTTTTTCTTGCTTCTGTTTCTACTCATCACCTCCCTGCTGACCACCTGAGCTCGGATGTAGCCTTCCCTCCTCTCCTGGCTGTACACGTGACTGCTGGCCTCGCTCACTTGCTGTACACAACGCTCTATACTCTGGGTGTGCGAGGGCCAGGCAGGGACATGCATGGGGTTGTCCAGGAAAGCTCTGACTTGAACATTGGTGAGGCTGCAGGTAAGAGGGGGCTCACTGCCAGCCTGGATGTTATCCAGATCTATGAGATCAGTGAGGGTCTTGGCACCTAGATCGACTTCAGGAGTCTTCCTGACCCTGAAGGAATCGTCACCAACTGATTCGTCATGCCCAGATCCTCTCATAAGTCTCATATCCAAGATCTTTTTGACTGCCACTCTTCTCTCCTCCTCATCCTTACTGCAGAGCATTGTCTGCAGAACTGCCTCGGGATGAGCATACCAGGAAGATCTCCTCACAGTCTGCTCCACAATCTGAACAACCTTCCTTGGCTGACGCCTCAGGAGCTCAAGCTGGAAGAGAACATGCCTCGGGCCTTCGAAGAACGATGACTTGACCTTGGTGTTGAACCAATTTGGCAAGTAGACACTCACGATGAATTGGACAATAAGTCTCAGGTTGTGAAGCTGGTTCCCTTTCAGTTTATGATGAGCGACCCAAATTCTGCAGAACCTGAGAGCCGTTGTGAGCCACCTAGAATGTGAGACTGGACCTATCTGCAGGTAAGCAAGTCTATCAGGCATGACCCCAGTTTTGATGGCACTGCAAATCATGTAACCATAGTACTGGTCAGTACTAAGGTCGTCAATGACAGTATGTGCAAGCTCAACGAGTGGAGGGCCAACTGTGATTTTTTCAAAGCTCGGATTTATTTCTAACTCAGTGGCAGAGTCCAGCATCTTGCCAAGAGGACCAGACCATCTGTTGTTTGAAAGAGTCTTGCCATCCAGCTCCTGGATCAGATGTCTGAGTGGCAACTCGTTGGTGTGGAGGTCACAAACAATCCAGACCAGCTTCCTCCCAATCTTCCGCTCTATCCACTGTGTTACGAGTTGGGGATTTAGAATATAGTTATACGTCTACCCAGATCCCAACAGGTAACAACAAAAAAAAAACAAAGACAATCGGACATAAAAGGGTAGACAAAGGATGCGAGTTTTCGTTGTATATAATAAAGTACCATAAATTCCTTAACAAAATATTCAGCTTATACACTACCCTTAACCAAACTTAACCTAAACACGAACAGTATATACATAGTAATAAAACATAAAACAATAGTGAAGCAATGTGGAGGGGGGAAGAGGCAATACAAGATTACAAATACTTAAGTGAGGAGCTGAGATGGCTGACGAGCAAGGCTGAGTATGGTAGAAGACGGTAAATAGTCACTGTGCCGCAGGTTTCCAGGTTAGGTGATCCTGTGGTCGCTTCCCAGAGTGAAGTGTCCTCTCCTCGAATTGGAGCTGACAAAGTAGACTGAGGCGGAAGTGACGCAACAACCAGGATATGGAGAAGGGAAACCCGGGAGTGGTAACTAAGACGAGCCATACTCGTGTTTCGTCCCTAGATGGCGTTGCTCGTGGTGCTGGGTAGGTAGATGAAGACAATCGGTGGAGGGGTTCGTAACACACCCCCCCTCCAAAGACCTTCGTAGCGCGGGCGCGAAGGAGGTGATCACCTGGTGCGTCTGGAGAGTAGCTGCTACATTTCCACTGGAGCTCGGGATAAGGAGTCTGCAATCAGGTTTTCCACCCCCTTTATGTGCCGGACTTGTAGATTATACGGCTGGGTGAGGAGAGCCCAGCGGAGGATTCGCTGGTTGGAGGTCTTGTTGGTTTGGATGAACGTGAGTGGGTTATGGTCGGTGAAGACCAGGGTTGTTTGTGGGCAAGACTGGAGGTAACATTCAAACTTCTTTATTGCCAACACCAGAGCCAGGGCCTCCTTCTCTATGGTCGAGTAGTTGGTCTGATGTTTTTTCAACTTGGCGGAGTAATATGCCACAGGGTGAAGGACATCAGTGGTTGGTTCGGGTTGTAGGAGCACAGCCCCCACTCCGACACCACTAGCGTCGATTTGCAGATGGAAGGGCAAGGTGTAGTCAGGGGGGTGGACTACAGGCTTACAGGCAAGGAAGGCTTTGAGGCGGTGGAAAGACTGGTCGCACTTCTGGTTCCAGATGTAAGGGACCGCAGAACTGGTAAGGTCTGTGAGGGGTCCGGCCACGCTGGAGAAGTTACTGCAGAACCGACGGTAGTAGCCGCACATCCCCAGGAAGCGCACGAGTTCCTTCCTCGTCCTTGGAGTGGGGAAGGACAAGATGGCTTCAACGTTTGCGTCCTTGGGTCTCACCATACCATGCCCAACGATATGTCCCAGGTAAGTCACCGAGGCCCGGCCAAAAGCAGATTTAGCCAGGTTTATGGTGAATCCAGTCTCTTGCAGTCGTGCAAACAGTATCTCCAAACGCACCAGATGTTCGTCCCAGCTGTCTGACAACACCACCACCAGGTCATCCAGGTAGGCGAACGTCCCACCTAGGTCCTGAATAAGGTAGTTTATGGCCCTCTGGAATGTGGCCGGAGCATTAGAAAAGCCAAACGCCATAACTAAATATTGAAAAAGACCAAATGGAGTTATAAATGCCGAGATTATTTTTGCCCTATCCGTGAGTCCTACTTGATAATATCCTTTCAACAGGTCTATGGTACTGATAAATTGGGCACAGCCTATGCTGTCTATTATATCTTCAATCAAAGGTAAAGGGTAGGAGTCAGAGACAGTGACCTGGTTCACTTTACGATAATCTGTACAGAAACGAAAGGTGCCATCGGGTTTTGGAATGAGAAGGCAAGGTGAAGCCCAGGGGGAGGTACTAGGCTCAGCTAAGTTATGTTTTAACAAAAAGTCTACCTCCTTTTTCATAATCTCTTTTTTTGTGGATTTAGACGATATGCCGATTGCCTAATGGGTTGTACATCATCTGAGATTAGCTTAATATCATATTTAAGTATTTTGCAAAACCCTGGGAGGTCTGCTGTGACTTTAGGAAATGTTGATAATAACTTAGTGAGATCTTTTGCTGGAGATGGATTCAGAACAGAAAAATACTCATCCAAGTTGTTGAGTATGTGACTGTTAGCAGGGTTCTCTTTAGGTAGAGGGAAGTCTAAATTCTCCAATAGGTCCATGTCATCTGTCTCCGGCTCTGACAAAACCGTATGCAATACACGTAGGCTTACAGCCTCTGGGATGTCTTCCTCTGACTGCCTGGAACGGTAAAGTTTCATGAGATTAATGTGAACAAGTTGTGAATCTTTCCTGCTATCAGGAGTATGGACTATATAGTTTAGGGGAGATAGTTTATTAGCATTGATTTGAAAGTGGTCATGGAACCGTTCCAAGCAACCTTGGGACGGTGGGTGGTAAGCCGAAGATGTACAATGGTCCACACTGAGGTCTTTCATCACCTGTTTGAACAAAGATGGATCAGATTGTTGGGCTGAAATGAGCTCATCCTTACTAATGGTCTTATTGTACAGATCTTCTGTGGGTAGGAAGATATTGGAGGTGGTTTTAGATGAAGAGGGCCCATTTCGCACACTCTGTGACCGGGTGACAGCACAAGATGGGAAAAGATGAGGAATAGTTTCTTTAAGGTCAGTGGTGGAGTTGACAGGTAAGGGAGAGTCGACTGTCTTTATGTTAGGAACCACTAGATCTCCTACCAAGTCATTACCCAATAATAAATGAATGCCGCACATAGGCATTGGGTCTTTCCTAATGGCTATTTGCACTTCCCCAGTAATCAAGGGACAGTGGAGGTGCACTTTAGCTAAAGGATAGGAAGAATGGGACGAGAGATCTGAAATTAGAACACTCATTTGTAAATGCGGTAGATATATCAGGAATGACGTTAAACAGGAGGATAGATTGTGCTGCGCCCGTATCACGTAGTATACGAATAGGGAAAGAACGAGACCCCTCTATGATTGAAATTTTTCCCTCATAGGTGAATGAAGAGAAGAGATCCTGATGGGGTCTTTCCACATTGGCATTTGCTATTGGTTTGGATTTGGGATCCAGGGAACTACTTTTAGCAATTCGACACTTTGGGTGTTTACAAGTCTGGATCGTATGGCCTGGGATTTTACAGTAAGAACAAGTAAGCTTGGTTGCATCGGGGGGAGTAGGTGTGGGACCTTTCGACCTACCACTCACGTTCCCAAGGTTATCATCAGAGGAGGACCTAACATGTCGGGAAGTACCACGTTCTCTACTGCCCAGTGACTCCAACAAAGCATACGCATCAGCCAGCTCAGCAGCACGCCCTAAATTAACCTCTCCACGCTCCTCCACATGCTTCAAGATGTGAAATGGTATCTTGCTTTTCCACTCCTCCAGGACTACCAAATTTAACAAATCCTGAAATGTGGAGGTCTCTGTAGCCTCTAACCACTTCTTAAAAAACCTAAGCTTTTCTTGAGCAAACTCAACAAATGTGTGTGAAAATGGTTTGGTTAGTTTACGAAACTTCTGCCGGTATCCATCTGGCGTGATAGCATAAGAGGTGAGGATATTCTTTTTTACGTTATCATAGTCATCAGTCTGGTCTAAACAGTTATAAACTCTACGAGCCTTACCATATAATTTAGGAACTAACACTGACACCCACTGGTCCTTTGGCCACTCATTCTTCGCGGCTATTTTCTCAAAAGTCCTAAATGACCCGTCCATATCGGATTCATCAAACCCGGGAACAAGGGAAGAAGCAGTAGCAGGGTTAAAAGCAGCGAGTTTCTCTCTTAATGCCACTTCTTTTGATTTAAACTCCGATGTTAAAGTGACTTCTGTCTCTCTCACCTGTAGTTCTTTCAGTTTAACCGCCTGCACCAACTTGGCCTGTTCCACCCTTTCTTCATGGTCCAACTTGGCCTGTTCCAACTTGGCCTGTTCCATCCTTTCTTCATGGTCCAACTTGGCCTCCAACTTGGCCTGTTCCAACTTGGCCTGTTCCATCCTTTCTTCAGGGTCCAACTTGGCCTCCTGCTCCAACTTGGCCTGTTCCAACTCGAGTTCTTTCATTTTGATTTGGAACTCGAACCTAGCTCGTTCTAGTTCTAAGGGGTCTATTCGTTGTGTTTCTTCTTGAGGGCTAGCCAGACCTGAGGCAACTTCTGGGTGAGGAGGGGTGGTGGATAGTGGTTGAAGTTTCTTGGACATGGGCGTTAATCTGTCAACAGCGGATTCTTTTAAAACTTCTTGTTGAACCAACACTTCAATCACATGATTTTTTAACATTTCCTTAGTCAGTTGCTGTGAAAATGGGATATTGTAATAGTTGGCTATTTCTTTCCATTCTTTCTTCAGGATATTAACACGTAATTTAGCTACGGAAGGATTTTCAATAAAATCCTGAAGATCAAAACCTGAGGTGGCCATTGTTAAGAAAAATAGGATAAATTAACTAATGGTCAAAAGATAAGATAAGTGGATAACCCTAGAAAATATCACGGCAGTGGATAACCAGAAAGTCCCGGAAACTAACCAAGTTATACCTAGAGAAATTCACTTATGAATATTGTTCTTCTGAGAAGATCCTTAGATAAGGGTAAGAGACTTGAAAGAGGTAGGGCGTATTACGGCATTAATATAAAGATCCGGATTAACAACCCTGATATACTTGAAAGAGGTAGGGCGTATTACGGCATTTATATAAAGATCCGGATTAACAGCCCTGAATGAGATAATGAGAAGAACAATAATGGAGGCTTTATAATTATGGGGTCCTGGTAGAGCGGGGCGTCCCAAGATATCACTTCACTCTAAACTAGTAACAGCCTACTCTGGAGTGAGGGTACGGCATTAAACAGATCCGGATTCTTCCCTACACTCGATAAGACTTACCACACGACTGCCACGTGTAATAACAGGTAAGCCTTATGACACTTGGAACCTAATATCCTACGTCTGTCACTCTTACTGTACGATAATACCAATATATGCACACACATATAAAGGAAACTTTAAACCACCGTAAAGCAATTGTAAACAGAAGTGACTGGAAGGGGTAATTAACACTGAGTAACAAGGGAGGAAGGAATATGGTACTTAAGGTCGGGTCCTGTCACGGTCGCCATTTGTTACGAGTTGGGGATTTAGAATATAGTTATACGTCTACCCAGATCCCAACAGGTAACAACAAAAAAAAAACAAAGACAATCGGACATAAAAGGGTAGACAAAGGATGCGAGTTTTCGTTGTATATAATAAAGTACCATAAATTCCTTAACAAAATATTCAGCTTATACACTACCCTTAACCAAACTTAACCTAAACACGAACAGTATATACATAGTAATAAAACATAAAACAATAGTGAAGCAATGTGGAGGGGGGAAGAGGCAATACAAGATTACAAATACTTAAGTGAGGAGCTGAGATGGCTGACGAGCAAGGCTGAGTATGGTAGAAGACGGTAAATAGTCACTGTGCCGTAGGTTTCCAGGATAGGTGATCCTGTGGTCGCTTCCCAGAGTGAAGTGTCCTCTCCTCGAATTGGAGCTGACAAAGTAGACTGAGGCGGAAGTGACGCAACAACCAGGATATGGAGAAGGGAAACCCGGGAGTGGTAACTAAGACGAGCCATACTCGTGTTTCGTCCCTAGATGGCGTTGCTCGTGGTGCTGGGTAGGTAGATGAAGACAATCGGTGGAGGGGTTCGTAACAACTGTATGACCCCCCCTTGCCACCCTGTGTTCGTGTTGGTGCTGTCCCCTCCAATGGCCTGCAGGGTCTGGTCTACGTTCCTCTCTCTGAGCCAGTTCACAATGTTATCTGCCACTATCTCAGCTGGCTTCCTGATGTCATCTCTCTCTGGAGTGAAATGCCACAAATACTTCCCTCCTGGTTCACTGCAGCAGGAGTAGTGTTCCTCCTTCACCATGGCAGGGAACAACTTGTCAGAATCTTTAGTGTCATCCCTTCTCCCATCAAAGAACAAACAATTGATTCCATTTTCTCTTATCCCCTTATCAAACTCCTCTTCTAGGTTACTGACAAGTTTCTCCTGAGCTCTCCTTACTTTGTTATGATCTATCACCAGGTGAACATCATCAGGTGTTATCAAACCACCGTCAATCCAGGCAGCTGTTGCTATCTCTGCAGTTTCTCTGAGACCAGTGTGGTGTCGCATGCTGGCCAGAGCTATGCTCGGGATATCTTTCCTATTTCGAATCTTATGCCTGGAAGGTTTGGGATCATTATTTTCTGGGTTAGGGACAAAGTCACCATTCTCCTGGTCAGCACTCGGATCAGCCATGGGGAAGCCATTAAACTCTGAATCAGCTTGACTCCAATCATCGGCCTTTTTTACCTCACCCTGGGCCTTCTCAAGTCTCTTTTCCTCGGCAACTCTTCTCCTCTTCTGTCTCTCTGTGGCAGCCTCCTGTCTCTTGGACTCCGGAATATCTTGGCTAGAAATCATGAGAGCCCCTATACTGCCAGTCTTCTCTCTCTGTGCTTTGACAAATGCCAGTTTGATTACAGGAATCTTTAGTTCACGCTTGCAAATACAGGAGATGTGGGCCTCGGATTTACAGTCACGATCGCATCCAAACTCAGGACAGAGAACAATTGGGCACTTGCAAGTAATTATGTCAAATAACTGGTCCAGTTGCTTGGCAAAGCTGTCCTTAACTGCAAGTTTTCCTCTCCCAAGAGAGATATCTCTTGCCTTTTCCCAACTGGCTAGCAGTCTCTCACTAATCTTCTTCTGACTTGTTATGACTGGAGGCTTGAACTGAGCATTAGCCAGAGTGTACTGTGCCAAGACAGCTTTGGTCATATCACTGGCAATGTCTTTGTTTGTGTAAGTTCTTTGGTTCTTTTCACTGATTTGCCTGATTAAAACACCGTATCTCAAAGCATCTCTCAATGTAGACAACTCCGACTTCAGGAGCTCTCTCCCAGACCCAAGATAGTGACTGAGATGGCTGGATTTTTGGTTCCTCCTCCTGACACAAGCAGCCATCGCAAATATTATCAACTTATAAATGCATCAGAATCTGAAACAGAAAAAAATATTGTTAGTTGGGTTGTTAAAGAATGAAGTCAGAAAGCAATGTTCACTATTTAATTGTAATGCACTAATGCAGCTGTACGTTAGATTTTCGATAAATTTCACGCTAAAATTTACCTAGCAAAAGGTTGCAAAATATTGAAACTGAAATTATTTTCTGTTTATATACACTAAAATCTACCAAAAAAGTGATGGGCCATTAGTTTTAGCTGATCTTCCCTCCTATGACACACCCTACTCCAACATCATTGCAAGACGCCATCTTGGATTGTCACATCTATAAACAAGGAGTGACTGTGACCTACTTTTCACCAGCTGAGGCACTGCACCACGCGGAACTCTGCGGATCTACCAACCAGAACTTCAATCAGGTGTTCAAAATAGGTATTTCACAAATATCATTAGTTTTACACAAAGTAAACATATTCAACAGCATTTCACACCACACGTTAAACGTCGTGATAGATTAGTTTTTAATTAACAAGTGCCTTACTTTGTATATTACAGATATATCATAATTTTAATGTTTTTATTTATCGATATAATTACACAAGAGTGTCCCAAAAGTCTCTATCCGGTTTTGATTATTTATTACTAAAAAAGCCATAAGGGATATAGTAATACAGTTTGCTGTATCATATTCCTTGGTTAATCGGGTTTTTTCTTTGCAGGTGGAGTGTATTTGAGAGGTAATATCTGGGTGGAGAAGATAATGATTAACAATGGCGTCGAATCAAGAGAAGGCACAATGTGTTGTCCTGCTTTAATGATTGGACTAATTGCACTTTATAAGCATGCAATTTCAGTGTTTTATGGAGTACTCTGTGTACTGATATCTCAAATCCACTGCACCTGCAAAGAAAAAACTCGATTAACAAAGGAATATGATGCAGCAAACTGTATTACTATATCCCTTATGTTTTTTTTAGTAATAAATATTCAAAACCGGAAAGAGACTTTCGGGACACTCTGTATTTTCATTCATTTACTGTAAATGGAGGGGTAAGGTAATTATTTAGTATAATCTTGTATTATTGCAATATCTTTTATGGATAATTTATTTCATTTACCAGGTTCAGACATTATGTAATTAGCAGAAGATTACAATAGTGCCTCTAAACAAATAGAAAATGCAGTACTGACTGACACAGTGCCCCCTACCGGACCAGGCATTGATATTGGTAATATGAAAAATTTGCATGCAACACTAATTCATTTACAGCAAAACACTTCCATTGAGAGTAGTAAACAATTAATCTATCAATCATTTGGCGATTTACACCGTACCCAACTTAGGTCAGGTTGTACAGTCTCGTTCAAGATTCTTTGAACGCTGCAGGAGACAGCTGGCAACTCAAGGCAGTTTGTTTACTATAGGAGGTAGTAAAAATTATGAATGAATGTGAAAGGTTATCGGTGATTGGTTATTTAGTCACCCGTTCCTTATTATTGGTTGGGCTTTGTTGTTTCGTATTATATTATCTAATATACTGTACTATAGGACTAGGCGTGTGTGTGTGTGTATGTGTGTGTATCTGCTCTGGGCAGCCGAAACGGCACAGTCGTTTTTCACCAAACTTGGTGGAAAAATGGCAAAAAATTCGTAGAGTGGAACAAACCTGTCTTATATCGATGGTATTTTTAGCAAGCCATTACATAACCATTTTATTTATGCTGGAAAACGATGCAAGTCCACGGACTTGGCGCACCCTCATTCGCTGGATGCTGTCAGCCCACGATTGCAGCTATCGTACGGCTCCCTCCTCCTCCCCCCACTTTTTTTCTTAGCCTAATTTTTTTTTAATGTTGTTTGGATTAGTAAAGGAAGGAAGATGAGTAAATAGAAGAATAAAGAAGGGAAACAGAAAATAGTTAGAGATAACAGGTGGGGAGAACTGAGTTTCATAATGCGTCTGGATGCTCAGTTTCAACGTTACCAGACGACCTTACAGCTACAATGTATACCTATTCCTGTGGGTGGGAAAGGAGAAGAGATAAAAAGATAATAACAGGAATGCATGGAGAAGATGACTACAATAGACACAGGGTGAATATAAACAGTGAAACAGACAGGAGGTTGACAAAAATAGACAGATTCATATATGCACAAATAGACAATATGGCAACTAACAGGACAGACAGACAGCTGACTGACTGGTTCACATGATGACTATGATGACTTAACACAGGTGATGACTTAAGCAGATGGTGACTAACCAAACCAGAATCAAGGTCACTTCTCTTCATAATATAATTTATCTCAGAATGATCATCGGTGATTCATAATATTTTTGTTTTATGATTTTAACCTCTCCTTACGGCGAATATTTCTTTAACTAAATACTCTAACCTTTATTCTATTCTTTCTTATAGTATATTAGATACTGTAAGTATCACGACCACGACCATGATTATAACAACCACGACCATGATTATAACAACCAAGACCATGATTATAACAACCACGACTATGATTATAATAACCAGGACCATGATTATAACAACCACGAACATGATTATAACAACCACGACCATGATTATAGCAACCACGACCATGGTTATAACAACCACGAATATGATTATAACAACCACGACCATGATTATACCCATGACTATGATTATAACAACCAAGACCATGATTATAACAACCACGACCATGATTATAACAACCAAGACCATGATTATAACAACCACGACTATGATTATAATAACCAGGACCATGATTATAACAACCACGAACATGATTATAACAACCACGACCATGATTATAACAACCACCACCATGGTTATAACAACCACGAATATAATTATAACAACCACGACCATGATTATAGCCACGACTATAATTATAACAACCAAGACCATGATTATAACAACCACAACCATGATTATAACAACCACGACCATGAATATAACAACCACGACCATGATTATAACAACCACGACCATGATTATAACAACCACGACTATGATTATAACAACCACGACCATGATTATAACAACCACTAATATGATTATAACAACCACGACCATGATTATAACAATCACGACTATGATTATAACAAGCACGACCATGATTATAACAACCACGAATATGATTATAACAACCACGACCATGATTATAACAACCACGACCATGATTATAACAACCACGACTCTGAGTATAACAACCACGACCATGATTATAACAACCACGAATATGATTATAACAACCAAGACCATGATTATAACACTCACGACCATGATTATAACAGTCACGACTATGATTATAACAACCACGACTATGATCATAACCACGACTATGATTCTAACAACCACGACCATGATTATAACAACCACGACCATGATTATAACAACCACGACCATGATTATAATAACCACGACCATGAAACAACCACTACTATGATTATAACAACCACGACCATGATTATAACAACCACGACCATGATTATAATAACCACGACCATGAAACAACCACTACTATGATTATAACAACGACGACCATGATTGTAACAACCACAACCATGATTATAACAACCTCGGTAAACTGTACCACCGGACTCGCCACCGGGCACGAAGGGCCTACTATCACTTGTAGTACGTGCTATAGTAAGCAAACGGCCTTGACATGCCAGCTGTCTCCAGCAGTGTTCGAAGTATTGTAGCGTACGGTATGTGGCCACTTGTCAAATTTCTATACGTTTGCCTATTTTCTCTTTGATAGGCTCACATACATACATACATGTAGGAGATCTCGAACTCAGGATGGAAGTAAGAAGTGAAACTCACATATGCGTTCTCCGTATATATATAGCCTATATATTATATATATATATATATTATATATATATATTATATATATATATTATATATATATATATATATATATATATATATATATATATATATATATATATATATATATATATATACACAGGGTGTCCCATAAATTTCCATAAATAGGAAAAATAAATTTTATATGAAAATCCATTTTTATTTATATAATATGCTCTATAATGACTCCCATTCTGTTGGAAACACTCTTCAATGCGTGTCCTCCACTGCTGAAGAACACGTTCAAGCACAGCTGGAGTTATGCTTGTAATGGCGTTGGTGATATGTTGTATGGAAACTTATGGGACACCCTGTATATATATATAAATATATATATATATATATATATATATATATATATATATATATATATATATATATATATATATATATATATATATATATATATATATATATATACATATAATCAACACCTCAACCCGCCAGGATACGAACCCACGGCCCACGAGCCCATTAGAGGTTCACGGCGCCATAAGCTCGTTGAACAGGCTTTGTGTGAAATATAACAGAGTCTAGGACTGCTTTTCGTATCCTGGTGGTCCAGCGGTTAGCGTTCCCCGGTCACAGTCATCGGCTCGTGGGCCGTGGGTTCGAGTCCTGGCGGGTTGAGGAGTTGATTGTATGTAGAAGTCCGCCTGTTTATTGGGCTAATGAAATATATATGGATCCTCATGTTTCGAAGCAGGATTTGGTAAAACGTTACTCTGACCACCTTCGTGATACGGGTAGTCCCCATTAGAGGTTCACGGCGCCATAAGCTCGTTGAACAGGCTTTGTGTGAAATATAACAAAGTCTAGGACTGCTTTTAGTATCCTGGTGGTCCAGAGGTTAGTTTTCCCCGGTTACAGTCATGGACTAGTGGGCCGTGGGTTCGAATCCTGGCGGGTTGAGGTGTTGATTGTATGTAGAAGTCCGCGTGCTATTGGGCTAATGAAATATATATATATATTGTTACGAGTTGGGGATTTAGAAACTGGTTTAGAATATAGTTAAAAGTCTACCCAGATCCCAACAGGCAACAACAATAAAAAAACTAAACAAACAAAGACAATAGGACTATAAAAGGGTAGACAAAGGATGCGAGGTTTTGTTGTGTATAATAAAGTACAATAAATTCCTTAACAAAATATCCAGCTTTCTAAAATTTACCCTTAACCACACTTAACTTAAACATATGCAACATTGGCTTAACAGTATATACATATTTATACAACATACAACAATCTGAAGCAAGTGGAGGTTGGAGGTAATATAGGGCTACAATACTCAAGTGCGGTGCTGAAGTGTCTGACGAGTAGGGCTGAGTATTGAAGAAGATGGTAGGTAGTCACTGTGCCGTAGGTTTCCAGGATAGGTAATCCAAGTGTGGTCACTTCCCAGAGTGAACTGAACTCTCCTCGATCCGGAGCTGATGAGGAAGAGTTGGAGGAGGTGACGCAACAACCAGGATATGGAGAAAGGAAACCCAGATGGCGTTGCTTGGTAGTGCTGGGTAGTTAGATCATGACACAATAGATGGCGTGGTTCGTAATACACCCCCCTCCAAAGACCTCCGTAGTGCGGGCGCGTAGGAGGTGATCACCTGGTGCGTCTGGAGAGTAGCTGCTGCATTTCCACTGGAGCTCGGGATAAGGAGTCCGCAATCAGGTTGTCCACCCCCTTTATGTGCTGGACTTGTAGATTATAGGGTTGGGTGAGGAGAGCCCAGCGGAGGATTCGCTTGTTGGAGGTCTTGTTGGTTTGGATGAACGTGAGCGGGTTATGGTCGGTGAAAACTAGGGTGGTTTGTGGGCGAGATTGGAGGTAACATTTAAACTTCTTTATTGCCAACACCAGAGCCAGGGCCTCCTTCTCTATGGTCGAGTTGTTGGTCTGATGTTTATTCAACTTGGCGGAATAGTATGCCACAGGGTGAAGGACATCAGTGGTTGGGTCGGGTTGTAGGAGCACAGCCCCCACTCCGACACTGCTAGCGTCGATTTGCAGATGGTAGGGCAAGGTGTAGTCAGGTGGGTGGACTACAGGCTTGGAGGCAAGGAAGGCTTTGAGGCGGTGGAAAGACTGGTCGCACCTCTGGTTCCAGATGTAAGGGACCGCAGAACTGGTAAGGTCTGTGAGGGGTCCGGCCACGCTGGAGAAGTTACTGCCGAACCGGCGGTAGTAGCCGCACATCCCCAGGAAGCGCAAGAGTTCCTTCCTCGTCCTTGGAGTGGGGAAGGACAAGATGGCTTTAACGTTTGCGTCCTTGGGTCTCACCATACCATGCCCAACGATATGTCCCAGATAAGTCAATGAGGCCCGGCCAAAAGCAGATTTAGCCAGGTTTATGGTGAATCCAGTCTCTTGCAGTCGTGAGAACAGTATCTCCAAACGCACCAGATGCTCGTCCCAGCCGTCCGACACCACCACCAGGTCATCCAGGTAGGCGAACGTCCCATCTAGGTCCTGAATCAGGTAATTGATTGCCCTCTGGAATGTGGCCGGAGCATTAGAAAAGCCAAACGCCATAACCAAATATTGAAAAAGACCAAATGGAGTTATTAATGCTGAGATTATTTTTGCCCTATCCGTGAGTCCCACTTGGTAATATCCTTTCATCAAGTCCACCGTTGTAATAAATTTTGCACAGCCTATGCTGTCTATTATATCTTCAATCAAAGGTAAAGGGTAGGAGTCTGAGACAGTGACCTGGTTCACTTTACGATAATCGGTACAGAAACGAAAACTGCTATCGGGTTTTGGAATGAGAAGGCAAGGTGAAGCCCAGGGAGAGGTACTAGGCTCAGCTAAGTTATGTTTTAACAAAAAATCTACCTCTTTTTTCATAATCTCTCTTTTTTGTGGATTTAGCCGATATGCTGATTGCCTAATGGGTTGTACATCATCTGAGATTAGCTTAATATCATGTTTAAGTATATTGCAAAACCCTGGGAGGTCTGACGTGACTTTAGGAAATGTTGATAATAACTTAGTGAGATCTTTTGCTTGAGATGGATTCAGAACAGAAAAATACTCATCCAAGTTGTTGAGTATGTGACTGTTAGCAGGGTTTTCTTTAGGTAGCGGGAAGTCTAAATTCTCCAATAGGTCCATGTCATCTGTCTCCTTTTCCAGCCCTGACAAAGCCGTATGCAATACAGGTAGGCTTATAGCCTCTGGGATGTCTTCCTCTGACTGCCTGGAATGGTACAGTTTCATGATATTAATGTGAACAAATTGTGAATCTTTTCTGCGATCAGGAGCATGGACTATATAGTTGAGGGGAGATAGTTTATTAGCAACTATATAGGGACCAGTAAACTTGCTTTTAAGGGGAGAGCCTGGAATGGGTAAAAAGAGTAACACTTTGTCACCTGGAGAAAATGATCTTTCAACTAATTTAGGTTGGGACGTCACCATTTTGTCTTGGACTTTTTTTAAGTTTGACTGAGCAATGGTTCGGACTTCAGTTAATTTGTCCCGTAAAGTGTCAACGTATTGGGAAACTGTTGCGGGCTTAATAGATGGAGTGTCAAACCACTGCTACTTTACTATCTTAAGGGGTCCCCTAATTTGTCTCCTATATAGTAACTCGAACGGGGAGAAACCCAATGACTCCCGGGGACTTTCCCTGATGGCAAAGAGTAACAAGTCTATGTTTTCATCCCATTCCTTTTGGTGTTCTATACAGTATTTTTTTAGCATTGATTTGAAAATTTGATAGAACCGTTCCAAGCAACCTTGGGATTGTGGGTGGTAAGCCGAAGATGTACAATGGTCAAAACTGAGGTCTTTCATCACCTGTTTGAAAAGATTGCTTGTAAAATTGGTGCCCTGATTGGATTGGATCTCTTTCGGAATGCCCACTGAAGTGAAAAGGTGCAAAAGAGGTTTGATTACATTTTTTGAAGTGATGCTTTTAAGGGGAAAAGCCTCAGGATAACGTGTACTGGTATCCATAACTGTGAGCAGGAATTGATTTCCCTTCTTAGTCTTTGGTAATGGGCCCACACAATCCACAACAATCTTTTCAAATGGTGTAGAAAATACTGGGATGGGCTTAATGGGAGCTGCTGGTATACTTTCATTTGGTTTTCCTACCATTTGACAAATATGACAAGATTTTAGATACTTTGACACATCCTTCCTAAGTCCAGGCCAGTAATAGTGTTGGAGGAGCTTTTTATATGTTTTCAGGATTCCCAAATGTCCTGAAATACCATCATGGGCAAGGGCAATTACAGATGGTCTGACTGAGGAGGGAATTACCACTTGATGTATTTCAGACCACGTGTCTAGATGGGTAAGCTCTGGGGGTCTATAGGCCCTTATCAAAACCCCTTCCTGATAATAAAAACAAGGAAGGGTGTTAAAATCTTTACCCTCAACTGCCCCATGATGAAGTTTATTCAAAGATGGATCAGATTGTTGGGCCTTAATGAGCTCATCCTTACTAATGGTCTAATTGTACAGATCTTCTGTGGGTAGGAAGATATTGGAGGTGGTTTTTGATGAAGAGGGCCCATTTCGCACACTCTGTGACCGGGTGACAGCACAAGATGGGAAAAGGTGAGGAATAGTTTCTTCAAGGTCAGTGGTGGAGTTGACAGTCTTTATGTTGGGAACCACTAGGTCTCCTACCAAGTCATTACCCAATAATAAATGAATGCCGCTCACAGGCATTGGATCTTTCCTAACGGCTACTTGTACTTCCCCAGTAATCAAAGAACATTGGATCGTGTACTTTAGCTAAGGGATAGGAAGAATGGGATGAGAGATCTGAAATTAGAACACTCTTATTAGTAAATGCTGTAGATATATCAGGAATGACGTTAAACAGGAGGATTGATTGTGTTGCGCCCGTATCACGTAGTATAGAAATAGGGAAAGAACGAGACCCCTCTCTAGCTTATTGCCGGGAGATACCCAAAGAATGTTCTATACTACTGTGGGTACACACAAACACTTGTTGTCTTAAAAGTAGGTTCTATTCTCGTACGGGAGATATTTACAATAGGACGCAGAAGCCCGCAGTCACGCCACGAGGACTCTGTCTTCTCTCTCTATATCTATCTATGTATTACTACGCCCTGGCCTGTACAGATGCCAGCATTCACAAGCTGAATACATAAAGTATAAATGTGATAATTTATATACATAACATGGTGCACAATAAATGGAATATTACATAGAATTAATACATGTTCTGTAATACTTTACTATACATAATTAATAAGAGTAATATAAGAGTAATATAATAATATACAGCTGAAGGTACTACTTTGTGTCCATATATATCATACACCTCCCTCCCCCCTATACGCTCATAGTTTCATCTTGAGCGGACCTTTTGTTCCTGAGTCGCTCGGACCTGCGGAGTACTGGGGCAGAAACACAAGGTGGGGATGGATTTACTTTAGAGACATCAACATTAGGGGACTCAACTGGGGAGGGGTCAACACTAGGCAGCTCCACAGGTCGGAGGAAACGACGGTTCCTCCACCATACTCTACCACTAGGAAGACACACTTGGTAGTCCCTGGACCGGCCAATACCCATGACAACCCTAACCTTGTCCCAGCGGTGAGATACCGGATCTTGAATCCTGATCTGCTGGCCGATACTCAACCTGGGAAGGGGGCGGGCATGACAGTTGTACCGAGCAGCGACATCTGCGGCTCGTTCTGCTGCACGGCGGTCACATTCCTCAGTCTTGGCCTGCCACTCTTGAGAAAAAGACTTCGGGTGGGCAGGAACACAAGACCTGAGATGATGTCCGTATAGAACCTGGGCTGGGGAGCGTCAGGTGAAGTTCGGGGTGTTGCGTAACTCCAACAAACCTTGATCGAAATCCTCGCAGTCGATATTTCCTGAGGGTGACACCTTAAGGATCAGGTGTTTCACAATCTTGACTGCGGCTTCAGCGTGTCCATTCGCCTGGGGGTAGTGGGGCGAGGTCACGACATGACGGACTCCCCAACGGTCCATGAAGTCCCGGAACTCGTGGCTGGTGAACTGGGGTCCTCCATCAGTCCTGAGGCGGAGGGGAACACCAACTTCTCTGAAGTAATGCCTGAAGTTCCGGATGGTAGCAGTAGCCGTTGTATCACTACCACAGGGGACGACAACAGGCCATCCAGACAGTCGGTCGGCAATGACGAGGAAGGACTTCCCTGCAACTGCAAAGAAATCGGCCGACACAGACTCGAAGGGTCTTGAAAGGTTATCGTCGCACATTAAAGGTTCCTGTTGCTGGCTGGGTTGCAGAATCTGGCATGGTTCACAGGCACGGACGGTACTTGCAATGTCCGCGTCGATTCCGGGCCAAAATACAGTCTGCTTCGCCCGTCGCTTGGTGGCCTCCACTCCTCGATGGCTGTTGTGAAGGCGGGCCAAGGTACGGCGGCGTATGGCACCAGGAATGACTACTCGTGGGCCATACAAGACGAGGTCTCCGTCACAATAGAGGTCCTCGCGTATTTTCCAGTACGGGAGTAGTGATTCATGAAGGTCGTATCGGTTAGATGGAAATCCCTGAGACACACAGTCGACGAGCCGGATGTAGGAAGAGTCGGCCCGGGCTGCGGTGCGGAGATCTTCAAGAGTCTTGTCTGCATCCGGTACTGTAGACTCTTCTGATGTGAAGACGGCCTTCAATGAAACTACTGACTTGGGGGATGCAGCAGCTGTAGAACACAACATCTCGTCCTCTGGGGTGGCCTATAAAATAGGTTTAGGGAATTCCTTGGAAATAATGGCCAACTCTTGACAATGGCCATATGATAAGAGCAGAGTCGGGATACCATTATGAACATCAATCCGGGCTGAGCAAGACTGCTTACCAAAGGTAAGGGTAGCCCAGAAAGATCCCAAAGCTGGAGCCATCTTGGAACCATCAGCTGTCAGTTTCGTTGTCTGAGGAGGGGGCTGTAGGTTGCTCCGGGGTATTCCCAAACTTGCTGAGTGTTGTGGACCAATTACTGAGACGTCAGCACCGGTGTCAGGTAACATCTGAAGACTGGATGACGAGTTACCGTAAGAAATGACGACATTGATGTGCTGGGGCGTCGTGTCTGTGGAACTATGTACACGACGGCGGGAACGACTGGACACAGCGTCTTGATGCTTGCCAGAAGGAGGGGGCGCGCCAGCACTACCTGAGGATGACTTCTTGGATCCTAGGTGGCGTCCTTTATGTGTCTTCTTACGACAGCATTTGTCATAATGGCCCACACGACCACAAAGTCTACACTGAACTTTGCTAGCAGGGCACTTGACTGTATAAGACCAGTGACCCTGGTGGTCGCAACTTCTGCACACGCTTTGAGCAGCTGGGCACTGGGAGGCATTATGCTGTCTCGCACAGCTGTTACACAAAGCTGCTGCTGAAGGTGTAGCTGGAGGGTGAGGGGTGGGGTTACTTTGCTGCTTCTTACCCTTTCTGTAGGAAGACACCGCCCTCACCTGGTCAGGTTGTGAGCGTAAAGCTGAAGTCGCACACCTGGCGGCCTCGTACGCTCGACATTTCGTAACAACATCTTGAAGGGAGGAAGTGGGGTCGAGGGAAATGAGACGCTGAACTAGCTCTTCATCTCGGACACCCGTTAAAATGATTGTCTTGAGTTGTGTCTCTTCACAGACTTGAGAATCTCCGGGACAAACATCAACTTCCTCTGAACACCTTTTGAGCCTTACAAAAAATGCGTCAAAAGATTCTCCCTCAATCTGTTTACATTGGAGGAGTTGTCTTCTCCTGAGTGCTTCGTTGCGCTGTCCCTTGACGTGTTCCTGCATCGTGTCGAGCACGGCCTCTACCGTCAGAGTTGTCGTAGGAGGCACTTGAAGTGTGTGCTCGAGAGTACGTTGTGTCTCTAAGGACAAGCACATACGAAGCTGTATCATTTGTTTCGGCTGTGATAAACTTGACAAGTCAACCATTGTTGCGTAGTCTTGCCAACGTCGACGCCATTCCCGAAACATCTGATAAGAAGAGTCAGACATCAGAGAGGGAGGCGTCTGTACTGCAGCCTTTTGAGGTGTTGTTCCTACTCTGGGAAATGAGGTACCAGTACCTCTAGTCGCATCAACGTTAGTAGTAGCAGACGAATCTTGTACAGTAGAACGTTGTGGGGGGGGCTAACAGAGAAATCAAAACTTCAAATCTGGCTTGATCCTCCTTTCTTCTAAGGTCATCCTCACGTCTACGTATGTCTTCGAGTTCTCTGAGTGTTTGTTCCTCTTTGTTGCGTCGTCTTTCAGACTCTTTGTACCGAATTTCTTCCTCTTCTCTCCTTGCAATATCGTCCTCGCGTCGAGAAGTTTCCATCCACTTTATCAGTTGAAGGAGATCTGTGGACGCATGTATCGCAGGAGAGCTGGCTCGCGACGAGCGAGGAGATTCTGTGGGTGACTCGGCGTTGTCACTGTGGGGAGCGTGGGGCGTAAGCGTGGGTGGGGAGAGGTCTCCCACACTAAAACTCGTAACCCCATCGTCCAGGGTATCATTTTGATCCCTGTGAGACATGCCGACAGCTTCTGTACTCTATCTGTGCAAGAGACCGGGTCAACCCCTCGTAATCTATGCACAGAATTACAGAAGACTGAGGTAAGTCACAAGAAAATATGTGAATGCGTGTGTGTGTGTTGTGTGTGTGCCTGGCGGGAGGGGAGAGACTTGGCGCGCTGCCAGACGTAGGAGCGGATGGGCAGCGTCCGGAGTTGCCAACTTAGCGACTTTGTAGCTAGATCTAGAGCTTTTTGTTTTTTCTAGCGACATTTTAGAGCGATTTGCGACTTGTCGCAAATCGAGAGATATCCACAGATATCTAGCTACTTTCTGGATACTTTTGGACTGTCCATGAATACTCAGTTTTCCTAATTTCGAGCCATAATATATAGCAACAGGGTTACAGGGATAATAAATAATAAGAAAAGTTTAATACACTTGAACGGGTCGTGGTACAGAAGGAGTGACACGTCTACTTGATGTCAGCCCGTCCGTGGCTAATGTTGCCGTGTCGTCATTTATTTGTCTATTACCTTCGCCTTTGTAGCACCTGGGTAACTTACCTTTTTGTCAGATATGCAATATGAATTTCATTAATACGCTAAATTTTAAAGAATATTAGCAAAACATCTTATAGAATTAATTCTATCAAGCTTGCGTGGTTCCAAACTTGTCATCCGCGTCCACCATGGGTGACCCATAGACTCCATAAAGTTGCCCCTCAAGTCAACACTGTTCACCCGCTTTGACAAAAACCATCAAGGAAAGTTTCCGCTTGTTTGCATGCTGTTTATTAATTTGAACCCTTCATAGTCCCAATAGAAAATGGGTAAGCCACAGTATTCGCAGAGATTTAGGAAGGAATGGCTCAGAGATGACAGATACAAAAATTGGCTTCTGGAGGTGCCAGGGCATAATAAAAAAGGATTTTGCAAGTGTACTTTGTCTGCTAAGTTGTGCGACATTGAAAAACACAAAAACACTAAAAAACACAAGAAAGCAGAAGAGCCGTTTAGTGCAGAAAGACAGACAATTTTACCATTCAAGAAACTTGGGAATAATAGCTAGCGACTTTCCATGGAAGATTTAGCGACATTCAGCTACATTTAGGTACCAGCCTAGCGACATTTGAAAATCCGAGTTGGCAACACTGGCAGCGTCGCGCTGGCTTCTCAGTCACCCTCAGACCAGAGACGGGAGAGCATGTACTGTCCGGCCACTCCCTTAGTCATCTGACCGCAACTTGCACAGACAATTATGATTAAAATACACAACACAGCACTTCACAAAACACTTCACTTCACAGCACTGTACACAGCATAGCACTTCACAACACTGTAAGTCTAGAGGCTTGTAGTAGTAGGGTGTGTCATAGGAGGGAAGATCAGCTAAAACTAATGGCCCATCACTTTTTTGGTAGATTTTAGTGTATATAAACAGAAAATAATTTCAGTTTCAATATTTTGCAACCTTTTGCTAGGTAAATATTAGCGTGAAATTTTTCGAAAATCTAACGTACAGCTGCATTAGTGCATTACAATTAAATAGTGAACATTGCTTTCTGACTTCATTCTTTAACAACCCAACTAACAATATTTTTTTCTGTTTCAGATTCTGATGCATTTATAAGTTGATAATATTTGCGATGGCTGCTTGTGTCAGGACGAGGAACCAAAAATCCAGCCATCTCAGTCACTATCTTGGGTCTGGGAGAGAGCTCCTGAAGTCGGAGTTGCCTACATTGAGAGATGCTTTGAGATACGGTGTTTTAATCAGGCAAATCAGTGAAAAGAACTAAAGAACTTACACAAACAAAGACATTGCCAGTGATATGACCAAAGCTGTCTTGGCACAGTACACTCTGGCTAACGCTCAGTTCAAGCCTCCAGTCATAACAAGTCAGAAGAAGATTAGTGAGAGACTGCTAGCCAGTTGGGAAAAGGCAAGAGATATCTCTCTTGGGAGAGGAAAACTTGCAGTTAAGAACAGCTTTGTCAAGCAACTGGACCAGTTATTTGACATAATTACTTGCAAGTGCCCAATTGTTCTCTGTCCTGAGTTTGGATGCGATCGTGACTGTAAATCCGAGGCCCACATCTCCTGTATTTGCAAGCGTGAACTGAAGATTCCTGTGATCGAACTGGCATTTGTCAAAGCACAGAGAGAGAAGACTGGCAGTATAGGGGCTCTCATGATTTCTAGCCAAGATATTCCGGAGTCCAAGAGACAGGAGGCTGCCACAGAGAGACAGAAGAGGAGAAGAGTTGCCGAGGAAAAGAGACTTGAGAAGGCCCAGGGTGAGGTAAAAAAGGCCGATGATTGGAGTCAAGCTGATTCAGAGTTTAATGACTTCCCCATGGCTGATCCGAGTGCTGACCAGGAGAATGGTGACTTTGTCCCTAACCCAGAAAATAATGATCCCAAACCTTCCAGGCATAAGATTCGAAATAGGAAAGATATCCCGAGCATAGCTCTGGCCAGCATGCGACACCACACTGGTCTCAGAGAAACTGCAGAGACAGCAACAGCTGCCTGGATTGACGGTGGTTTGATAACACCTGATGATGTTCACCTGGTGATAGATCATAACAAAGTAAGGAGAGCTCAGGAGAAACTTGTCAGTAACCTAGAAGAGGAGTTTGATAAGGGGATAAGAGAAAATGGAATCAATTGTTTGTTCTTTGATGGGAGAAGGGATGACACTAAAGATTCTGACAAGTTATTCCCTGCCATGGTGAAGGAGGAACACTACTCCTGCTGCAGTGAACCAGGAGGGAAGTATTTGTGGCATTTCACTCCAGAGAAAGATGACATCAGGAAGCCAGCTGAGATAGTGGCAGATAACATTGTGAACTGGCTCAGAGAGAGGAACGTAGACCAGACACTGCAGGCCATTGGAGGGGACAGCACCAACACGAACACAGGGTGGCAAGGGGGGGTCATACAGTGGATAGAGCGGAAGATTGAGAGGAAGCTGGTCTGGATTGTTTGTGACCTCCACACCAACGAGTTACCACTCAGACATCTGATCCAGGAGCTGGATGGCAAGACTCTTTCAAACAACAGATGGTCTGGTCCTCTTGGCAAGATGCTGGACTCTGCCACTGAGTTAGAAATAAATCCGAGCTTTGAAAAAATCATAGTTGGCCCTCCACTCGTTGAGCTTGCACATACTGTCATTGACGACCTTAGTACTGACCAGTACTATGGTTACATGATTTGCAGTGCCATCAAAACTGGGGTCATGCCTGATAGACTTGCTTACCTGCAGATAGGTCCAGTCTCACATTCTAGGTGGCTCACAACGGCTCTCAGGTTCTGCAGAATTTGGGTCGCTCATCATAAACTGAAAGGGAACCAGCTTCACAACCTGAGACTTATTGTCCAATTCATCGTGAGTGTCTACTTGCCAAATTGGTTCAACACCATGGTCAAGTCATCGTTCTCCGAAGGCCCGTGGCATGTTCTCTTCCAGCTTGAGCTCCTGAGGCGTCAGCCAAGGAAGGTTGTTCAGATTGTGGAGCAGACTGTGAGGAGATCTTCCTGGTATGCTCATCCCGAGGCAGTTCTGCAGACAATGCTCTGCAGTAAGGACGAGGAGGAGAGAAGAGTGGCAGTCAAAAAGATCTTGGATACGAGACTTATGAGAGGATCTGGGCATGACGAATCAGTTGGTGACGATTCCTTCAGGGTCAGGAAGACTCCTGAAGTCAATCTAGGTGCCAAGACCCTCACTGATCTCATAGATCTGGATAACATCCAGGCTGGCAGTGAGCCCCCTCTTACCTGCAGCCTCACCAATGTTCAAGTCAGAGCTTTCCTGGACAACCCCATGCATGTCCCTGCCTGGCCCTCGCACACCCAGAGTATAGAGCGTTGTGTACAGCAAGTGAGCGAGGCCAGCAGTCACGTGTACAGCCAGGAGAGGAGGGAAGGCTACATCCGAGCTCAGGTGGTCAGCAGGGAGGCGATGAGTAGAAACGGAAGCAAGAAAGACATGTTCTTTATGGTGTGCAGCAACACCGGGTCGTAGTAGTAAAACCGGTATTTGTATTTGATGATTTTGTTTTCTAAAGGAATATTAAATTTAATAAATGTGTCAAGATCATTCGTTTCACTATTCTGGATCATTTTTATCCTAATGTATTAACCTGATACATTTACTTTACTTTAAATAAGCTGTTTAGTGGTGTTGGTAAAAGGGTGGGAATACTGAATTTTCATAAGATTTCAAGTTAAAATTTACCTCGCAAAAAATGAAAACTTTTCAAATCTGAAGATATCACATGATTCTGCACATAGAACTACATCATTAATACCATGGGCCGATTTTTCAAACTCAAAAAAAAAAAAAATCGCCTCCGTATGACACACCCTAATGTTGGAGTGTTGTTTCCAATATGGCATCGATGACGTATATAGAGGTCTGATGGATTCCTACACGAATTTTCAACATACATTGCAAAGCTTGGACACTTGATCTTGATGTTGTGCAGTGCAGCCTTGCGGTTAAGTATGTTGAATGCATTTGAAGCATCCACCAGGAGAACGGCCTCACAATCACGCTGCTCAAATATTAATCTCATGGCGTGAATGGCGGCCTCCCCGCCAGCCTGGTGGCCAGCACACACTTGTAGGTTCCCTGCTGCTGCCCTGACATCATCCTTTACCACCTCCATTATGCATTTTCCGATGATCCGCCTCAGCACTTCCCCCACCCCTATAGGCCTACATCCTGGATTCTTTTCCAGAGGAATAAGGCGGCAGGCCGTCAGGGCCTGGAGGTGATGGCAGCAAGAGGATGCAAGCTTTCTTGCAAGGGCGGCAATGGCGTTGCAGTGATCACTTGCGACAGGGCGAAACTTGTTTGTGCTGAGGATGACTCTCCAACCGTTTGCATCCAGACCTGAAGGGCCAGCTCCTCCTCGAGTCTTCAGTGCCTTTTTCCACACCATCTCTCCTGCTATTTTCTCGAACAGGACAGCGTATGGTGGGGTATAGACACCCTCGAACCTGATGCCTTCTTCGTCACTTGCAGGGGGATGTTTCTCTATCAGTAGTTTTAATGTCTCTCTGTTTATTGGCATCACCCCACCGGAGGATTCCTCTGTGAGAGATCTTACCGCCAGAGACACTTCTCCCACGCGCATTTTATTTCCAAATTTTCTTGCCACGTCATCGGTGTTTTGCTTTCCGTCACCCGTAATTTTTAGTCTCTCCTGCAGTGTTCTTGCTTCACATAGGAGATCATCAAGGGCCCCAGTCTGCCACATTGCCAATCTTCTCTTCATTGCTGCCAAATTTTCTTTGTGCTTAGTCTTTGTGTGTGTCCTCTGACAAAATAGATGTGGTATTATTGCAAGTATTTGAAGAGCTAAAGGGGCGAGGAAGCGGTCCTGAGTATAATCAGTCATGAGGCGAGTTATCTCCCGAATCATTTTTTTGGTGGCCCCACACTTGGGTGGTTCAAATACGTTAGCGGGCGACCACTTGACAATTTCTGACTAGGTTTCTACTACTACTACTTCTTTTTATTTATTTATTTTTTTAAACGTGGCCTCCAGCCTCCCCCAATAGCCACACCTTCGCCACCATTTATTTACCTCAAAATTAAATCTCCTAATACATAAGAAGCTATCCTATCTGTGTTAAATTAGTTGAGCCGCAGATCTATGCGGCATTCAGTGACTGTTGCCTCATAGTCAATATCTGCAGCAGTTGTCGGAGTAGGGGCAGAAGCTCTCGTTTCCCTGAGGCAGAGCAAAGCCGACCGAAGGAGAGAGAAAGACAGTCGACATCTCATCCAGGCTGTAACATAATTTCTGGGCTGCTGCTTCTGTTCGGAGATCAACTCCGCGAGTCTGGCGTAGAAACATCTTGCACTTGGGCCCATCCCACCAGAGGTTGTGAACACTAGTGGAGTGAAGCTGCCTTGATCAACGTTTTGAATTCTCTCCCCATATGCCCTTCTCTTGTCGTTCTCGTTCCTCCTATGTGCAGCATCGAGAGCTAGGTTACGGTGACATGCGGCCATGGGATAAAAAATCCTAATGTCGAAGAAAGCTCGATGTCCCCGCGTCCAGAATCCTCGAGCACTAACGTCCACGCGGGCTTCTTTAGATGTGTTTGAAGTCCTGTGTTGGAAGATCTCGCCATCCAATGGAAGGAGGGTCGGTTCTACCATGACGTCCCGGCAGATTTCCTTCAACATATTTGCTGTGAGATCCCTTACCTCGTCATGCCTCATGCATATGAAGCCCCCCTTCTTGCAGACCATGGCGTGATCGCCATCATGGGAAGAGCCACACACGCATTGGGAGGGCAAACCTTCTACTGGCCAACCGTACCTTAGAGCAATGGCATCTGTAAATTCTTGTTTATTAAGACTGAAACCATTTGCCCTTATCAGTAACGTAGTTAACCAGTTCGAGGCGCCCACCTCCTGCACTATAGCTACTTTTCTTTTCAAATTTTCTGGAACCTGCAGCAATCGTTGCTGCAACTTTTCATTTTGGCAGTGCTGTCGATCTGTCGTAATGGACCTACGAATCTTATATACTTCGCTGGTATCCACTTCCCCTATTGCATTCTGGGCTATTATGTGGTCCGTGAGGGCTGCCGTGAGCTTAAGTGAATTTTGATGTTCAGTGGCAGCAATCTCCTCTGGATTAGCTAGTCCCATCCCTCCCAGTCTTGGTGGAAGTGCAAGAAGTGCTCTTTCTGCTGGGGTTAAGTCAGGGTGTTTCACTAGTTTGGGAATGAACTTGACACTGATAGCTTCTTCCAGAGGGTGGAGGAGGGGTCCGATCTCAGGGATGGTACGCATCAGGTAGTTCCAGCGATGCTTGACTCCATGGGTGAATGCTGCTAAGGCCGCATGTGGCTCTGTGTTAGCAATCTCAGACAGAGCTTGGATTTCACTAACCCACTCATTCACCTTTCCCGCCACGTACTCGGTCTTGAAGTCCGTAGTGCCAATTACTGCGCCTAGTTGTCTTTGGCCGTCCTTAATTATTTTGACCTCACTTCCGCCAGAAACCTCCAATGCCCGTTCATAATGTTCTGGCTTCACGATGAGGAAGGACTTGCTGGCGTTTGGGTGGTACCCTATTTGTGGACTTCGCGATGTTACCAAGTCCCACCACTTTTTGATGCACTCTACTTTTCCTGCTCCTGTAAGGTCATCAGCATATGCCACTTGTTTGACCCCAGTTGTTTCAAATTTTATTTCTTATTGGAGCACTGATAGGCCAATTGCATACATTGCCATTGCAATGGGGTCCCCCTGTGTTGTTCCCTCGGTCGACTGTAGGATGGTATCACTTCGTAGAGCCTTGTTATTTACTATGTAGAGGTCTGAAGGATTCCTATACGAATTTTCAACATACATCGCAAAGCTTGGACACTTGATCTTGATGTTGTGCAGTGCAGCCTTGCGGTTAAGTATGTTGAATGCGTTTGAAGCATTCACCAGGAGAACGGCCTCACAATCACGCTGCTCAAATATCAATCTCATGGCGTGAATGGCCGCCTCCCCACCAGCCTGGTGGCTAGCACACACTTGTAGGTTCCCTGCTGCTGCCCTGACATCATCCTTTACCACCTCCATTATGCACTTTCCGATGATCCGCCTCAGCACTTCCCCCACCCCTATAGGTCTACATCCTGGTTTCTTTTCCAGAGGAATAAGGCGGCAGGCCGTCAGGGCCTAGAGGTGATGGCAGCAAGAGGGTGCAAGCTTTCTTGCAAGGGCGGCAATGGCAATGCAGAGATCGCTAGCTACAGGGCCAAACTTGTTTGTGCTGAGGATGACTCTCCAACCGTTTGCATCTAGACCTGAAGGGCCGGCTCCTCCTCGAGTCTTCAGTGCCTTTTTCCACACCATTTCTTATGTTATTTTCTCGAACAGGACAGCGTTTGGTGGGATATCGTCACCCTGGAACCTGATGCCTTCATCTTCGCTTGCAGGGGGATGTTTCTCTTTCAATAGTTTTAATGTCTCTCTGTTTATTGGCATCACCCCACCGGAGGATTCCTCTGTGAGAGATCTTACCGCCAGAGACACTTCTCCCACGCGCATTTTGTTTCCAAATTTTCTTGCCACGTCATCGGTGTTTTGCTTTCCGTCACCCGTAATTTTTTGTCTCTCCTGCAGTGTTCTTGCTTCACATAGGAGATCATCTAGGGCCCCAGTCTGCCACATTGTCAATCTTCTCTTCATTGCTGCCACATTTTCTTTGTGCTTAGTCTTTGTGTGTGTCCTCTGACAAAATAGATGTGGTATTATTGCCAGTATTTGAAGAGCTAGGGGGGCGAGGAAGCGGTCCTGAGTGTAATCAGTCATGAAGCGAGTCATCTCCCGAATCATTTCTTTGGTGGCCGCACACTTGGGTGGTTCATATAAGTTAGCGGGCGACCACTTGACAATTTCTGAGTAGGTTTCTTTGACCCATTTGTCTGCATTTTCCATAGACATGCCATTCCACTACTACTACTACTACTGTGACGGGCCGAGTTCTTCTCATTTTATAATCTACCATCCAGATATTATTTTCTGTTATTATTCTTCCTTTCTTTATTTATAAATACACTTTATATTCCTATACAAGTAATTCTCTTCTCAGTTATGTATGTTCTTTTCATTAAACTCTCATGATGTATATATTTAATAATTTCTATGCTGTGTCGTTAGTTCCACAATGAACATACATGTCTTATCTTTCTTTTCTTGAACTTTCCAAGTCTTTCATTTCTTTCATGTAAATTATATTTACTCAGTTTCAATGTTCTTACCTTTCTGAAGTATACTCTGTTTTACGTCTATTCTTATACATGGGTTAGTCTGGGAACCATGTTATTCTCAGGGCACTTATTATACTTACAAATAGGCTGCCACCACCAGACTTTTGAGTTAGAAGATAACATAACTCATCGAAAGTTTTTGGGTAGTATGGCAGATGTATAGGCACGTGAGTAAGTATTATTTTCTGGGAACCAATGTTTAGAAGGAGTAGAGTGGTGATACTCATAGATTACTAATTCAATATTTATTAACACAGTGAGAGGATAAGATGCATCTTAGATTCACTCAGGCAAATCAGAACCGCAATTAACTTATTAAGTCATCAAACACTTCAAGAACTTATTACCTCATTAAACACCTCCAAATACTTATTACTTCATTAGACAATTGTGGTATTATTACCTTGACAAATGAGATTCCGTAATTATTATTCACAAGATATCACTGGACCCTCAGGTCTTACTTTAACAAGTAACAAATTACCTCTTCAATTCTTGGTGAGAACATTATACTCTCAGGTTATTCTTTCATGGTCACTACCGACGAATACAGTACATAACACACTGAACAACTCCACAATTATAGTAACATACAGTACCTCCTGTTAGTTCGCAAGGAACAACCTGGTACCTTTAACTCTCATTCAGTGGTTCAATACTTAACCTGGGATGACTATATTTCTCCTAGTCATCCCCAAGCATGGATATTAGTACGGCTCCATACATATAACCAAGAACAGTAGATAGACCATGATCATACGACGGAGTCAGTGGGCCAAAGTTGTTTGCAGGCTCGCTCGCTCGCTAGCTTGGAGCGCCTGGCCCGGGGAAAGGTTGACTCGTGGCGGTGGGTCGTGGCGTCTGCCAAGGAATCTCGCCCTGGGATTCTAATCTCGCCACCTTAAAGACATCCTTCGAGAGACATCGTGCCCATAGGCAGCTCCCGAACTTCAGGAGTGTTGCTAACCCCCACAACAGCGTCTGGAAACGTGGAGAAAAAATCACAGAGGGAGTGAATATTTAACTTCACTATACAAAACATACGTCTGGCACCGGTCCAGACTATAGCTAGATCTTTACTTTACTCGACTCAATTGGCACGGAAGTTACTATGTTAAAACATGATCACTGATATTCACAAAATTGACTAAGTGAAACTGAATTAATATGGCGGCGTGGAACACACGTGAACATACCTGGAGACGTGGAGAAGAAATCACAGAGGGAGTGATTTTCCCACCCGCGCCGGCATATATACGGGCCTAAGGGCATATCCCTACTAGAAAGACTAATTTTACTAACAATAGGCCCTCTATTCAAAGTAATTGTTGGACACCTAGCTGTGACCGTCATTGTCACAGATCAGGCTAATTTTCTACATCTATATTTATGATTTAATCAGAGATTGAGTTTGTCAGTAAAGAGGTGAAATGGAGTTATATATGTGTTCGCAACTCTATTGGCCTGACATGTCTATACAATTATTTGATATTGACATACTAATGAGCATTAGCTATTAGCTTGTATTTTGCTGATAAAATTAGAGAGAGGTACAGCCTGGAGAGATGGTCTCATGACACGACTTTAGGCTATCATGTCGGGCTGTGAACTGGGGGAACTAGCTGTACTGTAGTGGCTCCTCTCCCCTACAACTTCCAACTGAGCTCCGGCCGCGCGCCGACCAGCCAATCAGCGTACAGCCGAATCGAAAAATGTTAGTGACAGGGGGGAAGGAGGTTCAGGGGAAGAATAAAGGGAGGATTGAAGTGAATTTAAGGAGGAGAGAATAGATGCAGTGGCTAAACACCGCTTGCGTGAGGGAGTATAAGATGGAGGCAGCAGCAACTCGCCTGGACGCGGCCGGGAGGTGACAAGACAGAGCCAGGCTAGCGTCAGGTCAAGCGTCAGGTGCGTGTTGGGTTGGGCAATGGATAATATATAATCAGAGCTTGGTCGGCTAGATTGTGTGTGTTGGTTTCTTGTGTGGAGATGTCTTGGTCTTCTTAGCTTGATGTCGATTTTCTTCTCACTCTCCTCCTCTTCTTGCTCTCTTGAAGTGTCCATTCGTTTGTGTTAGGGTCTTGTTGTTCGTCTTCCTTGTGTATTAAGTCCTCATAGGTGTGGAAGAAGTCAGAGACGGTGAGGTTGACCACGTGGGCTTCAGCTCCACGGGCCACGTGGTGTTCTTGGTTCTGTGTGGTGGGCGTCTTCTCTTGAGTTTTCTTTTCTTGGTTTTTCTTTTCTGCTGTTTTTTTCTTTTCTTGGGAGCGTACAGCAAGGAGGGCCTCTTTGTAGCTCAGTTTCTTCTAAATACGAGCCTTGACTACCCTGCATTCCTCCTTCCATTTTGGGCAGGTCCGATCGGCGGAGGAGTGTGGGCCACCACAAGCAGCGCATTTTTTTACTTGGTTGGGGCAGACCGTGTAGTGGTGTCCGCGGCTGCTACACATGGAGCAGGTGTCCTCCTGCGCCTCACACTTGTTTACAGTGTGTCCATAGTGCTGGCATTTGTAACACCGTTTCGGTCTGCAGTAGGGCTTGAATGGCACAGTTACCCACGCCAGTTGAGCCTCCTTGGGTAAGGTGGAGTGGTGTCCGATGAGGGCAGTGGTGTCGGACAGCTTCTTCACAACTTGAAGTTGCCCCTTGAGGAGCTCACTCAGCTCTGCTTGGTCCATGTGGGCATTTTCGGCGTGTGAGATTACTCCCAGCTTCAAGTTGTCCCAATCATTTTAAATGGAATGCCGTTGATGTCTGGGATCTCCGCGAGTTGTACGGGCATGCCCTTCTCGACGAAGGTGATCTTGATGTCACCATGGAGCTTCAGACGTTCCACCTTGGTGACCCCCACGATCCCATTAGTTTCAAAGAACTTCTGGAGAACTAGGAGGTTTAGTTTCTTAGGGCAGGTCGGCGTATCCGGACGTATCCGCGCCACGTTATCAAATTCGTAACCGTTCATGGTGAGAGAGGGTTAGAGAGTGTCGCGTACAGCCGAATCGAATCGAAAATCGAAAATGCTAGTGACAGGGGGGAAGGAGGTTCAGGGGAAGAATAAAGTGAGGATTGAAGTGAATTTTAGGAGGAGAGAACAGATGCAGTGGCTAAACACCGCTTGCGTGAGGGATTTTAAGATGGAGGCAGCAGCAACTCGCCCGGACGCGGCCGGGAGGCGACAAGACTCAGCCAGTCTAGCGTCAGGTCAAGCGTCAGGTGCGTGTTGGGTTGGGCAATGGATGTTCAGTGCTTGGTCGGCTTGATTGTGTGTGTTGGTTTCTTGTGTGGAGGAGATGTCTTGGTCTTCTTAGCTTGATGTCGATTTTCTTCTCACTCTCCTCCTCTTCTTGCTCTCTTGAAGTGTCCATTCGTTTGTGTTTGGGTCTTGTTGTTTGTCTTCCTCGTGTATTAAGTTCTCATAGGTGTGGAAGAGGTCAGAGACGGTGAGGTTGACCACGTGGGCTTCAGCTCCACGGGCCACGTGGTGTTCTTGGTTCTGTGTGGTGGGCGTCTTCTCTTGAGTTTTCTTTTCTTGGTTTTTCTTTTCTGCTGGTTTTTTCTTTTCTTGGGAGCGTACAGCAAGGAGGGCCTCTTTGTAAATCAGTTTCTTCTCAAGACGAGCCTTGGCTATCCTGCATTCCTCCTTCCATTTGGGGCAGGTCCGATCGGCGGAGGAGTGTGGGCCACCACAAGCAGCGCATTTTTTAACTTTGTTGGGGCAGACCGAGTAGCGGTGTCCAGGGCTGCTGCACATGGAGCAGGTGTCCTCCTGCGCCTCATACTTGTTTACAGTGTGTCCATAGAATTGGCATTTGTAACACCGTTTCGGTCTGCAGTAGGGCTTGATTGGCACAGTTACCCACGCCAGTTTAGCTTCCTTGGGTAAAGTGGAGTGGTGTCCGATGAGAATAGAATAGAAAAATGCTAGTGACAGGGGGGAAGGAGGTTCAGAGGAAGAGTAAAGAGAGGATGGAAATGAATTTTAGAAGGAGAGAACAGGTGCAGTGGCTAAACACCGCTTGCGTGAGGGGGTAGGCAAATGCCCTGATGGTGCAACAATCACAATCAGGACGAGGCAGAGGGAGGGTGGGAGCAGGTCCGGGCAAGCAAAGGGCCAACTTGGGTGCTCATGGTTGTCGTCTAGCCCAGGCAGTGTTATCAAAGCGGAGGAAGAACCGCCCCGCCACGGCTGCGGCGCAAGCCGAGAAGCGCAGGTGGACGGACGCACAGGCCACACACGAACAAATTAACAGAGAAGGTGAAAACATGAAAATTTGCTAGTCGTAGGGTTGTTTGGAGAAAGAAGAAGGTAAAGTCTTTGAGCTATGTCAAAGAGGAGCAGAGCGAGTTGGAGGAAGGGTTTTGAATCTTTGAACTTGAAATGTCAAAGTATTCATAGTAAGGAAGGATGAGCGTATCGTAGGAGAGTTTTTAGTAATAGCAGCAGACAGATTTGAGCTTTTTTGTCAAATTATGAACGGAGACGAGAATGAGAGATAGGCTGAATGGTTTCAGTCTTGAGGTAGGTCGATTTTATTAGAATTGGATGTCACAGACGTTGGGTAAGTTTTGATTTGTTTCTGAGAGTTATGGATCTTTCAGCTATGTCAGAGAGAAATGGAGAGAGTTAGAGGAAGAGTTTTGAATCTTTGAGCTTGAAATGTCAAAGTATTCGTAGTAAGGAAGGATGAGTGTATCGTAGGAGAATTATTTAGTAATAGAAGGGGACAGATTTGAGCTTTGTCAAATTGTGAACAGAGATGAGAGTGAGATATAGGTTGTTTGGTTTCAGTCTTGAGTTAGGTCGATAATGTTGACAGTAGCTGGCATAGAGGTTGGGTATGTTTAATTTGGTTTTGGAGAGTTGTGATCTTATGAGAGGCTTTGTCTGGCTGGGGGGGAGATGTGTTTGGATTGGTTGTGGGAGGGGGGGAGAGTTTGTGCTTGGGGATTGGCGGGGGTGGAGGTTGTATGTTGATTTGAGGTGAATTAGAATTACTTAAGGGGGGTTGTTGTGTGAGTGTGTATGCTTTTGCGTGGAAATGTAGTAAGAGGAGAGGGGGAGGGTTAGGATAATTGTTATAAGGTCAGGTATGGTTCGGATGACGGGAGGAGGGGGGAGGAGAGGAGAGGGGAGGCGAGGAGAGGAGAGGGGGGCTTAGGAGGTTGTTGGGTTAATTTATAGTTTGGAAGGATTCCTTAGGTGTGATATGATTTGTGTTGCTAATGAATAGTTGTATTGAGTCATAGTTGTTTTTTTTTTTTTTTTTTTTTTTTTTTTTTTTTTTTTAGGAGGGTCGGTGGGGCTTGTTAGAAAGGTCGGGTATATTAAGTTTTTCTCTTGGGAGGATTGAAGGTGTTGGTTAGTGATTGGATGGAGAGTAGCATTTTTTTTTTTTTTTTTTTTTTTTTTTTTTTTTTTAAGGAGGGATTGTGAGTAAGGTTGGGTGGGTTAAGTTTTTCTTTTGGGAGGATTGAAGGTGTTGGTTAGTGATTGGATGGAGAGTAGCATTTTTTTTTTTTTTTTTTTTTTTTTTTTTTTTTTTTTAGGAGGGATTGTGAGTAAGGTTGGGTGGGTTAAGTTTTTCTTTTGGGAGGATTATAGGTTTTGTTGGTGGTTGGCAGAGTTTGGTTAATTTGCAATCATTCTTTCCTTTACTTGTAAAGGACTTCTGCAATTGCAGGTATTGTGAATTCTGGTCCCATTATTGAGGGAGAGGGTTTTTGTACAGGAACAATGCACCCCTCCCCGACCTTATTAGCTAAGGGAGGCGTTCATTTCATCCGTTAATGGTACCGTTTTTAGGTACACCTCTCCGACCTTATTGGCTAAGAGGGGTGCCCATAAAACCGAGTTGGAAACATTCTCCTCGACCTTGTTGGCTGAGGGAAACATACATGTCATCCGAGTTAGTATGGGATGGGTAAGTTAGGTATTTGTTTTGGGAGGAGTAATAGGGTGTGATTAGTTAATGGTAGAATGGTTATTTTTTATTTTGTGTGGGATTGCTAGTAACGGCTGGGTGTGTTAGGTTTTTATTTTGGGAGGAGTAATAGGGTGTGGTTAGTTAGTGGTAGAATGATTATTTTTTATTTTGTGTGGGGTTGCTAGTAATGGTGGGTATGTTAGGTTTTTATTTTGGGGGGATTGTTAGGTTTTTTTTTTTTTTTTTTTTTTTTTTGGGGGGGGGGGGGGAGTGTTAGTGCAGGTTAAGTGGATTAGTTTTTTTTTTTTTTTTTTTTTTTTTTTTTTTTGTCGGAGTGGTCTTGAGTTTGAGTTGGTGGCGTGGGGTTTGGAGTGAGGGGGGGGAGTTTGGTTAGGTTGGGTGGGAATCATTGGGTGTGGGGTTGAGAAGAGGTTAGGTTAAGCTTAAGTTAGGTTAGGTTGATTGGGTTAGGTTAGGGTGAGGGTTAAGGAGAGGTTAGGTTTAATTTGGGGGGAAATTGTCGGGTGTGGTTATTAATACAAGGGAGGTGGGAGGGGAGTGTTTGGTCTGTTTAGTATGGAGGGATTTCTGTCTCTGAATCTACGTGGGAGTATGATGTTGTCGAAGTAATCCTGCCATTGAGGGTAATTAGTGAGGAGAGTTTCTATTTGTTTGTCACCTAGTTGTCTCCAGTAGATGTTAAGTGGGGGAAGGGAGCTGAGTTCATGTAGATAACTATTTCGGGTGAAGGATGACCAGTGTGTGTTATGGATGAATCTTAGTGCTTTGTTTTGTATGACTTGAAGTTTCTTGGCGCTTGTTGGTGGTGCTAGCTGGAGTGTGTTGGGTGCATAAGTCAATAGTGGGCGTATGAGGGCTTTGAATAGGTGCGTTTTGGTTTTGATTGATGCGGTTCTGAATCTGTATATTTTCCCGAGTGTTTTGTTTGCGATCACAGCTTTCATTTTGGTGTGTGGTGTCATGGTGAGGGCGTCGTTGAATGTGACTCCTAGGATTGTGTTTGTTCGTTTGACAGCTATAGGTGAAGGGTAGGCGATGTAGGGGTTTAGGTAGATGTGACGTGGTTGCCGTCTTTTGGTGCCGAAGTAGGTGATTTGTGCTTTGTTCGGGTTGGTTTGGATTCGCCATCGGAGTTCCCATTGTGTAACTTGTTCTAGTTCCCTGTGTGCTTTGTCTGTTAGGTGGTCAAGAGTTCTGTGTCTGATTAGTTGGGTTACATCGTCGGCGTACTGTATTGTCAGAGAGTCAATGTGTAAGGGGTCGGGTAAGTCATTTGTATAAAGAATGTATAGTGTTGGGGACAGGACTGATCCTTGTGGGACTCCTGCGTGCAGTGTGAAGTGGTCAGAGAAGGCAGGTGTGACTTTTATTCTCATTTTTCTGTCAGTTAGGAAATTGCAAAGTAATTGTTGTGATTTATGAGGGAGGTTAAAATTAGTGCATATCTTGTATTTTAATCCTTCGTGCCAAACTGTGTCGAATGCTTTTTGTACATCTTTTGTGATGAGTGCTATCTTGTATGCATCTTTGTTCATGTGGAGGTAATTGGTCATGATATTAAGTGCGTCCTGGGTTGAGTGGTGTGCTCTGAAGCCGAACTGCTTATATGACAGTAGTTGTTCATCCTCAAGATGGTATCTGAGGCGGGTGTTGTATAATCTTTCAAAGGTTTTTCCTAAGATTTCTAATATGCTGATTGGTCTGTAGTTTTGAGGATCTGTTGGGTTTTTATTTGGTTTCGGTATCATGACGGCTGTGGCTGTCTTAAAGAGTTTTGGGAAGTAACCTGTGGCCAGTTGGGTGTTGTATAGGTATGTAATGGCTGTGATTGTTTCTGAGGGGAGGTGCTTCAGGATTGCTTGACCAATCTTGCTGTCACCCGGTGTTTTCTTTTTGGTTTTGTCCAGTGCTTGTTTGACTTCTGTTGGGGTGAAAGGAGCAGTGAGGGTGTGGTCCTGTGTGAGAGTGGAGGTATCTATTGTGTCGTCAGGAGTCGTTCTGTCGTGAAGTGTTTGCATGTGTGTGGTGATGTTGTTTATGTGGTTTAAGATGTACCTTTGTTGTGTGGGGGGGTGTGGGTGGAAAATGTGTTCCCAGTGTTGTTTTAGTGTTTGTGCTACGTCGGCTGGCTCTTTGATTTTCCTACCATTTACTAGCAGGTGATCAAAGGGGGGTCTTGCAGTTCCTTGCAGCTTGGCGATCCTTTGCCAAAACTCTCGGGGGTTATGTGTTCTGTGTTCCTGGGCAGCCTCTACGAGTTTTGCCCAGTGAACATTATGGTCTTGAAGGAGACTGTGGATGATGTGTGTTCTTAGTGTGGTGATGTCTGTGTAAACTGGTGCTAGGTTAAGTTTGTTTAGTTCAAATCGTGTCCTGTAGCAGTGAAGTAGGCGTTGGGTTCTTATGGAGGGTGTGAAGGAGTATTTCCTCTTGAACCGGTGTTTAGGAATGTGGGTATCTGCTATGGCGGTGATAGTGTTGAAAAGGTGAGTCCAGGTTTCCTCAATCATCCTAGTGGGTTGGTGTTCGAGGTTGAGTGTGTATTGCTGTTCAGAGAGTGTGGTTTTGAAGGCATCCCAATCTGCGTGTTGATACTGGTATTGAGGTGAGGCTGTTGGGAGGAGTATGGGATTGTTGGAGAGGTGAAGAGTGATGGGAATGTGGTCTGAGCCTGATAGGGGGCCGGGAGTGATGTAGTGCTGAAATTGGAGGGCAGGGGTGTTGGTGATGACGATGTCTGGAGTGCCTTTTCTGCCAGCAGCGTAGAATGTGGGGAAGAAAGGGCCAATGTGGTGAAGGTTTTTGTGAGTGACCAAAGCGTGTAGTTGTTGGCCAAGGGGGTCGATGTAGTTGTGTTGGAATGCGGTGTGGTGTGCATTGAGGTCGCCCATTAGTATTACAGGTAGGTGTGAGTTGTTAAAGATGGAGTTTAGGTCTGTGAAGGGGATACGCGAGTTAGGTCTCGAGTATGTTGTGCAGATGATAATTTGTCCGTGTTGAGTGTCGATCTTGGCGGCCATGAAGTGTTTGAAGGCAAAGTTGGTGATGAATTCGTGTTTCAAGGAGGATCTGATAAGGATTGCAACGCCCTCGTATAGTTCGTGGGGTGATTGTCTGCTCGTGTAGCCGAAGTGCTTGATTTTGGTGTCTGTGCGTGTTGAGTTGAGGAGGAGGATGTCTGGGTTGTGTTCTTGTATGAGGAGAGAGATGGCGTGTCTGCTTGAGTGATATGCTCTACAGTTGTATTGCATAATGGTGATCATGTTGTATAATTGTTACTTATATGAGATTGAAATTCTGGGGTGCAGGGATGAGGTCTAACTTGTCGAGTGACTGTGAGCGAGGTCTGAGTGTGGTGTATGCAGGTGAGGGATGGGCGGTTACGTGACTGTGTGTGTGGGGGAGTCGGGAGGATGAGTGGAGCGTGCTAGGTTCGTGACGGGGTTGTTTCCTGTTTTCTTAGGGGTAGTGCCGAATAGATTTACTTTAATTATAGATTTAGTTGGATGAGTGTATTTTATAATTCTTTTGCTGTCATGTGTGTAGGAAGAAAGGGGGGAGGTGTTCTTCCTCTTAGGTCTAGTGGTCTTGACCACCAGTTCTGTGGGGGGATGGGCTGCCATTTTATTCTTGGGAGTCTGAGGTGTCAGGGGAAGATTGGGTTTGGTTCGGGGTTTTGTGGTCCGGGAGGTCATCGTAGTCGTGCGGGAAAAGTCAGGTGTTGGCAAGGTCAAGGTGGAGGGGCCGGGAGGTTTTGGACTGATTACTCTGGGGGGTGAGATAGAAGTAGATTGGTGAGATAAGTCAGGTGTGGGCATGACAGAAGTGGAGGGGCAGACGGAGATTGCAGTGGTTTCTCTGGGGGGAGGGGGTGGCATGCTGGTCCGGTCGGAGATGGGGGCAGTGGGGAAGATGAGGTCGGGACCGGTTCTGAAGGAATCAGGAATGAGTATGGTAGGGAGGCCGTTCGCCTTCAAACCATCAGTTGCTAGCTTCAGAAAAAGAGACCTGTTTCCGTTGCTTAGCGTATGTGCCAGAAGTATGATGGTGGTGATTTTTGCATTCATGTCGGGGGAGGGTATGGGGGCGGTCACGTTGTTGGTCCAGCAAGTGCGGGTGGGGAGGGTCGTGGCAGTAGGGAGTGAGTGGTGGGGAGGTGGAGGTAGCGCTGTGGGAGGTGCTGTAGGAGGTGAAGGTTGGCGGGGAGGGAGTGGTGTTGTGCTATTGTCGAGTCTGATTTTGCATTTGTTGCTGATGGCAGCGTGAGGGCCTTTACAATTGCAGCATTTAGTTACCGTGGCAGTACAGTTTCGGTATGAGTGGCCTTGATTGGCACACTTTGAGCAAGTTATTGTGTTACTGCATCTGTTGGTGTTGTGGCCGAATTGGTAACAGTTGAAACATTGGTGGACCTGTATAAAGTGTTGGAATTCTATGTCTCTTGAAGGGATAATATTGCTGCCGATTTTTATTCCGTATGATTTTAATTTTATGGCGTCAGTTTGAGTAGCCGTAGTGATTTTTAACATCGGGAGAGTTCCCATCCGGGCTGCATATGTCATTTGGGGGGTGTTTTGTGAATTTAGTTCAGTCAATAGGTTTGGGTTGTCCAGTATATGAGGGATAATTTTCCTACATATGAGGGTGCACTTTGCCCGGTATTCTGGTGAGCTCAGGACTGTTAGGCCATTGTTTTTTAGTTTGTTGTACATTGCTGGGGAGTGGAACAGGTCGGCATCTTCATCAGTTTGCACAAATATCTTGATAGTGTCGTCATTAGTGAAGGATCGGATCTGAAATATACATGTCAGCTGGAAAATGAGTGAGGCGAGGTCCGTGCACGGTTGGATGTTTCGGTCCACTTTAATTTTAATGGAAGGCATGTCGAATGTTTGAAATGGAGATTTATGAAGATCTCCCCTAAAAGTCCCTAATTTCCTGCGCCCCTCACGTAGGGGAGACCCTGCACTATCACAGAGGTCCCCAGGCGAATTGGCAGGCTGTGCTGTCCCTCCACCCTTCACACAAACCCGCACTAGCGAGGTGTGGGGACAGAGGGCGTTTCCGGACGAATACTCCCCTGTACGTCAGCTGACAGGGGAATAGGTCCTTTCACGACACGGAAGATAAAGGTTAAAGTCGAAGAAAAAGGTCTGAAAACTTACTGAAGACTCTTTCTTCACACCAAGCCCCTCAGCAGCATCGGGGTTCCTAAGGGAGGTCCGATACTGTAGGAGAGGCTCAATGTGTCAATCGAATCAACAGAATTGTCAGAAGGAAAATGAGGATAGGAGCTGGGGTTTTCCAGGGTACGTGGGAAGGTGGGATTGGTCCAGTACTAGCCAATCAGCTGTGACTGATCCTTCTCCGCTTCCACTTCGTTCTGCGCTGGCTCTTACTGCTCCTGATTTCGACTGCTCCCGACTGCGACTGGCGTGTGTGTGTGCGTCCGATGAGAATAGAATAGAAAAATGCTAGTGACAGGGGGGAAAGAGGTTCAGAGGAAGAATAAAGAGAGGATGGAAGTGAATTTTAGAAGGAGAAAACAGATGCAGTGGCTAGACACCGCTTGCGTGAGGGATTATAAGATGGGGGCCTGAGGGTGCAACAATCACAATCAGGACGAGGCAGAGGGAGGACAGGAGCAGGTCCGGGCAAGCAAAGGGCAACGCAGGAGCTCCGATTGTCGTCTTAGCTGGCAGTGTTGGCAAAACGCAGGAAGAACCGCCACGCCACGGCGGCGGTGCAAGCCGAGAAACGCAGGTGGACGGACGCACAGGTGGCACACGATCAAATCAAACAGAGAAGGTGAAAATATAGAAATTTTGCTAGTCGTAGGGTTGTTTGGAGAGAGATGAAGGTAAAGTCTTTGAGCTATGTCAAAGAGGAACGGAGCGAGTTGGAGGAAGGGTTTTTGAATCTTTGAGCTTGAAATGTCAAAGTATTCATAGTAAGGAAGGATGAGCGTATCGTAGGAGAGTTTTTAGTAATAGCAGCAGACAGATTTGAGCTTTTTTGTCAAATTATGAACGGAGACTGAGAGTTGTGGGTCTTTTAGCTATGTCAGAGAGAAATGGAGAGAGTTGGAGGAAGAGTTTTGAATCTTTGAGCTTGAAATGTCAAAGTATTCGTAGATAAGGAAGGATGAGTGTATCGTAGGAGAGTTATTTAGTAATAGCAGGAGACAGATTTGAGCTATGTCAAATTGTGAACGGAGATGAGAGTGAGATATAGGTTGTTTGGTTTCAGTCTTGAATTAGGTCGATTTAATTGACAGTGGCAGATTATAGAAGTTGGGTATGTTTAATTTGGTTTTCGAGGTTGTAGTGTTATGAGGGGCTTTGTCTGGCGGGGGGGGGGGGGGTGTTGTGTTTGGAGATTGGTTGTGGGAGGGGGGGAGTTTATGATTGGGGATTGGCGGGGGTGGCTGTTGTATGTTAATTTAAGGTGAATTAGAATTGCTTAAGGGGGGGATGTTGTGTGAGTGTGTATGTGTTTGCGCGGAAATGTAGCAAGGGGAGAGAGGGGGGGTTAGTATAATGTTATAAGGTCAGGTATGGTTCGGTTGTAGGGAGGAGGGGGGGAGGAGAGGAGAGGAAAGGGGAGGCGAGAGGAGGAGAGAGGGGCTTTGGAGGTTCTGGGTTAATTTATAGTATGGTAGGATTTCTTAGGAATTATATGTTTTGTGTTGCTAATGAATAGTTGTATTGAGTCATGTTTTTTTTTTTTTTTTTTTTTTTTTTTTTTTAGGAGGGTCAGAGGGGGTTGTTAGAAAGGTCGGGTATATTAAGTTTTTGCTTTGGGAGGATTGTAGGTGTTGATTTTTAAGAGGGATTGTGAGTAAGGTTGGGTAGGTTAAGTTTTTCTTTTGGGAGGATTGAAGGTGTTGATTAGTGATTGGATAGGGAGTTAGCATTTTTTTTTTTTTTTTTTTTTTTTTTTTTTTTGAGGGATTGTGAGTAAGGTTGGGTGGGTTAAGTTTTTCTTTTGGGAGGATTGTAGGTTTTTTTTTTTTTTTTTTTTTTTTTTTTTTTTTTTAGTGGATGGCCGAGTTGGGTTAATTATTGCATTCATTCTGTCCTTGCAGGTATTGTGAGTTCTGGTCCCATTATTGAGGGAGAGGGTTTTAATACAGGAACAATGCACCCCTCCCCGACCTTATTGGCTAAGGGAGGCGTTCATATTATCCGTAAAAGGTACCGTTTTTAGGTACACCTCTCCGACCTTATTGGCTAAGGGAGGTGCCCATAAAACATTGTTGGTATCATTCTAGAGGGAGAGGCATGCTGCAGGTACTGCGCAACTCTCCTCAACCTTATTGGCTGGGACACATACATGTCATCCGAGTTAGTGTGGGATGGGTAAGTTAGGTATTTGTTTTGGGAGGAGTAATAGGGTGTGGTTAGTTATTGGTAGAATGGTTATTTTTTGCCTTGTGTGGGATTGCTAGTAACGGCTGGGTGTGTTAGGTTTTTATTTTGGGGGGATTTTTTAGGGTCTTTTTATGGGGGGGGGGGGGGGAGTGTTAGTGCAGGTTGAGTGGATTAGAGTTTTTTTTTTTTTTTTTTTTTTTTTTTTTTTCGGAGTGGTCTTGAGTTTGAGTTGGTGGCGTGGGGTTTGGAGTGAGGGGGGGGGAGTTAGGTTAGGTTGGGTGGGAATCATTGGGTGTGGAGTTGAGAAGAGGTTAGGTAAAGTTTAGGTTAGGTTAGGTTGATTGGTTTAGGTTAGGTGGGAATCGTTGGGTGAGGGTTAAGGAGAGGTTAGGATTAATTGGGGGGAATTGTTGGGTGTGGTTATAGGGAAGTTATTAATACTTATATGAGATTGAAAGTCTGGGGTGCAGGGATGAGGTCTAAATTGTCGAGTGACTGTGAGCGTGGAGGTCTGAGTGTTGTGTATGTAAGTGAGGGATGGGCAATTACGTGACTGTGTGTGGGGGAGTCGGGAGGGTGACGGGAGTGTGCTAGGTTCGTGTCAGGGTTGTTTTCTGTTTCATTTGGGGTAGTGCCGTATAGATTTACTTTGATTATAGATTTGGTTGGATGTGTGTATTGTATAATTCTTTTGCTGTCAGGTGTATAGGGAGAAAGGGGGGAGGTGTTCTTCCTCTTTGGTCTAGGGGTCTTGACCACTATTTCTGTCGGGGGATGGGCTGCCATTTTATTCTTGGGAGTCTGGGGTGTCAGGGGAGGATTGGGTTTAGTTTGGGTGTTTGTGGTCCGGGAGTTCAACGTAGTCATGTGGGAGAAGTCGGGTGTAGGCAAGGTCGAGGTGGAGGGGCCGGGAGGTTCTGGACTGTTTACTCTGGGGGGTGAGGTAATGGTAGATTGGTGAGATAAGTCAGGTGTGGGCATGGCAGAAGTGGAGGGGTGGAGGGAGATTACAGTGGATTCTCTGGGGGGTGGGGGGGGCATGTTGGTCTGGTCGGAGAAGGGGGCAGTGGGGAAGATGAGGTCGGGACCGGTTCTGAAGGAATCAGGAATGAGTATGGTAGGGAGGCCGTTCGCCTTCAAACCATCAATCGCCAAATTTAGAAAAAGAGACCTGTTTCCGTTACTTAGGGTATGTGCCAGAAGTATGATAGTGGTGATTTTTGCATCCATGTCGGGGGAGGGTAGGGGGGCGGTCACGTTGTTGGTCCAGCAAGTGCGGGTGGGGAGGGTCGTGGGAGTAGGGAGTGAGTGGTGGGGAGGAGGAGGTGGTGCTGTGGGAGGTGCAGTGGAAGGAGAGGGTCGGCGGGGAGGGAGTGGTGTTGTGCTGTTGTCGAGTCTGATTTTGCATTTGTTGCTGACGGCAGAGTGTGGGCCTTTACAATTGCAGCATTTAGTTACAGTGGCAGTGCAGTTACGGTATGAGTGGCCTTGATTGGCACATTTTGAACAGGTTTGTGTGTTGCTGCAACGGTATGTGTTATGTCCAAATTGGTAGCAATTGTAGCACTGGTGAACTGATATGAAGTGTTGGAATTCAATGTTTCGTGAGGGGATGATGTTGTTGCCGAGTTTTATTCCGTTGGATTTTAGTTTAATGGCGTCAGTTTGTGTAGATGTAGTGATTTTTAACATGGGGAGAGTTCCCATCTTGGCTGCATATGTCATTTGGGCGGTGTTGTGTGTGTTGAGTGCATTCAAAAGGTTAGGGTTGTCGAGGATAGGTGGGATTACGTTCCTGCATATGAGGGTACATTTTGCACGGTACTCAGGGGAGCTGAGGACCGTTAGGCCGTTGTTTTTCAGTTTATTGTTCATTTCTGGGGAATGAAATTGGTCGGCCTCTTCATCAGTTTGTACAAATATTTTTATAGTGTCGTCATTGGTGAAAGAACGGATCTGAAAAATCAAGGTCAGCTGGAAAATGAGGGAGGCGAGGTCCGTGCACGGTTGGATGTTTCGGTCCACTTTAATTTTAATGGAAGGCATGTCGAATGTTTGAAATGGAGATTTATGAAGATCTCCCCTATCAGTCCCTGATTTCCTGCGCCCCTCACGTAGGGGAGACCCTGCACTATCACAGAGATCCCCAGGTGAATCGGCAGGCTGTGCTGACCCTCCACCCTTCACACAAACACGCACTGGCGAGGTGTGGGGACAGAGGGCGTTTCCAGACGAATACTCCCCTGTACGTCAACTGACAGGGGAATAGGTCCTTTCACGACACGGAAGATAAAGGTTAGAGTGGTAGAAAAAGGTCTGAAAACTTACTGATGACTCTCTCTTCACACCCAGCCCCTCACAGCATTCGGGGTTCCTAAGGGAGGTCCGATACTGTAGGAGAGGCTCAATGTGTCGATTGAATCAACAGATTTGTCAGTTGGAGATTGGAGTCAGGTGCTTGTAATTTTCAGGGTAAGTAGGAAGGTGGGAGAGGTCCAGAACTAGCCAATCGGCGTGTCTGCTCCCTATGGTGGTCCTGGCTCCAATGCTATCGCGCACGGTTTGGTTGGGTGTAGGTGGCGTGCTCTCAACGTGTCTGCTCCCTATGGTGGTCCTGGCTCCAATGAGGTCCGATGAGTTCAAGTTTAGTTCAAGTTTAGAAGCTCCAAAAGTTGTTGGTAGCGAAAGGCAGAGCGGGGAAGATGACAGAGGAAGGAGCAGGAGGTTAGGAAGGGAATTGTAGTGGGAGAGATAGTGCCGTGGCTTTACACGACTGCGTTTATTTGGTTAGCGCATAGCGCACGTATTTGGTTTTGTCTGTGTTGGGTGTGTGATCCTCGGGTCACCACTCCTCCGGATTGTGTCAGTTCAAGTTTAGAAGCTCCAACAACTTTCCCTGAATACGAATTCGCAACCTTTCGATTTACAACAGGTACCTACTTTACTGCTAGGTGAACAGGGACCACGGGGGCTAGGAAGAGTGTCCAAACAACTTCCGCTTGCCCGGGAATCGAACCCGTGACATCTTGCTTGCGAGGCAAGAGCGGTACCGCTTCTACCACAAGCGCCCCCTGTCCGATGAGTTCAGTTCAAGTTTAGAAGCTCCAAAAGTTGTTGGTAGCGAAAGGCAGAGCGGGGAAGATGACAGAGGAAGGAGCAGGAGGTTAGGAAGGGAATTGTAGTGGGAGAGATAGTGCCGTGGCTTTACACGACTGCGTTTATTTGGTTAGCGCATAGCGCACGTATTTGGTTTTGTCTGTGTTGGGTGTGTGATCCTCGGGTCACCACTCCTCCGGATTGTGTCAGTTCAAGTTTAGAAGCTCCAACAACTTTCCCTGAATACGAATTCGCAACCTTTCGATTTACAACAGGTACCTACTTTACTGCTAGGTGAACAGGGACCACGGGGGCTAGGAAGAGTGTCCAAACAACTTCCGCTTGCCCGGGAATCGAACCCGTGACATCTTGCTTGCGAGGCAAGAGCGGTACCGCTTCTACCACAAGCGCCCCCTGTCCGATGAGGGCAGTGGTGTCGGACAGCTTCTATGCAGAGGACGTAGGGGTACGCTCGCCGACCTAGTCTCGACCATCAACCTCCGGTTCAGGATCAGAGCGTTTCACATCTTACGCTTGAGCCGCTGTGATTGGTCCTCTCGCTATGAGCACCCCAAATCCTGATCCTCGTAAATTGTATAAATACGGCCACGCCTGCCCAGGGAGGCCACTTCTCGCATCGCTCCTGAACCGAGAAGACCTCCCAACAAGACCTCCTGCTGAACCCGGAACTCTGAAGACCGCCTTCTCCCCTGCGCCATTGTTGGCCATCTTCCCGGACCGGACCACCCAGGACTGTCATCGTCCACAACTACTCACGAGCGTTCTCGGTTTATCGAGCATTAGCTTGCCCTCCCCACTGGCAGTGTGAGTGACCCACACTCCAGCTGGAGAGCAGTTATAGCGCGATATTCCCGGCGTGGTTTGAGCTCTTTTCCTTCTACTACTATTTTTCCTTTTTCGCTCTGGCCTAGGGACCTGCACCCTCAAAAAGTGTATTCGTCCTGCGGTCCCCCCTGTAACTGTTCACCTCCCTCCCAGGAGATTGTGAACACGAAAGGGGGTCGGAGCAAAACCCTCCCCAGCCGAGTCTTTCCAGGAAAACCGTGATCGTGCGGGTCCACCTGGAAAGGGGGTAGCTATCCTTATCCTTCCCAATAGGCACACTTAGCTCACGTCTATAAGTGAGCAGTCACATACACTAGGAAGTAGGCTTCCCCAATCGGGGCTCCGGGAGAGAAGCTCAGGAACCACTCTACGACCACCAGCCAGTGGGGAGTGCTGTAATTCCTCTGCTATTTACTCAAAAGGAATAGGTAGGATTTAAAAAAAAAAAAAACAACGGTTATGGAGCGCGTACGTCCTCCTAACCGCGATCCCCGCCTGAACCGCCAACCTGACGACCCGAACTACGACAGGCTCCGCACTGAGAAAGCAAACCAGCTACGCGCCTTCAATGAAGCCCTGAAAAGTAAGGACAACATCACCACCTCCAACAACTCCACCACCACTGCTACCGCCACTGAGGACAGCTGGACGAAGGTAGAAAACAAGAAACGCCGACGTGCTTTTTCGGGAAACGAATGCCATTAAGCAGCCCCCAAGGCACCCATCACCACCACCAGCTCACCCTCAACGACACTGCCAAAATTCCGGATCACGAAAACGGACGCAAAAACAACATATGCCGCCGTCACAGAGATGGAAAAGCTGAATCCACTGGCCAGGTTCTCAGTGCGGCCCAACCTAAAGGGGGAGACGATTGTTCACCCCAAAGACAAGAATTCCGCCACCACCCTCGACACTTACCTGCAGAACACCACCACCGTTACTTCAACCAAGCTAGACCCCGCCCAGAAACTGATGAAGTCGGTAGTCCTCCGGTACCCGAAGGAACTACCTCTCGAACCCCTGGAGAACCACCCGAAGATCTTAAAAGCCGAGAGATGCTCTCCCATGTCCGACAAGACGGCCACCACGAAACAAGTGCTCATAACGCACTACGGCTCACCCCCCAGCACCATAGACCTCAAAACCTGGGGGACCTACGAAGTGAGGCCCTTCGTCCCAGAGCCCCTGCGGTGCTTCAGATGCCAGAAATACGGGCACCATCAGACACGGTGCACGTACAAGGAGATCTGCGCAGTCTGCGCACAGAAGCACGGCACACACTCCTGCCTCACCAAGCTGAAAAATGGAGAAAAAATTGCCCCCAAGTGTGCCAACTGCGGGGGCAAACACCACGCCTGGAATCCTGGATGCTCCGAGAGAACAAGGAGGGTACAGGCAAACCGACCAGCAGCAAGACCGGCACCCACCGCCTACACACCAGCCCCACCAAGTACCTTCGTGTGGGGAACCCAGAGGCCAAAACAACCAAGACAACCTCCTCAGCCAGTCAACACCCAAAGTGCAGCCCAGTTTCCTGGCCTCACCACGGCCACACCTCGGCCACCCAAGCAGCAGACAACCACGAGACAGACAAAAGAAGCACACACCAAGGCACCAGAAGGAATGATACACGTATCAGACCTAGCCAAGGTACTGACAACCTTCGCGGAGGGCCTAGCTGGACTACTGGGCCACAAGATCCAACCCACACAGCTCCAAATACTCATGGGGAGCGTCCTCGGGCAAGTCGCCACAGCTCTAGCCAAATTCAGCGGTTACAAGACATACAGGAGGCATTTCACGCAGGCGTCTACAAGAGGATGCATGATCTTGGTCAAGTCAAGCATACCCTCCGCCGATGTCACGCAGCAATTTCCATGTGGGGAAAACATCGAGACACAGGCCATCAAAGTAACCCTCCAAGAACGGGAATTAACTGTTCACAACATTTACAAGAACCCAAGGGGCTCACTGGAGGTTACTCAACTGTTTGCTTCGGCCGCTGACCACGCCACACTCATAGGAGGGGATTTCAATGCACATCATCCCTTCCTAAGCTCGGCAAGCCCCACAAATGAAGACGGCCTACACCTATACACCACCTTTCAAGATACACCCGAGATCTGCCTCCTGAACACCGGTGAGCCCACCCACACTAGGGGAGGAAGGCTAGATCTAACCTTCGTCTCCAGTGTACTACAGCCTTCGGCCTCCTGGCAGATACACCCCACGCTGACCAGCGACCACTTCGCCACCCTAACAACACTGAAGGTGAACAAACTCCCCACTCCACCCCCCCCGAGATGGAGATACAATACCCAAAAGGCAGACTGGGGACTCTTCAAGAAACACCTGGCTAAGTGGCGCGAAAAATCACAGCCGTCCGGCGCTGCACCCGTGGATGAGACAACCCTCCACCACCAATTGGTCGAGGCGTTTCACCAAGCGGCAGAAGAGGCCATCCCCAAAACAAAACCCACATCAAGACAGTACAATGACTACTGGTACTACTGTCCCAGGGTGAAAGAACTCAACCACAGAGTGAACATGGCCCGAAGAAACTATAGGAGACATCCCACGGCAACAAACAGACATCTCCTGCAAGTCATAGTTAAGGACACCAGGGAAGAGAAGCAAGAAATAAAAAACGTAAGCTGGCTCAAGTGGTGCTCCGAACTCAACGAGCACACCTCCCTTGGCAAGATGTGGGCCCAGATCCGAAGGGCATCTGGGAAGGCAACACCACCACCACCAACCCATCCCAACCCAGAAGAAGAAGCCGAGAGACTTGCAAAACTGTTCGCTGACCGAGCAGCAACGATAAACCTCCCGAGACAGGCGGAGGAGACACAACGGCGTCTGCGACAGGTCAGACTCCAGACGATCGAAGAGGCCTGCAACAGTGAAGATGACACTGACAGACCATTCAACCAGCAAGAACTCCAAAAGTCGCTAAAACGAAGCAAGGACACAGCTCCAGGGGCAGACAGGATAACCTACTCCATGCTCTTTCATGCCGGTACAGCCGGACACGAGGCTCTGCTGCAAGCCATCAATGCTTCGTGGACAGCACAAAGACTCCCACCGGAATGGAAGAAGGCAGATATACAGCCCATTCCGAAGCCCAGAGAACCAGACAAGCCGAGGCCCATCTCCCTTCTCAGCTGCATAGCCAAGACGGGAGAAAGAATGGCTCTCAACCGACTCAAGTGGAAAGTAGGCAGCCCACACCCTCACATCTTTGCTTACACCGAGAACACCGGCACAGGCAACAACATCGCCGAGATACTCAGCACAGTGGACAACAAACCAGCTCTGGTGGTCTTCCTCGACCTGGAGAAAGCCTTCGAACTAGCCAATCCATTGGCCATTACAACTACGCTCGCAAAAAAAGGCGTCAAAGGAAGGTTGCTGGGGTGGATCCAGAACTACCTCACACAGCGGGAAGCACGAGTACGCTTTCAGGGAACAACCTCAAGCTACAGGGTCCATGAAAACGGAACCCCACAAGGAGGCATCCTCAGTCCAATGCTGTTCAATGTCCTGATGGAAAACCTAGTCAAGCTTCCCTTCAGACAAACAGCCAAGCTCCTATGCTATGCAGACGACTTACAGCTCATAGTAAGAGGATCGAACAGACTGGCCAACACGCAACACGCACTCCAACTTATAGAAGAGGAGTGCAACAGACTTGGACTCAAGATAAATCCAGCCAAGTCGAAAGCGATGGCCATCTGCACTGACACACCAGACAAGATGCTCTTCATACAAAACACGCCGGTAGTCTGGACCAACGCCCACCAGTGTCTTGGAATTTGGTTTGACCAGAAACTCACCTTCAAGCCACAACTCGAGTATCTCAGGCACAGGACGAAGAGCAGACACAATATAATGAGGTCGCTCACCAGCAAATCAGCAGGAGCAAACCTCCCTGTGCTCAAAGCCTATTACACGGCCGACATCAGATCTCTGGTAGATTACAGTGCTCCAGCACTCATTGGACTGAGAGAAGACCAAATAGCTAAGCTAGAAGTCATTCAAAACAATGCTCTCAGGACCATGCTCGGAGCACCCATGTGGACCAGAATTTGCAATCTGCAAATGGAAACCGAGCTACCACCCCTGGCAGTACGAGTCAAGCAGGTGACAGCCGGTCTCCTCGCCAAAATCTGTCGAGCAGAGAAGCCCACAGTTGTCAAGATTCGAATCAGTGCCTCCCTCCACCTCGACCATACAGAGCGAGGGGCCACCTGGTCGCACGAGGCAAGCGAGGTCATCCGACACCTGCAAGCAGAAACACTCGTCAAGAACAACCAAGACACACGAGACAATGGTTACGCTGTTCCTCCACCATGGAGCCCTCCACCAGCCACACTCAAATTTACCGACCTAGGCGATAGTAAAGCCAACCTCCAGAAGGAGGACCTCAAAAAAATAACTCTCAGAGCCATAGCCACCGAGACAGCGGCTGATGCAGCATCATACTTCACAGACGGCTCGGTGGACCCAAAACATCATAGATCCGGAGCGGCCTTCTACACCCAAGGTCAGACCCTCAAATGGAGACTTTCCAATGACTGATCCACCCTACAAACAGAACTGGTAGCAATCTTAAAGGCCCTACAACACGCTGCAACACAACACAACAAGCCCACCATAATTCACACGGACTCGAAATCGGCCATGCAGGCGCTGCAACACACTCAACCAAGAGACAACGTCCACATCATCACCTCGATCCTCGCACAGCTACAGGAATTCCAAAGCCAAAACCGACCAGTCGTCTTACACTGGATTCCCAGTCATGTAGGGATCGGAGGAAATGACGTGGCAGACGAAGCAGCCAAGGCAGCTACACGTTCTAGTAGCGTACACATCCAAGTTCCAGCAAGTGTGCAACAGATCAAGAATCACCTCAGAAAGACCAGCAAGCTCCACATCAAAAAGAGCTTCCTTCATGCACTCAACGCGGGGTCCCAATCAGCCAAATGGTATCTGGCGGCCACAAAAGGGGAACCACCGTTCGCTGACAAGAAAACTCCAAGACAAACCCAAGTCAGCCTTCATCGACTACGACTAGGGTACAAGTGCTCCTGGCAGATGATCGGTAATGACGTCATGGATTGCACCTACTGTCAGGAGCCTGCAGCCAACCCACTTGAACACTATCTCCTCGACTGTGAGGTCACACAAAGCCTCCGAAACAGAACTCAAATCTCCCAAAAAACACACACAACACCAGCGGCCACTCTAACCCGAAAGGCCCATACAGACCACATTCACCACCTACTCCGGGTCATCACACGATACCCACCACCCAGATAGCTTAGAAAGCATCCTCTCCCAGCAAGTGCGGACCCCAGTTCGGGGGGCGCGCCACTCCGAAACTGACCACGTCCAAGAGTGGGGGTTGGTGGTAAGTGTCCACTGATCGGGGGTCCGCTCACACTTGCAACCTGCAGTATCCTTCCAATCTGCAGGTGGGACCACCTCCATTCCCAATCCGGTCTGGCTGCTCCTGGAGCTCCAGCCGGAACCACCAAACGGGCCGCCTATAGGCAAAGGCCCGTGTCGGAATACGGTCCGACAATCTAAACAACAACAACAACAAACCCAGGGAGGCACTTCTCAGATCGCTCCTGAACTAAGAAGACCTCTCAACAAGACCTCCTGCTGGACCCGGAACTGTGAAGACCGCCCTCTCCCTTGTGCCATTGTTGGCCATCTTCCCGGACCGGACCACCCACGACTGTCATCGTCCACAACAACTCACGAGCGTTCTCGGTTTATCGAGCATTAGCTTGCCCTCCCCACTGGTGGTGTGAGTGACCCACACTCCAGCTGGAGAGCAGTTATAGCGCGATATTCCCGGCGTGGTTTGAGCTCTTTTCCTTCTACTACTATTTTTCCTTTTTCGCTCTGGCCTAGGGACCTGCACCCTCAAAAGTGTATTCGTCCTGCGGTCCCCCCTGTAACTGTTCACCTCCCTCCCAGGAGATTGTGAACACGAAAGGGGGTTGGAGCAAAACCCATCCCAGCCGAGTCTTTCCAGGAAAACCGTGTTCGTGCGGGTCCACCTGGAAAGAGGGTAGCAATCCTTATCCTTCCCAAATAGGCACACTTAGCTCACGTCTATAAGTGAGCAGTCACATACACTAGGAAGTAGGCTTCCCCAACGGGGCTCCGGGAGAGAAGCTCAGGAACCACTCTACGACCACCAGCCAGTGGGGAGTGCTGAAATTCCTCTGCTATTTACTCAACCGGAATAGGTAGGATCATATAAAAAAAAAAAAAAAAAAAAAAAAAAAAAAAAAACCGATTATGGAGCGCGTACGCTCTCCTAACCGCGACCCCCGCCTGAACCGCCAACCTGACGACCCGAACTACGACAGGCTTCGCACAGAGAAAGCGGACCAGTTACGCGCCTTCAATGAAGCCCTGAAAAGTAGGAACACTGCCACCACCTCCAACAACTCCACCACCACTGCTACCGCCACTGAGGACAACTGGACGAAGGTAGAAAACAAGAAACGCCGACGTGCTTTTTCGGGAAACGAATGCCGTCAAGCAGCCCAAAAGGCACCCATCACCACCACCAGCTCACCTCCAACGACACTGCCAAAATTCCGGATCACGAAAACGGACGCAAAAACAACATATGCCGCCGTCACAGAGATGGAAAAGCTAAATCCACTGGCCAAGTTCTCAGTGCGGCCCAACCTAAAGGGGGAGATGATTATTCACCCCAAAGACAAGGACTCCGCCACCACCCTCGACACTTACTTGCAAAACACCACCACCGTTGCATCAACCAAGCTGGACCCCGCCCAGAAACTGATGAAGTCGGTAGTCCTCCGGTACCCAAAGGAACTACCTCTCGAACCCCTGGAGAACCACCCGAAGATCTTAAAAGCCGAGAGATGCTCTCCCCTGTCCGACAAGACGGCCACCACGAAACAAGTGCTCATAACGCACTACGGCTCACCCCCCAGCACCATAGACCTCAAAACCTGGGGGATCTACGAAGTGAGGCCCTTCGTCCCAGAGCCCCTGCGGTGCTTCAGATGCCAGAAATACGGGCACCATCAGACAAGGTGCACGTACAAGGAAATCTGCGCAGTCTGCGCACAGAAGCACGGCACACACTCCTGCCTCACCAAGTTGAAAAATGGGGAAAAAATTGCCCCCAAGTGTGCCAACTGCGGGGGCAAACACCACGCCTGGAATCCTGGATGCTCCGAGAGAACAAAGAGGGTCCAGGCAAACCGACCAGCAGCAAGACCGGCCCCCACCGCCTACACACCAGCCCCACCAAGTACCTTCGTGTGGGGAACCCAAAGGCCAAAACAACAAAGACAACCTCCTCAGCCAGTCAACACCCAAAGTGCAGCCCAGTTTCCTGGCCTCACTACGGCCACACCTCAGCCACCCAAGCAGCAGACAACGACAACCACGAGAAAGACAAAAGAAGCACACACCAAGGCACCAGAAGGAATGATACACGTATCAGACCTAGCCAAGGTACTGACAACCTTCGCGGAGGGCCTAGCCGGACTACTGGGCCACAAGATCCAACCCACACAGCTCCAAATACTCATGGGGAGCGTCCTCGGGCAAGTCGCCACAGCTCCAGCCACCTCAGTGGAGGAAGCCACGCCGGTCCTCACACGAGTGACAGCCGAGGTACACTCTACACCGAAGAAGGCCACCAGAGAACCCAAGATACCGACAGCTCCCAGAAAGAAACTGGACGTTTCAACTCCCCTGAACCGAACCACGGCCCAGAAGGCAAAAACCACAGAACACGAAGATATGAACCTGATCCAGTTGGAATCGAACTTGGACATCTCCATCGAGGACCACCAGAAGTCCCCGATGAAACAGTGGTGGAAAACATCAGCACCCTGAACATCCTAACATGGAATGCTCAGGGCATCAAAAACAAGAAACACCTCCTACAAGAAGCAGCAGCCAAGGACAAGCTTGACATCATACTGCTACAAGAAACACTTCTACAAGAACACCACTGTTTCAAATTCAGCGGTTACAAGACATACAGGAGGCATTTCACGCAGGCGTCAACAAGAGGATGTATGATCTTGGTCAAGTCAAGCATACCCTCCGCCGATGCCACGCAGCAATTTCCATGTGGGGAAAACATCGAGACACAGGCCGTAAAAGTAACCCTCCAAGAACGGGAATTAAATGTTCACAACATCTACAAGAACCCAAGGGGCTCACTGGAGGTTACTCAAATATTTGCTTCGGCCGCTGACCACGCCACACTCATAGGAGGGGATTTCAACGCACATCATCCCTTCCTAAGCTCGGCAAGCCCCACAAATGAAGACGGCCTACACCTATACACCACCTTTCAAGATACACCCGAGATCTGCCTCCTGAACACCGGAGAGCCCACCCACACTAGGGGAGGAAGGCTAGATCTAACCTTCGTCTCCAGTGCACTACAGCCTTCGGCCTCCTGGCAGATACACCCCACGCTGACCAGCGACCACTTCGCCACCCTAACAACGCTGAAGGTGAACAAACTCCCCACTCCACCCCCCCCGAGATGGAGATACAATACCCAAAAGGCAGACTGGGGACTCTTTAAGAAACACCTGGCTAAGTGGCGCGAAAAATCACAGCCGGCCGGCGCAGCACCCGTGGATGAGACAACCCTCCACCAACAATTGGTCGAGGCGTTTCACCAAGCGGCAGAAGAGGCTATCCCAAAAACAAAACCCACATCAAGACAGTACAATGATTACTGGTACTACTGTCCCAGGGTGAAAGAACTCAACCACAGAGTGAACATGGCCCGAAGAAACTACAGGAGACATCCCACGGCAACAAACAGACATCTCCTGCAAGTCATAGTTAAGGATACCAGGGAAGAGAAGGAAGAAATAAAAAACGTAAGCTGGCTCAAGTGGTGCTCCGAACTGAACGAGCACACCTCCCTTGGCAAGATGTGGGCCCAGATCCGAAGGGCATCTGGGAAGGCAACACCACCACCACCAACCCATCCCAACCCAGAAGAGGAAGCCGAGAGACTTGCAAAACTGTTCTCTGACCGAGCAGCAACGAAAAACCTCCCGAGACAGGCGGAGGAGACACAACGGCGTCTGCGACAGGTCAGACTCCAGATGATCGAAGAGGCCTGCAACAGTGAAGATGACACTGACAGACCATTTAACCAGCAAGAACTCCAGAAGTCGCTAAAACGAAGCAAGGACACAGCTCCAGGGGCCGACAGGATAACCTACTCCATGCTTTCTCATGCCGGTACAGCCGGACACGAGGCTCTGCTGCAAGCCATCAATGCTTCGTGGACAGCACAAAGACTCCCACCGGAATGGAAGAAGGCAGATATACAGCCCATTCCGAAGCCCAGAGAACCAGACAAACCGAGGCCCATCTCCCTTCTCAGCTGCATAGCGAAGACGGGAGAAAGAATGGCTCTCAACCGACTCAAGTGGAAAGTAGGCAGCCCACACCCTCACATCTTTGCTTACACCGAGAACACCGGCACAGGCAACAACATCGCCGAGATACTCAGCACAGTGGACAACAAACCAGCTCTGGTGGTCTTCCTCGACCTGGAGAAAGCCTTCGAACTAGCAAATCCATTGGCCATTACAACTACGCTCGCTAAAAAAGGCGTCAAAGGAAGGTTGCTGGGGTGGATCCAGAACTACCTCACACAGAGAGAAGCACGAGTACGCTTTCAGGGAGCAACCTCAAGCTACAGGGTCCATGAAAACGGAACCCCACAAGGAGGCATCCTCAGTCCAATGCTGTTCAATGTCCTGATGGAAAATCTAGTCAAACTTCCTTTCAGACAAACAGCCAAGCTCCTATGCTATGCAGACGACTTACAGCTTATAGTAAGAGGATCGAACAGACTAGCCAACACGCAACACGCACTCCAACTTATAGAAGAGGAGTGCAACAGACTTGGACTCAAGATAAATCCAGCCAAGTCGAAAGCGATGGCCATCTGCACAGACACACCAGACAAGATGCTCTCCATACAAAACACGCCGGTAGTCTGGACCAACGCCCACCAGTGTCTTGGAATCTGGTTTGACCAGAAACTCACCTTCAAGCCGCAACTCGAGTATCTCAGGCACAGGACGAAGAGCAGACACAATATAATGAGGTCGCTCACCAGCAAATCCGCAGGAGCAAACCTTCATGTGCTCAAAGCCTACTACACGGCCGCCATCAGATCGCTGGTAGATTACAGTGCTCCAGCACTCATTGGACTGAGAGAAGACCAAATAGCTAAGCTAGAAGTCATCCAAAACAATGCTCTCAGGACCATGCTCGGAGCACCCATGTGGACCAGAATTTGCAATCTGCAAATGGAAACCGTACTACCACCCCTAGCAGTACGAGTCAAGCAGGTGACAGCCGGTCTCCTCGCCAAAATCTGTAGAGCAGACAAGCCCACAGTTGCCAAGATTCGAATCAGTGCCTCCCTCCACCTCGACCACAGAGTGCGAGGGGCCACCTGGTCGCACGAGGCAAGCGAGGTCATCCGACACCTGCAAGCAGAAACACTCGTCAAGAACAACCAAGACACACGAGACAATGGTTACGCTGTTCCTCCACCATGGAGCCCTCCACCAGCCACACTCAAATTTACCGACCTAGGCGATAGTAAAGCCAACCTCCAGAAGGAGAACCTCAAAAAAATAACTCTCGAAGCCATAGCCACCGAGACACCGGCTGATGCAGCATCATACTTCACAGGCGGCTCGGTGGACCCAAAACATCATAGATCCGGAGCGGCCTTCTACACCCAAGGTCAGACCCTCCAATGGAGACTTTCCAATGACTGCTCTACCCTTCAAACAGAACTGGTGGCAATCTCAAAGGCCCTACAATACGCTGCAACACAACACAACAAGTCCATCATAATTCACACCGACTCGAAATCGGCCATGCAGGCGCTGCAACACAGTCAACCAAGAGACAACGTCCACATCATCACCTCGATCTTCGCACAGCTACAGGAATTCCAAAGCCAAAACCGACCAGTCGTCTTACACTGGATTCCCAGTCATGTAGGGATCGGAGGAAACGACGTGGCAGACGAAGCAGCCAAGGCAGCTACACGTTCTAGTAGCGTACACATCCAAGTTCCAGCAAGCGTGCAACAGATCAAGATTCACCTCAGAAAGACTAGCAAGCTCCACATCAAAAAGAGCTTCCTTCAAGCATTCAACGCTAGTTCCCAATCAGCCAAATGGTACCTGGCGGCCACAAAAGGGGAACCACCTTTCGCTGACAAGAAAACTCCAAGACAAACCCAAGTCAGCCTTCATCGACTACGACTAGGGTACAAGTGCTCCTGGCAGATGATCGTAATGACGTCATGGAATGCACCTACTGTCAGGAGCCAGCAGCCAACCCACTTGAACTCTATCTCCTCGACTGCGAGGTCACACAAAGCCTCTGAACAGAACTCAAATCTCCCAAGAAGCACACACAACACCAGCGGCCACTCTAACCCGAAAGGCCCAAACAGACCACATTCACCACCTACTCCGGGTCATCACAAGATACCCACCACCCAGGTAGCTTAGAAAGTATCCTCTCCCAGCTTGTGCGGACCCCAGTTCGGGGGGCGCGCCACTCCGAAACTGACCACGTCCAAGAGTGGGGGTTGGTGGTAAGCGTCCACTGATCGGGGGTCCGCTCACACTTGCAACCTGCAGTATCCTCCCAATCTGCAGGTGGGACCACCTCCAATCCCAATCCGGTCTGGCTGCTCGTGGAGCTCCAGCCGGAACCACCAAACGGGCCGCCTATAGGCAAAGGCCCGTGTCGGACTACGGTCCGACAATCTCAACAACACAACAACAACCCAGGGAGGACATTCTACACTCAGCTACTGGACCAACAACATCTCTCACAGCTCCTCACCTAGTCACTCCTAAGCACTGCGCTGTACAACAATATATATACAGAAAGCGCATTGTGAGTTTCTGTCCTACCTCATTCCTGAGTGGAGACATCTACATGTACGTATGTTTGTGTGCCCATACAAAGAGATAATAGACAACTAAAGATAATTGACAACTGGCCACATATAGTACGCTACATTGGTGACCCCCGGAGCCATGAATACCACACTCCTTGCTGCTGCCTTACTACTAGAGCTGAGAAGATCGTCCTGCCTGCTGCCAGCCTAGGCCAACCGCCTACTTGCACCACCCACTACTCCACAACGACACCATCTCACGATCGTAAGGTTTATAACGCATTAGTCTGTTCTCCCTACTGGCGGTGTGAGTGACCCACATCACAGCTGGAGAGCAACTATTGTGCGATATTCCAAACGTGGTTTGAGCTCTTTTGCCTAATCTCCTATTTTTCTTTTGTTTTTTTAGTTCTGGCCTAAGGACCTGCACCCTAAAAAAGTGTATTCGTCCCGAAGTCCCCCCCGCAAGTGTTCACCTCCATCCCAGGAGATTGTGAACATGGAAGGGGGTCGGAACAAGCACCCATCCCTCATCCTTCCCTAACAGGTGTGATATACTCCCGCAAGAATGGACAGACGGATCTCTCTACCAACCTTCAACCACAACGTAGAGGACTGGTTAGTTCATGTCGAAGCAGCTCTCATCGGCTCTACAGCTATAGACGGGGAAAAGTATGGCGCCCTGCTCTGCTCCTTGCCCACTGAAGTCGCCACACAAGTCTCACAGACCATCTCCAACCCTCCAGAGAACAACAAATTCGCCACTCTGCGGGATGCCTTAAAAACGCATTACCAACGGACCCGCTCCAATCTCCTGCAGAACCTATCTTCCATCTCCCTTGGAAACTCAACTCCGGGATTTCTCTGGGAAGAGATGTGCAGGGTGAACTCCCGGTACACAGACAGACTTCCTGACTCTATCCTGCGCCAGCTTCACGCACAAAAACTACCCACAGAAGTATGCAACATCCTGTCCGCAGTAGATTACTCTACGACACCAGAACTATATGCAACCGCGGCAGACAGAATTTTCAACGAGTGCGCTGCTGCACCCCTTGCTGCCACGGTCACACCAGTACCTACTGTTAGGTTCTGAATAATAAGTTCTATATACAGGAGAGAACACAAACACCTGTATAGTTTTGTAGGTTCGGTTTACTGGATAAGAGTATGTACACAAAGGGGAGCAGCACTCTCCCCGGCTAGACTCCTTGATCAACTGCTATAGACGACGTATGGCAAGTGATACATTAGCAGCTTCCATACGTCGCCAGGCACATTAATTAAGCATGTGGGATATGGTAATAACATTGCCACACGCTGCTAGCTAGGCTGAATAAATAATACATAAATGGAGCACATACATAATATACATACATGATATATAATCCAGCATACATAATATACATACACCTCCCTCCCCCCTATACGCTCATAGCAAAGTCTTGAGCGGACCTTTTCTTTTGGATCCGTTCTGAGCGTCGAGGGACTTCATCACTGGGAAGGGTATGGGACTCAACACTGGTGGCGGGGCCAGCAGAAGGCATTGTTACGGGTCGGAGAAAACGGCGGTTCCTCCACCACACACGACCACTGGGTAACCGCACCTGGTAGTCCCGTGACCTGCCGAGACCCATGACTACGCCTACTTTGTCCCAACGTAGGGAGGTCGGGTCCTGAACACGGACTTGGGTGCCGACACTCAACCTGGGGAGAGAACGGGCGTGGTCATTGTAGCGGGCGACGACGTCCTGAACACGTTCGGCGGCTCGGCGATCACAATCCTCTGTCTTGACCTGCCACTCCTTGGAGAAGGATTGAGGGTGAGCAGGGACACAAGAACGAAGGGGGCGTCCATACAAAACCTGGGCAGGGGAGCGTCCGGTGTAGTTAGGTGTGTTGCGGAGTTCAAGAAGACCCCTGTCGAAGGCCTCGCAGTCAATGTTCCCAGAAGGGGCCACCTTAAGGATGAGGTGCTTCAGGGATTTGACAGCAGCCTCAGCGTGGCCGTTGGACTGCGGGTAATGGGGCGATGACAACACATGCCGGACTCCCCATCGGTCAAGGAACACAGCAAAGTCCCGGCTTGTGAACTGAGGCCCTCCGTCGGTTCGCAGGCGTACAGGAACGCCCACGTCACGGAAGTAGTGGCGGAACTTGCTGATGGTGGCGGCAGACGTCGTGTCATTACCGCACTTGATGACAACCGGCCAACCAGAGAGACGGTCGACGATAACGAGGAAGGACTTTCCTGACACACAGAAATAGTCGGCCGACACAGACTCAAAGGGGCGGGTGGGGTTGTCGTCACTCATAAAGGGTTCCTGCTGCTGGCTGGGTTGTAATACGTGGCGGGGCTTACACACCTGGACAGCATTGGAGATGTCGGGGTCGATGCCAGGCCGGAACACAGTCTGTCTTGCACGCCGTTTGGTGGCCTCGGCTCCACAGTGACTGTCGTGGAGGCGAGCCAAGGCGTGGAGACTTGAAGCAGCAGGGACAACTACCGATGGAGAGGTGTCACTGGCCAGAGGTAGGGGTAGGGCGGCAGCAGGGTAGTTGCTGCTCCCTTCGTGCACCCTGTTGGCGTGTTTTACCTCGAGAATCGGTGTTGGGAAGTTCTGGGAGATGATGGCCAACTCTTGGCAATGTCTGTAGGACAGCAAAGGAGTCGGGACGCCATTATGCACATCAATCCAGGCTTGACACGACCTGTTGCCAAAGGTGACGTGTGCATAGAGTGAACCTAGGGCCGGGGTCATCTGTGAACCATCTGCCATAAAGCGGAGATCCTTGGGGGGCGGTCCTAGATCACTTGGAGAGAGCCCCAAGCATTGCAAATGCTGGGGACCGATGACTGTAGCATCAGCGCCGGTGTCGGGCAACATCTGAAGACGGGATGACACACCGCCGTAGGTCACGATGACGCTGATGTACTGGGGGACTTTGGTCCTGGGACGCTGGGGGGAGCACACATTCCTAATGTGGCTCGAGCGTTGTCAGGAGTCGTCGTGCCTCTGATTGGAAGACTGTGGGCGGCCCTCTCTGGTGGAAGGGGGCTGAAGCTTCCGCCGACGCGGTCCCTTGGGTATGTTGGAAGGGCAACACTTGTCATAGTGGCCCAGACGACCACACACATTGCACTGGACGCGTTTGGCTGGGCACCGTACTGTGAGTGACCAGTGGCCCTTACGGTCACAACTGTTGCAGGTAGACTGAGCAGCTGGACACACCTGTGTTCCGTGCTGCTTACCACAGTTGTTGCAAAATAAACCGGGCGTGAACGTGGTGGGCGAAGGCGTAGGAACAGACTTCTTGTCCTTCTTGTACCGGGACACAGCGCGTACAGCTGTAGGGGGAGCGCGGATGGCAGAGGTGGCACACCTGGCAGCCTCATAGGAGCGACATATCGTCGACACATCCTTAAGAGAAGAGGAAGAGTCGAGGGAGGTGAGGCGTTGGACAAGTTCCTCGTCCTTAACACCCATCAGGATCACCTACTTCAACTGGGTCTCCTCGCACTGCTGGTGGTGGCCTGGACATATATCTACCTCTTCCGAGGCTCTCTTAAGACGCACGTAAAAGGCATCAAAAGACTCACCCTCCAACTGTCTGCAGCTAAACAATTCCCTCCTGCGCAGAGCTTCATTTTGCTTTCCTTTGATGTGCCGTTGTAGAACGTCCAGTACCTCCTCTACAGACAGCGAAGAGGTTGGGGGTACCTGCAACGTATGTTCCAAGACACGCTGAATTTCCAAGGACAGGCACATGCGCAGCTGGATGAGTTGTTTAGGCTGTGACAAACTCTGGAGATCCACCATTGTAGAATAATCAGTCCACCGTCGCCGCCATTCACGAAAAGTCTGGAAATTCACATCAGGCTTCAAGATGGGCGGTGTTTGAGCTGCTGCTTTAGGTGGGGCTGGGGGGTGTGAAGGAAGCATGGATGAGGTATCTGAACCAGTCAGTACCGAGGCAGTGTTAGAGCCAGGGGCTTGGTTAACAGTGAGGCGAGATATCAAGGCTTCAAATCGTTCACTGTCTTCCAATCTCCGTTGGTTGTCTCGTTCTGCCTCTGCTTGCCTTCTGTGCTCATCCGCCAAACGTCTGTGGGCTTCATCCTCGCGTTTCTCATCTCTCATAAACTTCAGTAAAGCAATTATCTCTGGAGACAACGCTGAATATTGAGGTGAGGGACTGCGCGATGTGGGGGCTGGAGAGTCGTGGCCGGCCTGGTCATCCATCTCTGCGGGGCAATCACCCGCCTGACTCATCCAGACGCTGGGTCCACGGCTACGTAAGGCGTGAGACATAACTACTTCCTCTGTGTACTATGTCTTAAATCAGTGTTGACCGGTCAGCCCGTCGTATCAACCAGATTTCAGACAAAATATTAATTAAATACACAGATAAGTAGGTTATATATATAAAATATATATAAGGAAGCCGCGCGGTCAGCGAGTGTTAGTACATGTATGTGTGTGAGTGACTGTGTGTCCCGGGCGGGCAAAGCGTCTCGCCCCAGCTCTGAGGGGGGGTGGAGGCGGCGCTGTGAGGGGGTGGAGGGAGAGGCGCGGCGACTCCCAGTCAGTCCAGTTACCCTCAGAACGCCGTCAGAGACGGGTGCACTGAACTCTACTCCTTACAAATGCCCAGAACGTGCCGTATACCTTGGGAATCCTTTAGAACAAGGTCACACATGAATAGCACGAACACACAATGCACTAAACACTTCACAGAAAATCACTGTCACTGACACTGCTCAAAGTTGCTAAATTCTTCGAGGAGAGGTAACGCGCGGGCGTTGACCCAAGCGAGAGCCGGCTTTCCACAAACTTTGCACTATCACTCGTAATTATCCAGTAAGACTACGCATTGCGCCATGTTAGGTTCTGAATAATAAGTTCTATATACAGGAGAGAACACAAGCACCTGTATAGTTTTGTAGGTTCGGTTTACTGGATAAGAGTATGTACACAAAGGGGAGCAGCACTCTCCCCGGCTAGACTCCTTGATCAACTGCTATAGACGACGTATGGCAAGTGATACATTAGCAGCTTCCATACGTCGCCAGGCACATTAATTAAGCATGTGGGATATGGTAATAACATTGCCACACGCTGCTAGCTAGGCTGAATAAATAATACATAAATGGAGCACATACATAATATACATACATGATATATAATCCAGCATACATAATATACATACACCTACCACCGAACTTGTAAGCCGGGTCAACACCCCTTAGCCGAGCAATACCTCACAAGACATCAAGGACCTGTTGCAAACCTTGAACCGCAGGATGGACACCATTGAACAGTTCTGCTCTTCCATACCCGCTGCTGTGCCAGTTCCTGACTCACGCACCACACCCTACAACTTCCGACGCACAGCAGCCAGCCCCCAGCACAACAAATATACCCTCTGCTGGTGTCACCAGACTTTCGGCCGCAATGCTCGAAACTGTGAGCCCTACTGCACCTATTCGGGAAACGGCAACACCGGAGGCTGGTAGACGCCTCAGCCTCCGTCCCTTCAGGCGTCTCATTACTGCACGTCACCGACCGCACCTCTGGCAAGAAGTTCCTCATCGACACAGGTTCATCGGTCAGCCTTATCCCTCCCTCACTACAAGACAAGTCAAAGCAACCCTCTTATGACCTGTTCGCTGCCAACGGTACCCCCATCGCCTCCTACGGCGTACGCACCCTCGCCTCAGACCTCGGTCTGCCCAAGACTCTGCGTTGGTTATTCGTGATAGCAGACTTGTCTCAACCCATCCTTGGTTTTGACTTTCTCACCTTCCACAAGCTCGGCGTCAAACCAAGTCATCTATGCCTCATCCATGAGCCTACAGCACGCAAGATCCAGGGTTCTCGTGCCAGACACACCGACACTATTACCTGTCTTGCGCCTTCCAACGACTTCTCCTCCCTGCTCGACGAATTCAAGGAGCTTTTCTCACCCCGAGTCTCCCTACCCCCACCACCTACATCGGGAATTTTCCACCACATCGAAACCAAAGGACCACCAGTCTTTTCACGCCCTCGCCGCCTGCGCCTTGAGCTCCTGAACACAGCCAAAGTAGAATTCAACAAACTACTGCAAGACGGCATCATTCGCCCTTCAAGGAGTCCCTGGGCATCGCCTCTTCACATGGTTCCGAAGCAAAAACCCGGCGAGTGGAGGGTGTGTGGCGACTACAGAGCCCTGAATCTCGTCACCAAACCTGACAGGTACCCTATTCCGCATGTCCAGGACTTTCACCACAAACTTCATGGCAAGACTATCTTCTCGATCGACTTGGAGCGTGCCTTCCACCAGATCCCAGTAGCACCTGCAGATACCCAGAAGACAGCCATCACCACTCCGTTGGACTCTTCGAGTACACTTTCATGAGTTTTGGCTTACACAATGCAGCACAGACTTTCCAGAGGTACATGGACCATATGCTTCGCGACCTCGATTTTGTCACCGTCTACATTGACGACATCCTCGTCGCATCTTCGACGCCTGCCGAGCACCGCCACCACCTACAACTCCTTCTCCAACGCCTGCAGAACAACAACATGAAAGTTCATCCTGCTAAGTGCGTCTTTGGAACCTCGGCCATCGATTTCCTCGGTCACAGAGTCTCGCCCAGTGGCATACAACCCCTACCACAGAAGATAACTGCGATTAGGGAGTTCCCCAAACCTGAAACGGCGAAGAAACTCCGAGAATTCCTGGGTTTAGTCAACTACTACCACCGCTTCATTGACAAAGCTGCCACCGCCCTAGCCCCCCTACACGACCTTCTCAAGGGACGCCCAAAGAAGTCTCACAAGTCTCTCGTGTGGACTCAAGAGGCTGCCACGGCATTCACCACTATGAAGCAGCACATTACACGCCTCACCCTCCTGGCCCACCCCGCACCTAACGCCCGGACCACTCTCACAACAGACGCTTCTTCTACTGCAGTGGGCGCCGTCTTACAGCAGGAGATCAACGGAATTCTCATGCCTGTTGCTTTCTTCTCACAACGGCTTCAACCACCACACCTCAAGTACAGCGCCTTTGATCGAGAACTCCTGGCCATATACCTGGCTGTCAAACATTTCCAGCACTTCCTCGAGGCCCGTCAGTTCACCATCTTCACTGATCACAAGCCCCTCGTCCACGCCTTCGCTTCAGCTTCCCAGTCACATACACCTCGTGTCCTGCGCCACTTGGTTTACATCTCGGAGTTCTCCAGTGACGTCCAACACATTAAAGGCAGCCACAACGAGATCGCTTACGCCCTCTCTCGTTGTATATCCAACATTCTTCCCTCATCTCCACTCATTGATTATGGGCAGCTAGCCGCAGCTCAAGAGAAGGACGAAGACCTGGCAGCATACAAGACATCCCCCTCAGGCCTCATACTCCAAGAACTCCCTGTTCCTGGCACAAAGATAAAATTGTGGTGCGACGTATCCTGTGGGCAGCCTAGACCGTTCGTGCCTCACTTCCACCGCCGCGCTGTTTTCGACCGCATCCATGGTCTCAGCCACCCGGGTGTGCGGGCCTCCCAGCGCCTCCTCACGCAACGTGTCGTCTGGCCCGGCATCAAGTCTGATACTAAGAAATGGGCTGCCCAGTGCCTGGCCTGCCAGTCCTCCAAAATACATCGTCACAAACCTTCCCTATTCCCAAAGGGCGTTTTCAAGTAGTACACCTCGACATCGTGGGACCTCTCCCATCACCCTACGGTAGCACCTACATCTTCACCTGCATCGACCGTTTCACCAGGTGGACAGAAGCAATTTCCATGCCCAATGCTACAGCAGAGACTACTGCCTGCGCCTTCATGTCCAGTTGGGTTTCCCGTTTTGGCCCCCCCCACAACCGTATTCACTGACCGAGGAGTCCAGTTTGAGTCACAACTCTGGCAGCACCTCCTACAGTTCCTCGGCACGTCTAGACAACGCACTACAGCATACCACCCTCAAGCCAACGGCATGGTAGAGCGTTTTCACCGGCAGCTGAAGGACGCACTCAAGGCACAGCACGACCCTTACAGCTGGACTGATGCACTTCCCTTAGTGCTCCTCGGCATCCGTGCGTCACACAAGGAGGATATGGACTGTAGCCCAGCAGATCTTACACTGGGCGAGCCCCTTCGGCTACCCGGGGATTTCTCACTCCCTCCTGACCCCCACCAAACCACTCCAGCCGTTCGTTACGTCTTACTCCAAAAGCTACGACAAGCAGTTTCTGCATTCAGAGCTACTGCTCCACGCCAGCCTCCTCGGCGCCTTGAACACATTCCTCCTGCACTACTCACAGCCGAATATGTTTTCGTCAGGCATGATGCTCATCGCAACCCATTACAACGCCCCTACGATGGACCCTTCCAGGTGGTTACCCGTTCAGCAAAATTCCTGACGATTATCCGGAATGGCAGACATGACACCGTCAGCATAGACCGAGTCAAACTGGCCACCTTACCCGTCGGGCCCCCAGCCCAGCAGCACCATCAACAAACTACGCCTGCACCAGTCTACCCGCAGTTACCACCGGCAGCAACACCACGCCCACGACATTTCTGGGCACCCTCTTTTCACCGTCATGTACACCCTGTTCCTGCTGGAGAACCTCTTCCTATCATAGAACCTGAACCTATTATAGACCTCCCTCGTGTCATAGAACCTGCTCCTGCCATGGACCCTCCTACTGACATAGAACCTGCACCTATCATAGAACCTGTACCTATCATAGACCCTCCTCCTGTCATAGAACCTGAACCTGTAATAGACCTCCCTCCTGTCATAGAACCTGCTCCTGACATGGAACCTGCACCTATCATAGAACCTGCTCCTGACATAGAACCTGCACCTATCATAGAACCTGCTCCTGTCATGGACCATCCTCCTGACGCAGCCCCTGCAGCAGCAGGAGCATAACAACCATTGCTTGTACAACCTCCTCTAATCCCAAACCCTCTTTCTCCTCCCACAGGTTTTGTGTCACTGGAGGGAGTTGTTACACGTAGCGGCCGAGTCGTACGTACACCTGCCCGGTATGTGTTATGTGTAGGACACAACCCGGACAACATCCAGCCTCCCCCGCGCCGGGAAGGGAGGGGGAGTATTGTAGTGGCTCCTCTTCCCTACAACTTATGTAGCTGTATGCTCAATAGTCTGGGTGATAGAATGTATATAATGAATATATGTCCTTAGCCCATACCAGCCTTATCAGGATCTTAAAAAAGGCAAGTCAAGGGCCATGGTTTTCTGAGGTAATAACAAACAACCGTTTGAGATTGACATCTGTTTACTATAAAAAATATAACACAAAACTCTGACGCCACTCAACAAACATCAAATAACAATTATGGGAGTCAAACAATTAATGCAGTCAACAGTAAATGGAAGTCCAACAATTAATGGAATCAAACAATTAATGGAATCAAACAATTAATGGAAGTCAACAACTGATAGAATCAATAATAAAAGGGAGTCAGCAATTATTGGAATCAAACAATGAACAGATATTTCCTACGGCAGTGGCACTGGGGAAGTTTCTGGAACGCAGTGATCCACTCGAGCGACAGCGGCCGATGTCTTGCTACAGCCGGAGAAACACCGGGGCACAGACAGAGGGGATGAACTGACGGTCGTGGCAGCTGCGGTAGTGGTATGGGACCTAGAGATTGACAGTCGATAGGTGAAGGTCTGGGGACACAGCCCATGAGTCCAGAGCCTTTGATGAGATCACAGCCAGAAATTGATGAACAGCGGGGAGGTAGTGACTGTACTGACGGGTGAGTAGAATCTAAGCGGTCGTTCTCACCTCCGTCCAACCACCCCCTTAGTGGGGGTCGCGCCTGTAAACGAGCGAGTGATCAGCAGCAACTTGCAGGAAGATCGTTTCCGCCCTTACACAGCTCCCCCAACAAAAATCTACTTTAAGGTAGATTAAAACTTAAGATTAGTACACAAAGCATAATCATCTTACAACAAATGCTTAAATACACATTGCAAAAGTTGTTTACAGGCTCGCCCGCTAGCTGGGAGCCTGGGAGTGCATGGTCTGGGAAGGGTTGACTCGTGGGGGGAGGCCAGCCATGGTGCCTGACGAGGAATCTCGCCACCTTAAAGACATCCTTCGAGAGCCATCGAGCCCATAGGCGGCTCCCGAACCTCAGTCGTGTTGCCAACACACAAACAGTGTCTGGTGACGTGGAAGAGAAATCACAGAGGGGGTGAATATTTAACTTCACTATACGAAACATACATCTGGCAACGGTCCAGACGACATCTAGATCTCTATGTTACTCGACTTAATTGGCACAGAAGATACTATGTTGAAACATGAACACTGATATTTACAAAAATCGACTAAGTTAAACTGAATTAACACGGTGGCGAAAAAAAATTATCTCCATACCTGGAGACATGGAGGAGAAATCACAGAGGGAGTGATTTCTCCCCAGAGTCGGCATATATATGGGCCTGAGGGCATATCCCTACTAGAAAGACTAATTTTACTAACAATAGACCTTCTATTCAAAGTGGTTGCTGGACACCTAGCTGTGACCGTCAGTGTCACAGATCAGGCTAATTTTCTACGTCTATCTTTATGATCTAATCAGAGATTGAGTTTGTCAGGAAAGAGGTGAAATGGAGTTATATATGTATTAGCAACTTGACTCGCCTGACCGCAGACCGCATTCCAGGCCTAAACAGCCGTTAAGTCTTGGATATTTCGAGTTTGACAGGAACTGTTCAGGAGATTAATGACTTTCTAAAATTGACAACTGATACTAACTAAACTACAAACATTAGATTCCCTGAGGTTTGGGCGACAAAATAATATAACTTCAGTAGCGATTGGAAATTCAGGATACTCTCACGTACGACATAAACTAGGCCCCTCTAACTGACAAACTCGACACTCACTTACTTGACAAGTTTCACTAACACTAAGGACAGTTGAAGTTTTCAACACCACTCACAATGGATCTTGAATGTTCCAACTGTAAACAGACATATCTAGGTTGCCTCACCAATTGCAACCACAGTTGCAATTTCAAATTCTGTCATTACTAAGGAATAATGAAGTCTCGGGTACATTCAAGATTGAGAGACAACGGCAGACTCAGGCGTCCTGAAGCGCTGAGAAAACGGACTCTTCAGATGGGGAACTTCAATAAAAAAGCATAGCTACATGTTTTGTGGGCTATTGAGAGTAATATGAATCGTCTGACTTTACGTTAACTGACGTGTATGACCGTGGTCATTACATCAGGTGTTATCAGCAACTGGCAACCGAGATCATCAGAGTCTGGAGCCCGAACTTCACAGGAACTCTTGCAGGGTAGTGCCTCGACTAACTCCAGCTTGGGAACGTCGTCAAGGACACGAGCAATGTGAGTCCTGCAATTGTATTTCCTTAACAAGTTAGCCTGATATAATTTAGGCTTCTTAGAGGAAGGAGGTGAGAACGGTCCAACAAAATCTATGGCTACCCTAGAAGATGGTTTTGCAATGACGGGTAAGGGTACAAGTGGAATAGGACGGACTCTACGCTTGGCGGACATACGTGGGCACTGATCACAACTCCTTCAAGAAGCTCAAATATCGACTCCCATACCTGGCCACTAAAACTGATTAGCAACCTTCATATAAGTTTCCTACGAGAACAGTGACTTGCTAGAGGGCTCTTGTGAGCTACAGAGAGAATGTTACTACGACAAACAACAGGGACAACAAGTAAAAGCCGACGTACTTTGACTTGTCGCTTGGATGACACACAAGACCTGTGTAACACACCATTAATAGAAACAAACTTATAAACCTACCCATCTCTGACCTGATCCTCCTCCCCGGAAGTCACCTTCTCCCTTACCCGCTTCAGAGTGGCACACGAGTCTTGAAGCTTGGCGAACTCCTTGGGCTTCACAATCAGTGGCAACAAATTCGGAAGTATCAGGGGATGCGGTCGTTTCACCTTCGCCGTCCGTGTCTCTACAGCTTAGACCTTGGCTGGAGGCGTGGCGGCGTGTGAGGGTGGCGAGGCGACATCGTCGGCAGGTGGCGAGGAGACTGGTGCTGGTGGCGAGGAGAGTTTTAATGGTTCCGGGTCGTTAGGGTCACGAACACCGGGAACATTACCAATGAGAACACCAGCAAATTTAATGGGAGCTCTTACCACATTAGACCAACCAGTGAAATAGGGGCAACGCAGATAGCACCCAACAATAAGGAACTGGTCAACACGACCTAAATAATCGGTGACACTAAGCTTCGGGTAGCTGGAGATGTCAGCGTCAGGTAGGGCTTCCTCAGAGACTATAATGCACGAGCAACCAGTGTCCCTGATGAAAGTTGATGCCCTAGACCCATTTATTGTTCTGCTGTTACAATAACGGGGGCAGCTCCTGTCTTCCAAACAGAATCCGACCTTGTGGCTGGGCTGATGAGTGTCAGTAGACTTGAAGGCGAGGGGATTCCTGGGACAGCGAAAACGAATGTGCCCTTCTTTTCCGCAGCTGTGACACCGCACGGCTGGTGAACTACTCCTGTGTACTCCTAAGGATGGTTCCTCGGAGGAGGGAGGCTTCGCAATCTTCACTACAGGAGGGGAAGACTTAGGGTAGGCGTTGCGAGCGGACGCCTGGTTGTCAGCAAGATGTACAGTTTCTCCAAGCGTCGCTGGCTGGTGTTCTTTGATGAAAATTCTCAAATCTGGAGGTAGAGAAGACAAAAACTGATCTAATATCATGAAGTTAGAGAGAGACTTGTAGTGGACGTCTCCCCTACAAGCTGCCACGCCACCACCTGTTACCGCCTTCCCTAGCAACCAAGCGTATCCGCATTCCATTGCCCGCCGTATCTTAGCAACGGAACTAGTCACCGGCTACTTCTCGGGTTTTCCCACCATGACTCATAGCCGCTGCTGGGTGTATATAAGCTCTGTCTCTCCATTGAGATGCATTCTGACCAATCTTCTTGAACAAGCAACATCTCCTCCAGCAAGCTCCACACTGTTAACATTTCATTCAACCAGGAGGCCAGCAACAGGCAACATCTTCTCTAACGGAGCTCCTGCACACATACCTCCTTCGACAAGCTACTCACCGCACGTCTCTACCAAGCAGCCCCTCACCACACAGCACCTCCAGCACCAGACTGTCTATCATATAACTTATATATTATACAAGAAAACCACATTAGAGTTTCCTTCCATCCTGAGTGCTAGACAACTTTAATATCTCGATACCCCTACAATGGTGACTCCCGGAGATAAGCACTCACACAGGATGGAGGACGGACGGATCTCTCTGCCGATTTTCAACCACAACGTCGAGGACTGGCTTGACCATGTGGAAGCAGCCCTCGCCGGCTCACGAGCGACCGACGAACAAAAGTATTGCGCCCTGCTTTGTGCCTTACCCACGGAAGTGGCCACGCGGGTCTCACAAACCATTTCCAACCCTCCAGATCACAACAAATTCGCTACCCTGCGGGCTGCCTTGAAGACGTGTTATCAACAGACCAGCCCCAATCTCCTGCAAGATCTATCCTCTACCTCCCTCGGGAACTCAACCCCGGGACGTCTCTGGGAGGAGATGTGTCGGCTGAACTCCCGTCACACAGACAGACTCCCCGACTCTATCCTGCGCCAGCTTCACGCACAAAAGCTACCCACAGAAGTACGCAACATCCTGTCCGCAGTAGATTACTCTACGACACCGGAACTATATGCAACCGCGGCAGATAGAATTTTTAACGAATGCGCTGCTGCACCCCTTGCCGCCACGGTCACACCAGTACCTACCATCGAACTTGTAAGCCGGGTCAACACCCCTCAGCCGAGCAATTCCTCACAAGACATCAAGGACCTGTTGCAAATTTTGAACCGCAGGATGGACACTGTTGAGCAGTTCTGCTCCTCCATACCCGCTGCTGCGCCGGTTCCTGACTCACACACTACGCCCTACAAGTTCCGACACACAGCAGCCAACCCCCAGCACAACAAATTTACCCTCTGCTGGTATCACCAGACTTTCGGCCGCTATGCTCGAAACTGTGAGCCCTATTGCACCTATTCGGGAAACGGCAACACCGGAGGCTGGTAGACGCCTCAGCCTCCGTCCCTCCAGGCGTCTCATTACTGCGCGTCACCGACCGCACCTCCGGCAAGAAGTTTCTCATCGACACCGGTTCATCGGTCAGCCTCATCCCTCCCTCACTACGAGACAAGTCAAAGCAACCCTCGTATGACCTGTTCGCTGCCAACGGTACCTCCATCGCCTCCTACGGCGTACGCACCCTCGCCTTAGACCTCGGTCTGCCCAAGACTCTGCGTTGGTTATTCGTGATAGCAGACGTGTCTCAACCCATCCTTGGTTTCGACTTCCTCACCTTCCACAAGCTCGGCGTCAAACCAAGTCATCTATGCCTCATTCATGAGCCTACAGCACGCAAGATCCAGGGTTCTCGTGCCAGACACACGGACGCTATCACCTGTCTTGCGCCTTCCAACGAGTTCTCCTCCCTGCTCGACGAATTCAAGGAGCTTTTCTCACCCCGAGTCTCCCTACCCCCACCACCTACGTCGGGAATTTTCCACCACATCGAAACCAAAGGACCACCAGTCTTTTCACGCCCTCGCCGCCTGCGCCCTGAGCTCCTGTACACAGCCAAAGCAGAATTCAACAAACTACTGCAAGACGGCATCATTCGCCCTTCAAGGAGTCCCTGGGCATCGCCTCTTCACATGGTTCCTAAGCAAACACCCGGCGAGTGGAGGGTGTGTGGCGACTACAGAGCCCTGAATCTCGTCACCAAACCTGACAGGTACCCTATTCCGCATGTCCAGGACTTTCACCACAAACTTCATGGCAAGACTATCTTCTCGAAGATCGACTTGGAGCGTGCCTTCCACCAGATCCCAGTAGCACCGGCAGATACCCAGAAGACAGCCATCACCACTCCGTTCGGACTCTTCGAGTACACTTTCATGAGTTTTGGCTTACGCAATGCAGCACAGACTTTCCAGAGGTTCATGGACCATATGCTTCGCGACCTCGATTTTGTCACCGTCTACATTGACGACATCCTCGTCGCATCTTCGACGCCTGCCGAGCACCACCACCACCTACAACTCCTTCTCCAACGCCTGCAGAACAACAACATGAAAGTTCATCCTGCTAAGTGCGTCTTTGGAACCTCGGCCATCGATTTCCTCGGTCACAGAGTCTCGCCCAGTGGCATACAACCCCTACCACAGAAGATAACCGCGATTAGGGAGTTCCCCAAACCTGAAACGGCGAAGAAACTCCGGGAGTTCCTGGGTTTAGTCAACTACTACCACCGCTTCATTGACAAAGCTGCCACCGTCCTAGCCCCCCTACACGACCTTCTCAAGGGACGCCCAAAGAAGTCTCACAAGTCTCTCATGTGGACTCAAGAGGCTACTACGGCATTCACCACTATCAAACAGCACATCACACGCCTCACCCTCCTGGCCCACCCCGCACCTAACGCCCGGACCACTCTCACAACAGACGCTTCTTCTACTGCAGTGGGCGCCGTCTTACAGCAGGAGATCAACGGAACTTTCATGCCCGTTGCTTTCTTCTCACAACGGCTTCAACCACCACACCTCAAGTACAGCGCTTTTGATCGAGAACTCCTGGCCATATACTTGGCTGTCAGACATTTCCAACACTTCCTCGAGGCCCGTCAGTTCACCATCTTCACTGATCACAAGCCCCTCGTCCACGCTTTCGCTTCAGCTTCCCAGTCACATACACCTCGTGTCCTGCGCCACTTGGCTTACATCTCGGAGTTCTCCAGCGACGTCCAACACATTAAAGGCAGCCACAACGAGATCGCCGACGCCCTCTCTCGTTGTATATCCACCATTCTTCCCTCATCTCCACCCATTGATTATGGGCAGCTAGCCGCGGCTCAAGAGAAAGACGAAGACCTGGCAGCTTACAAGACATCCCCCTCAGGCCTCATACTCCAAGAACTCCCTGTTCCTGGCACAAAGATAAAATTGTGGTGCGACGTATCCTGTGGACAGCCTAGACCGTTCGTGCCTCACGTCCACCGCCGCGCTGTTTTCGACCGCATCCATGGTCTCAGCCACCCGGGTGTGCGGGCCTCCCAGCGCCTCCTCACGCAACGTGTCGTCTGGCCCGGCATCAAGTCTGATACTAAGAAATGGGCTGCCCAGTGCCTAGCCTGCCAGTCCTCCAAAATACATCGTCACATACGGGCCCCCTTACAAGCCTTTCCTATTCCCAAAGGACGTTTTCAAGTAGTACACCTCGACATCGTGGGACCTCTTCCATCATCCTACGGTAGCACCTACATCTTCACCTGCATCGACCGTTTCACCAGGTGGACAGAAGCAATTCCCATGCCCAACGCTACAGCAGAGACTACTGTCCGCGCCTTCATGTCCGGTTGGGTTTCCCGTTTTGGCCCCCCCGCTACCGTAATCACTGACCGAGGAGTACAGTTTGAGTCACAACTCTGGCAGCACCTCCTACAGTTCCTCGGCACGTCTAGACAACGCACTACAGCATACCACCCTCAAGCCAACGGCATGGTAGAACGTTTTCACCGGCAGCTGAAGGACGCACTCAAGGCACAGCACGACCCTTACAGCTGGACTGATGCGCTTCCCTTAGTGCTCCTCGGCATCCGTGCGTCACACAAGGAGGATATGGACTGTAGCCCAGCAGATCTGACACTAGGCGAGCCCCTTCGGCTACCCGGGGATTTCTCACTCCCTCCTGATCCCAATCAAGCCACTCCAGCCGTTCGTCACGACTTACTCCAAAAGCTACGACAAGCAGTTTCTGCATTCAGAGCTACTGCTCCACGCCAGCCTACTCGGCGCCCTGAACACATCCCTCCTGCACTACTCACAGCCGAGTATGTTTTCGTCAGGCATGATGCTCACCGCAACCCATTACAACGCCCCTACGATGGACCCTTCCAGGTGGTTACCCGTTCTGCAAAGTTCCTGACAATTATCCGGAATGGCAGACATGACACCGTCAGCATAGACAGAGTCAAACCGGCCGCCTTACCCGTCGGGCCCCCAGCCCAGCAGCACCATCAACAAACTACGCCTGCACCAGTCCACCCGCAGTTACCACCGGCAGCAACACCACGCCCACGACATTTCTGGGCACCCTCTTTTCACCCTCATGTACAACCTGCTCCTGTCATAGAACCTGAACCTGTAGTAAGCCTCCCTCCTATCATAGAACCTGCTCCTGTCATAGACCCTCCTCCTGTCATAGAACCTGAACCTGCTCCTGCCATGGACCCTCCTCCTGACGCAGCCCCTGCAGCAGCAGGAGCACAACAACCATTGCTTGTACAACCTCCTCTAATCCCAAACCCTCTTTCTCCTCCTAATTCTCCCACAGGTTTTGTGTCACTGGACGGAGTTGTTACACGTAGCGGTCGAGTCGTACATACACCTGCCCGGTATGTGTTATGTGTGGGACACAACCCGGACAACATCCAGCCTCCCGCCGCGCCGGGAGGGGAGGGGGAGTATTGTAGTGGACGTCTCCCCTACAAGCTGCCACGCCACCACCTGTTACCGCCTTCCCTAGCAACCAAGCGTATCCGCATTCCATTGCCCGCCGTATCTTAGCAACGGAACTAGTCACCGGCTACTTCTCGGGTTTTCCCACCATGACTCATAGCCGCTGCTGGGTGTATATAAGCTCTGTCTCTCCATTGAGATGCATTCTGACCAATCTTCTTGAACAAGCAACATCTCCTCCAGCATGCTCCACACTGTTAACATTTCATTCAACCAGGAGGCCAGCAACAGGCAACATCTTCTCTAACGGAGCTCCTGCACACATACCTCCTTCGACAAGCTACTCACCGCACGTCTCTACCAAGCAGCCCCTCACCACACAGCACCTCCAGCACCAGACTGTCTATCATATAACTTATATATTATACAAGAAAACCACATTAGAGTTTCCTTCCATCCTGAGTGCTAGACAACTTTAATATCTCGATACCCCTACAGACTCAAATGTTTCCTCAACCTCTGACGCCTCTAGCCATTGTTGAAGCAAACGACCCAGGTGAATCGAAAACTGCTGGTACGTGTCTCCTGCTCTAATCTTCGTTCTCCGGAAATCAACACGATAACCATCAGAATTCTTGTTAAATCCTCGCAAGAGAGCTTGCTTTAACAAGAAGTAATCTCTGGTGATGTCGGCAGATAGGTACGTGTAAATCTCTACCGGATTACCACTCAGTAGTCTACCCAACTTTACAACATAGCTATCTGGGTCCACACCAAGCAGCTCAACTACCCGTTCAAACCTAACCAGGTAGGAGGCGATGTCTTCTCCTTCACGATACACAGGCATGCTGGGTTTTACCACATTATCTTGTATAGGGCCAGATGATTCTGGTCTACTTGAAGCATTAATCCTAGCTAGTTCTAGGTCCTTTTCTTCCTTCAACTTACTGTAGCTAATTCGAACTCTCTTTCTCTATTACGTTCCTCTCTCTCTCTCTCTGACGTTCCTCCATCTCTCTCTCTTTCTGACGTGCCTCTCTCTCTCTCTCTCACGTTCCTCTCTCTCGGTATTCTGTCGAGTGACCACATACTGACCAACCTCAGTATCTGTCAGACCCAGGGCCACCGCTTGACCTTTCAATTCCTCAAGGCTAGACATAATGATACGAAAGGCCAGGAGCAAAAAGAAAAATAAACAACTTACCCCGCAAATAGCCAAAGGTAAGTTACCAAGTGGCTCAATCAAACCAATAAATGATTTGATCCGACTGGAGGAAACCTTGTTCCGCACCCAGCCCAGTTGAATCACCTCAGGGTAAAGAACCTGCAACTGGTGAAACAACAACAAAATGCTATGGCAGCATCCACAGTGCACCCCAACCAACACTAATTAACTTCCCCATGTACAAGGGAGAGCAACAAAATTAGCACAACAGAAGGAAGGGATAAGCACTGAACAATACTTACTTCCGGGCCACAGACAGCAAGCGGTGCGCACACGGCGCCTTACAATAAACACCGGAACGAACGTTAGCCCTTAGAAACCAAAGGTCAGAGACAATCCTGGCAAGGTCGCCACTTGTAAAGGCCTGGGAGTTAGGGATAGAAATCCATTACCAGCCTAATCAGGATCTTAAAAAAGGAAAGTCAAGGACCATGGTTTTCTGAGGAATAAAAAAAAAAAACAGTTTGAGATTGACATCTCTTTACTATAAATATATAAAACAAAACAATGGCCACCCTCTTCCTCGAGGGTGGCCAGCAGACCATGCAGGGTTCGATTGAACCGTTCCACCATACCATTTCCCTGTGGGTGATATGCTGACATCCTTATTTTCTTCACCCCAAAGGTGGCACAAGTTTGTCGGACCAATGCACTGCCAAAATTTCTTCCCTGGTCGGTCAACAGTCGCTCAGGTGCACCCACTGCCAGGAAGATCCGATTCACCAGGATCTGTGCAATCGTCGAGGCTTTCTGGTCTTTGGTGGGAAAGGCCCAAGTGTAACGACTGTATACGTCAACCATTATCAGGACATTCTCCAATCATTGCCCCTTGTCCAGCAAGGTGAAATCCGCGGCCAGTGTCTCTAATGGTTTGGCAGCTTCAATCGTCCCTAAATGCAGTTGGGGTTTCGGCACTTCATCTTTTGCTACTCCACACCTCTCGCAGCTGGCTATGTAGTCTCGCACTGTTTCTCCCATGCCTGACCAGAAACCTCGCTCCTGCACCAGCGACAGGGTGCGATCTCGCCCCTCATGCCCAAACTCGTCGTGGCAGGCTCTAGTCAAAGCCTCCTGCAAGTTTGGAGATAACACTGGCACCTCCCTCCATAGATTCTTCCCTTCGGGTCTTCTATGCCAGACAACATCTTCTCTTACGATCAGGGACTTCCTAGCTCGGTACATCTTGCGGAAATCATCATTTTGGAGCTCTACCTGTACCTCATCCTCCGGCAGCTCTCCCACCAACCATCTTCGCAGTTTTGTCATATAGTCCATGCCTTCTTGCTCCTTACGCAGCCCATCCATCGTCCACAGTTCCTTCCTTCCTGCCCCGTTCTCCTCTAGTACATGCATCGCTGTATACTCTTCTTCACTATCTTCCTCCTGTTCCGCCGGGATTCTAGATAGAGTATCCGCCACAATGTTGTTCTTCCCCGGCTTGTACGCTATAGTAAAGTTAAACTGCTCGAGATCCGCATTCCACCTACTTTCCACGGCACCTAGTTTAGCCTTCTCGCGGTGACTGAGTGGGTTGTTATCTGTATAGACTGTGAAATGTTTCCCTGCCAAATAATCCCTGAATTTATCCACTACTGCCCATTTGAGTGCTAACATCTTTAACTTACGAGAACTATATTTGTTCATGTTACGTTCTGATTTCCTCAGGCCTCGACTCGCGTAGCACACCGGATGCAACCTGCCATCCTTCCGCTGGGACAGCACCGCACCTAGCCCGCGAAAACTTGCATCTGTTTCTAATATAAACTCCTGAGTGAAATCTGGGCAAGCCAACACCGGTGTCTGCGTCACCTTGTCTTTCAGTTTCTCAAAAGCCTGTTGCTGTTCCTCTCTCCATTCACTATCTACCCGATCCTTCGATTTCCTATGCATCAACGCATGCAGTGGAGCAGCTATTTGGGCAAACCCTTTAACAAATTTCCTATAAAATGATGTGAACCCTACAAAAGACCGCACATCTTTCACCGTCTGAGGGACTGGCCAATCTCTTATTACCCTAATCTTCTCAGGATCAGCTGTGATGCCTTCAGCTGACGCCTGATATCCTAAATAACTTACTTTTGAAGCCATTATTTCACAGTTTTTAGGTTTAAATCTTAAGTTATTCTCCCTCATCCTGCAAAATAATTCCCTCAATCTGACTATATGCTGATCTATTGTACTTGAAAACACCATCACATCATCAAGGTATACAAGCAACGAGGAGAAAATTTTATCCCCTAAAATCCGCTCCATGTATCTCTGAAAGGTTCCCGGACTATTTGACAATCCCATAGGCAGTCGCCTGTACTCAAAGTGTCCGAAGCTTGTGCTGAAGGCAGTCTTTGGACGGTCTGAAGGTTTTACTTCTATCTGGTGATATCCCGCCGCCAGATCAAACGTTGAGAAAAACTGGGCCGCCGTCAGAAATTCTAGAGTTTCATTTATTCTAGGCAGAGGAAACGCATCGCATACCGTGACCTTATTTAAGTCACGATAGTCAATGCACAACCTCAGCGTCCCGTCCTTTTTCCTCACTACTACAATGGCGGCAGAGTATGGACTCTCACTATGCTGAATTACTCCCTGATCTAACAGCTGGCTAATGTGCTGCTTCACCTCTGGTACCTGGTTTGGAGGGATCCTCCGATATGGCACCCTAACTGGCCTGTCTGTGGTCACTGGGATCTCATGCTGAACCCCAATAGCCTTTCCTATGGGCTGGCCCTCTCCTTCAAAAATATCACTAAACTCTTCTATTAAACACCTAACTGCACTCTCTTGTTCCTCATTCATTTCCTCCGTGTGCACTTTGACCTCCGTACGGGCATCCGGTTGAACTGTTCTCACATACACCTCTTCACTGATGTCTTCCTCGACTTCCGTCCCAGAAGCCACTTTCCCAATCCGCCAATTGCCCCTCAAGTTCTTACGACTAGCAGACAGATTTGCCACCAACACCTGGGTCATGCCTCTCACCACTCTTACAGCTGTCGGCAACACTATCACACCCTCAGGCATCCAACCTTCATCCTCTATTGTTAGAGGTTCAATCACTACTTCTTTGTTAGCTACCTGGCTTAATGAGGGAACACATACTGACAGCAACCGAGTACTCCGGGGAGGAATGGTTGGGCTTTTCTTCCTCTCTGTCATACAATACCCCAGGCTGATGGCCTCTATTGCACATAACTGCCTAACCTCATGCAAGCAATTTTCCCTGGCTTCCCTGCACAAGTGATGCATGTGCGGCCAGATCTCCGCAACCTCCCCCAGCACATTCATCCCCAACAACCCGACATGAGATTGCCCCTTACCCTGGGTCTCAATCCCTGGACAAACCAACATCCCCACATCAGTGACTTCCACCCCACATACGACCATAGTGACCCGAATACACCCCACACACGGCACTGAAAACCCTGACGCCCCTTTTACCCTTATTCGAGTGGGCTGCAACACCACGCCTGCAGGCTCCAGCTCCCGACGGTAGAAAAGTTCATCAATTAGCGACACTTCTGCCCCAGTATCTGCTAAACCCCACATTTCACGACCCGCTACCAGCACCGAGACCTTAGGACACTCTGCTTTCAGCCTTAAGGTAACTTCTGTTGTGATTAAATTTGTCATGCGAACCATGCTTGACCATGGGTCCGCTCTCTCTTGATTCATAACATCGCCGGTGGAATCTATTGGTGAGGCCAGGAACGGTTGGCGGGGACTGCCTGGCCTTGACCATTTCCCAGCCGCCAGTTCCGATTGTTATTTCCAACTCGATACTGGCCATTGGCCACATATCCCCTTGGGACACTCTCTCCTGGTCCGGACCTGTTCGTGCAATTGAAACTGAGGTGGCCCTCTTGTCCACACGCATAGCACATCGGGAGAATCGAGCCTCCAGTCTGCGGCTCGTTCTCTCAATGTTAGTCAGCGGTACCTCCCTCAGAGCCTCTCGTTTTTGTTCCGCCTGTCTCAGCCCCGTGATCCACTCGTCTAGATTATGGTGAGGATACTTCTTGATCTCATCCACTAACCACATACGGCTTTGTTCCTCCTTGAGCCCCCGAGTGATTGCATCTCCCAACAGGGCCTTATCATATTTATGACCATGGTGGTTCAACTCATCGTTTAAATCGAGCATAGCATCATAATATTCAAGAAGCGTTTCGTTGCTCCCTTGTTTCCGCTTCATCACCTTCTGAATGGCGTCGTACGTGGCCGTCTGCCCGCCGTATTGCTGCTTCAAATAACAAGTTAATTCATCTACGGTTTCCCAGTCTCTGCATGCATTGTATACGCGATCTGCCGCAGGCCCCGCAAGATGCCTTATTATGAATTGGATTCGACTGACTTCGTTTCCGTCTAGCAGCTTGAGGGTTCGGCCAACCTCTCTTAACCACTTTCCTACCTCTATTCCTGGCCTACCGTCGAACTTAGACATGGTCAACCCGACCCCGAGACTAGTTCCCTCTCTACTATTGTGTCTCCTCATCTCCCACATTGTCTCATCGTGCTGTATTTTATACTGTGTCTTTACCCTATCTAGTGCATCCCCCAACAGAACTAGGTGTTGTTGATGTTCCTTCTCTAACTGTTGCAATTGTGTGTGGTACTCCCCCCTTAACTGTTGTACATATACTCCATACTCCCCCCTGATTTGGTTCGCCCATGCCTGACATTCCCCATTGATCTTCCCTTCTAACTGTTCCAATCGTTCCTGGTACTCTCCCCGGATTTTCCCCTCTATCTTCCCAATACGTTCCACGAACTCTTCTCTCAACTGCACCAACCCCGGGCTGTCTCTCCTTTTCTCCGAGTAACCCCGCACCGTCAACCACAACAAACCCATTCCCACGCCGAGCATGAGTAGAGTTGGGGTCACACTCTCTACCGTTTCCATCCACTCCATGATTACGCTCATTATCCCAACCTCAGAACTATCAGTCACGAAATAAAAATAACTACGCTCTGCTACCATTTGTAACCGGTCGGAATATACTGGACTTTAATTTCTCACTTGACTTGGGGTTTATTAAAAATTAATAGATGGTAATGGCAGTGGAAGCGCCCCTTTGAGAAAAATCCCGAACTAGCACAAGAACACTTAAATCTACTAAACAAAATGAATTGTCCGTGACCCGTGGAAGGATAGCGTCTGTGACTGGGATGAATGAGACACACTGTAAAATTTAGACACTTATATTCCCTCCAACACTACAAACACAATCAAATAATGGTACACCAATATGCGCACCTCTTAACCTGAACTTAAAACACTACTCTGGGGAATAAAAGTTATACATGATATAGAAATTATTAGAAACTCAGGCAACAATAAATTTGAAGTATTAAGAAATGTTGCTTGCACACATGAAACAGGCCTTAAGGGCTTTCACAAAATAATATCAGTCACTTAGGAAATGGTATTAAAAAATAAGAAATTAACTACTCTACAATGAATAGGCCTTAAGGGCACTCAACAAAATTATATCACCCCAACAGATGCACACTTCCTAACCTAACATAACCACTACTCTGGGGAACAAGGTTATACCTGAGATCAGAATTATGAAGAAAAATTAGATGTATTAAAAGAATCAAATCACAGTATCACTCTGGTTCCACTTAATGACACAAACATTCAAAACCAATACTATCAAAATTATTTAGGAACTATTAAACTACACACGTCAAGATAATATCAGTCTGAGAAATGGTATTAACTACATCCGTAATAAGGGCGGGAAAATGTTCCTCTAGGTATCTCCTAGAGACCTAGACTCACGGTCTCAGTGTGTGACCATTAATTTACTCAGATAGCCTCAGTGTACTCCCAGTGCGTCCATAAAGCGGAAGGGAGTGAGCCAATCAGACCTTGTATGGTTGAGAGAAGCTTTAGCTTCCCGTTAGCAAGAGGGTTTCACTAAGCGGTGTTGTGTTGTGGTGTTGTGAGCCGAAGGAGAGGAGGGCTGCTGACCCACGATCCTCCCGACGTCAGCTGGGCACCCAGACGGCTAGATTCCCTCAAGAGATCCTTTGGTATCCCGCTAAACAGTGACAGGCCTACTCTGATCGGTCCAATGGCGACAATCGCCACCCTCAATCATCAACGGCAGTCTCAAACGGCAGTCAATCTCTCGCAGTGAAACTCCGGTCAACTCCGGTCAAGTGGGTTCTGACGGAAACCTTGTTATACTGCAATAGCGCAGCACAGGTGACTAGGCCACGTGACTATTTCTGTGACGGACGCGCAGGGACGTCTTGTATGTCTGAATGCTTCTCCGTGACTCAGGGAGGGCCCGCGTCGCATCTCTCAAGGCGTTAGCTTAGGCCTACGTGACATACTTTCCGCCTAACTAATAACTCCTTGGGACACCCGTAACATTATTCAGACTGATAAACGATCTATAATAATTTCAAATTCAATAATAGTCCCTTAACTTCATGAATCGCATCATTATTAATTCGGTAAATTACATTTAATATCATATAGGCCTAGTTCTGCAATCTCTCGCTATGAGCAGGCAGCGCTCTCCTCCCTCAGATGACATTGAACGCTCAGTATCGCTAATGGCGGGGCATTTGAAATTACTCTGAAATTTCTGAATATTACATATATATGGTATGTCAGTCAGAATAATAAAACGTACTAAAAGAAGGTCAACATTCTTTATATAAAATCACTGATTAATTTGATTAACACTAAATCTATTTATCCCTTGCCAGACCATAATGCCTTGACCATGCCCTGGCTGTGTCGGGTCTTATCAAGATCAGAGGATGTCTTACTTGTTTGTCTGTAACACTTATTTGCCTCCAACTGCAATACCATTGACATTGTCATTATGTAACTGTGCTATGTTTTATGAAAGTAAATTGATGTTATTAATTAATTAATTTTCTTGTAATATCTTGCTTTTTTATTATTATTTTTTGTGTCCTGCACATTTACCTCCAATTGAAAGGTGAAATGCTATGTTCACAATTGGCAGAAACATAAATTATAATTATTATAATATTTGTTGCTATTCATGTTCACAAACTTGCCTCAACAAACAAACATACATAGCTGCACAAGTACACCCCCCCCCCCCCCCACAAACAGGCTATACAAGAGGCGTGAGCTAGTGACAGGTGTGGAACCCTGGTTTATTATCTGCCACAAGGTGCATGTTCTATGAGGACATTGTTGCCAACACCATTGTTACTGGTGTTAGAGTTGTTACTCCCACATAAGTCTTATCAGTGACAAGTGCCATCATTATCACTAGGAGGCTGAGTAATTCCGGGATCCGCCTCTTACTTGCCTGGCCACACACACTCTTGTACAACACGCTCATTGTCATTTGTGTAAAAATACTCACCAAAGTCATAAATTATTACGTATCAAAATTTACCAAAAAAGTTACTAGATGCTATTCTTATTTTTTTCACTACTTGTTAAGGTCCATACAAATTTTTAGCTTAAATATTTGTCCTGATACACCCATTTATAGTTTCCTTCATCACAATTCGTTATTGATTTTCCAGTCGGTCGAGATGTTGGGATTCCATATTTTGGGGTCGCTTTAATTTTCAGTCCAATATCTTCTGATGTCTCAGGTTGTTTTCAATGTTCCCCTGTTTGCATTTCCGCTTTTTTCCTTGACTTCTGCTTAGAAATAGCTTCCATGGATGCAATTTCGGATTTCTTTTCTATTTTTTTTTTAAGTTTGTCTTGGGTCCCTTGGTCCTGCAGTTGTTGTTTTGTTGCTTTATATTTTCTTTTTCTCGTGATTCGGATACAGTCGTCTCTTCTTGATCCTTTGCTTGAATTCGGTCCTCTGATGCGTATATTACCTGTAGTAATTTCGTCGGTTCCGGATTGTGTGGAAACCACATGTCGTGCAGGTTATTCAGTTGGAATATTTTCCTTAGTTTGGCATTGTGCAGATCCAGATGCTACTGTATAATGTTATATAGATGTGCCTCGCTCAGTTTGAGTAATTTCTGGTTTGTTTGCTTGCTGCTCTGCCCTTTTTGCAATTTCCACATAGGTTGTGTCTCACTTCTGTTCCTTTTCATTTCCTCCTCCTTGTATTTAATCACGTGCTTTTTTTTATTGCGTATGACATTGCTAGTGTCCTGTGATTTGGGTAGATATCGTCATTCATCTCACAGTTCACGCAGACTGTTGAAATTGTGCTTCTGCAAACGTTAAAAGTATGATCTTCTTCAGCACAGTATGAACAGTATTACTTGTCCTTTTTTTGTTGACATTCCCTTGTTGGATGCTCTTCATATTTGTAGTAGCAGAAAAATGACTGCAAGCATATATTGATAATCTTTGTTATAGTGTTTGTTCTGCCATGGCGGTCTCTTCGAAGGTGATCTTGAAGACGCCGGTGTAGTCCTTAATTTTTATTACTTCCACTTTCATTCAGTTGTTCTGCCAACCGAGTTCTTTTAAGTTTTTCCGCTGTGAGTTTACCGACTTCTGGATCAATTTGTCTTACAAAGACAGACCTCTTGCTCTTTGCTGAGGTGGCATTATTACTATTAGTTCATCTTTATAGAATTTGTCCCGTACATCATTTGAGAAGATTTTATCCGTGTCCAGATCATATTTTCTGCAGACTGTCTTATAGCCTTCGTAGGTTGTGAAATTCCTGGTGAATGGGACTTGAAAGGTTCCATAGGCCAGCTCCTTAACCTTGGCCGCCATTGCAAGTTTCCTTTTGTCTTTGTGTTTAAGGCGTATGTTTGATGCATCTGGAAGTGTCATGGGTAGTTGCTAGGTTTTTAAATGTTGTTGTTCTGTCAATACCACAGGGTTGCCTGCCAGAGAGGTGAAAAACCACCCTACCCATATTGGATAGGTGTCAGGCTCATAGAGTACAACTCACTGGTATCTGTGTTTTTCGTCTTTAGTACGTTATTGCCCTATTTTTTTTACGGGATTAGCCCACTAGAGCACAGATCAATAGACCACATCAGAGCCTGGGGGCGAAAATATGCTACTACTACTGTTACTATTTTTTTTATTGTTTTTTTAGTTTTTTAACGTGTCCTCCATCCTCCCCCTATAGCCACACCTTCGCTGCCATTTTATTACCTTAAAATTAAGTATCCTGATACATAAGTAGCTATCCTCGCTGTGTTGAGTTAGTTGAGCCGGAAATCTATGCGGCATTCACTGACTGTTGCCTCATGGTCAATATCTGCAACTGTTGTCGGCTTTGGGGCCGATGCTCTAGTTCCCCTGAGGCAGTGCAAAGCCGACCTAAGGAGAAAAAAGTACAATCGACATCTCATCCAGGCTGTAACATAACTTCTGGGCTCCTGCTTCTGTTCGGATAGCACCTCCTCGAGTCTGGCGTAGAAGCATCTTGCACTTGGTCCCATCCCACCAGAGGTTGTGAACACCAGAGGAGTGAAGCTGCCTTAATCAAGATTGTGAAGTCTCTCCCCGTATGCCCTTATCTTGTCTTTCTCGTTCCTCCTGTGTGCAGCATTGAAAGCTAAGTTACGGTGACATGCGGCCATGGGATAAAAAATCTTGATATCAAAGAAGGCTCGCTGTCCCCGCGTCCAGAATCCTCAAGCACTGACGTCAACACGGGCTTTGCTGGATGTGTTTGAAGTCCTATATTGGAAATTCTCACCGTCCAATGGAAGGAGGGTCGGTTCTATCCTGACATCATGGCAGATGTCCTTCAATAAATTTGCTGTGAGGTCCCTTACTTCGTCATGCCTCATGCATATGAAGCCCCCTTTCTTGCACACCATGGCGTGATCGACGTCATAGGAAGAGCCCCACACGCATTGGGAGGGCAAACCTTCTACTGGCCTACTGTACCTTAAATCATTGGCTTCTGTAAATTCTTGTTTATTGAGACTGAAGCCATTTGCCCTTATCGGTAACGTAGTTAACCAGTTAGAGGCGCCCACCTCCTGCGCTATAGCTACATTTTTTCAAATTTTCTGGTACTTGCAGCAACAGTTGCGGCAACTTATCACTTTGGCCGTGCTGTCGTTCTGTCGTAATGGACCTTGGAATCTTGTTTACTTCATTGGTATCCACGTTCCCAGTTGCGTTCTGAGCTATTATGTGGTCCGTAAGAGCTGCCGTGAGCATAACTGAGTTTTGATGTTCGGTGGCAGCGATCTCCTCTGGATTGGTCAATCCCATTCCTCCCAGTCTCGGTGGTAGTGCAAGGAGTGATCCTTCTGCTGGGGTAAAGTGAGGGTGTTTCACTAATTTGGGAATGAAATTGACGCTGATAGCTTCTTCCAGAAGGTGGAGGAGGGGTCCGATATCAGGGATAGTGCGCATCAGGTAGTTCAAGCGATGCTTGACTCCATGGGGGAATGCTGCAAAAACTGCATGTGGCTCTGTGTTAGCAATCTCAGACAGAGCTTGGATTTCCCTAATCCACTCATTCACCTTTCCCGTTTCGTACTCGGTCTTGAAGTCTGTCGTGCCGATTTCTGCGCCTAGGTGTCTTTGGCCATCCTTTTTTATTTGTACCTCACTTCTACCGAACACCTCCAATGCCCGTTCATAATGTTCTGGCTTCACAATGAGGAAGGACTTGCTGGCGTTTGGGTGATACCCTATTTGTGGGCCTCGTGATGTTTCCAGGTCCCACCACTTTTTGATATCCTCCACTTTTCCTGCTCCTGTAAGGTCATCAGCATATGCCACTTACTTGACCCCAGTTGTTTCAAATTTTATTGTGTGTTGGAGCACGGATAGGCCTATTGCATACACTGCCATTGCATCAGGGTCCCCCTACTAATACTACTACTAATCTATATGTATAAAACAAAGAAGTATGTCTGTTTGTTTGTTTGTGTGTTTGTGTGTGTGTGTGTGTCCATACGAGAATCTTGGAAACTACTTTACCGATCTGTAGTGATGATGGATGGTGTTATATGTAGTGTTGATGGATGGTGTTATATGTAGTGATGACGGATGATGTTATATGTAGTGATGATGGATGTTGTTATATGTAGTGATGATGGGTGGTGTTAAATGTCGTGATGAAGAATGATGTTATATATAGTGATGATGGATGGTGTCATATGTAGTGATGATGGATGGTGTTGTATGTAGTGATGATGGGTGGTGTTATATGTAGTGATGATCTCTCTCTCTCTCTCTCTCTCTCTCTCTCTCTCTCTCTCTCTCTCTCTCTCTCGCTATATATATATATATATATATATATAAATATATATATATATATATATATATATATATATATATATATATATATATATATATATATATATATATAACAAAGAAGTATGTCTGTGTGTTTGTGTGTGTGTCCGCACGAGAATCTCGGAAATTACTTTACCGATCTGTAGTGATGATGGATGGTGTCATAAGTAGTGATGATGGATGGTGTTATATGTAATGATGATGGATGATGTTATATGTAGTGATGATGGATGTTGTTATTTGTATTGGTTATGGGTGGTGTTATATGTAGTGATGATGGATGGTGTTATATGTAGTGATGATGGATGGTGTTATATGTAGTGCTGATGGATGATGTTATATGTAGTGATGATGGGTGGTGTTGTATGTAGTGATGATTAGGCAATAAAATAATAACAGTTTAATGCTAAAAAAATATACTTTGCTGTACCGTTACAGTGAAAAACATAGTGGAACTTACATACACCGTTAATGAACTATTGATGGAAAAAGAAGTTTTGGGGACTGAACAGTAAGACAATGTGGAGCCTCCCGGAGGACGGCGTCCTACCGTGGAGTAGCGAATGAACCCCCTTTTAGGGTCGGCGGAATATGAAATATGCGGAATCTATATATATATATATATTTATATATATATATATATATATATATATATATATATATATATATATATATATATACATAAAACAATGAAGTCTGTCTGTTTGTGTGTCCGCACGAGAATCTCGGAAACAACTTTACCGATTTGGACCAAACTTGGCATGGTTAGGAAGTGTCATGTGGGGATCTAAAAAAAAACCCCCAACCAACCTGATCCGACACACCCAAACCAACCCGACCCGACACGCCTGAGAGAAAGAGAGAAAGAGAGAGAGACTAACGTAGAAAAGTCGTATTCCCTCCTTTGATATACAGCTATATTGATCCTTAAGTTCTCCTTCACTATGGCTTATTTTTCTCTGCATCTAACCTCCATCCGTTACACCACACAGAGGTTGAAAAGACGTATCCCATCCCACGAATTATAGCTAATTTTATCCTTATATATATACTACACGTTCACTGCAACACCAGTACTACATTGAGCAAGGCATTCAATCCGCACATCAATGTGGAGTTCTGCAATTCAGTCAAGTCCATCAAGTATGTCTGTAAATACGTCAACAAAGGCTCTGACCAAGCGATCTTTGCATTGAAAAAGGATGAAAATCATGATGAGGTGACACAGGTTCAACAGGGCCGTTATATATGCAGCAATGAAGCCCTATGGAGAATCTTTAGTTTTCCCATACACGAACGATGTCCAACGGTAGTTCATCTGGCTGTTCACCTGGAAAATGGAAAATGGCAAATCCTGCTGATACGACCCTCACTGCATTCTTCAAGCTTTCACAGGAAGATGTGTGTGCTCAAATACTCTTGTATGTTTACGTACCCAAGTTCTACATATGACAGGCTTCAGTGAAAAAGTTCCAGAGAAGAGCTCAATGATCCGATGTTGAAGGATATCCAGGGATAAAGTCAGGCAATGCTTTGGGACGTGTCTACACGGTTCACCCCAACAACTCTGAATGTTATTGTTTGAGACTACTTTTTCACCACATCCGTGGCCCAACATCATATGCATCACTCAAGACAGTGAATGGACAAGTCTGCAGAACCTATCAGGAAGCGTGCAATCTCCTTGGCCTACTGTAAGATGGTGGTCACTGGAATGACACATTAGAAGAGGCAGCAGCTACTGAATCGCCAATGAGAATGAGGAACCTGTTGGCCATCATGATTGCTACATGTGGACTTTCCAACCCAAGCCAGCTCTGGAAAAACCACCAAGAAAGTCTTTCAGAGGATCTGCTTTATCAAGCAAGTAGAGAACATCCTGGTCAAGAGATTGCGTTCATCGATTACATGTTCAACAGGGCTCTGCGGAAAAAACCTGAATGATTTTGGATTGCCTTCCCCAAACCGAGAAGAACCAGTAGCTGCAAACAGGGAGTTGCTCAGAGAGACAGACTACTCAGTTGAAGTTCTGGTGAATTTTGTTGAAAAAAATGAGCCTCACCTGGTGCCTGATAAAGCAAATGCTTATGAACAGATCTTGCAAGCGATACAAGCGGAGCAGGGAGGTATGATCTTTCTCAATGCACCTGGCGGGACAGGAAAAACATTCCTGATCAACCTTCTGTTGGCCAAAGTACGTCATCAGGGGAAAATTGCTTTTGCTGTGGCATCCTCAGGCATTGCCGCAACACTACTATAAGGAGGACGTACTGCACACTCAACTTTTAAAGTGCCTCTCAACCTCGCTCACAATGAGAATCCAGTGTGCAAAATCAAAAAAGGATCGGCAAAGGCAAAACTCTTAGAAAAATGCAGCCTCATAGTCTGGGATGAATGCACTATGTCTCACAAGTTAGCGTTTGAAGCATTGGACAGGACCTTGCAAGATATACGAGAAAATGACCAGCTTATGGGTGGCATTACAATGGTCATTGCTGGAGACTTTCGCCAGACCCTACCTGTCATTCCTCGAAGCACTCCAGCTGATGAACTGAATGCGTGCCTCAAGGCATCATACCTTTGGAGAAGTGTTCAGACACTCACCCTATCCACAAACATGAGAGTACATCTACAAGGAGATCAGGATGCTGGACGGTTTGCAAACCTTCTACTACAGATTGGGAATGGAACTTTCCCTGTTGATTCAGAAGGACAAATAATCATTCCTCAAGGATGTGGAAATGTTGCAAAGTCCTTAACTGAGCTCACTAGCATGGTCTACCCAAACATTATCCACCACTACAAGGATCACAAGTGGCTGCGTGAAAGCGCAATTCTGGCACCAAAGAATGAAACAGTGGCTGAAATCAACATGACTCTACTTAGACAGCTTCCAGGCAGTGAGCAGGGCCGGTGCAAGATGATTTGGCGCCCTAGGCAAGCCTTTAGATGTGCACCCCCTTGAAAGTTTTGATAAGCTAATGTAGGTACAGTAACCCATTACTACATTGTTTTCATCTTGTGGCTTTATTACTTCACCCATGCAAATAACCAATTATTGTTATTACATTAAGTCAATAAATTCTTGACGTAAACTTCAGAGGTCAGGTAACCTTGCCTCATCCCGACAAAGACAGGGAAGGGGCGGCTCAGCCGCCCAGGCAGTAAGGGAGGGGAGGGGATGGTGGGGTTGGGAGAAGTGTTCCTCAGATGTCAGCCTTCAGGTCACTGCTCGACAGTTCTCCAGGCCGCCAAAGATTAGGACACGGGTTAGTCCCTCCGGGGGGTTAACGAATAATATTAAAAAAGAAAACACAGTCGGCTACCGTCTACCTACCCTCGCCTCCCTCCGATCCCCCACCCTTCTAACATCCTGCTCCGACCCTCCACGCCTCCACCACAGTGTCCACCACAGTTTTCCCTTCATTTTTAATTTTATCCAAGTTTGCCCTGAATTTATGGCGCCTCCAGATGTTGGTGCCCTAGGCGATCGCCTAGTTCGCCTAGTGGGTAGCGCCGGCCCTGGCAGTGAGACCTCATTCAAGTCTGTTGATACAGTAATCGAACAGGACCGCGCAGTCCAGTACCCTGCAGAATTCCTTAATTGTTTGGGTCCCGCTGGAATGCCTCCTCACCACCTCACTCTCAAGATTGGAACTCCAATAATGCTCTTAATAAATCTTGAACCACCAATCCTCTGCAATGGCACTAGACTGGTGGTGAAGAACATGATGCCACATGTACTGGAAGCTACAATACTGACAGGAAAAGCTAAAGGAGAGCACGTGTTTATACCAAGGATACTTCTCATCACCACTGACCTGCCATTTGAGTTCAAGCGACTTCAGTTCCCGGTAAAAGTGAGCTTTGCCATGAGCATAACAATAATAATAATAATAATAATAATAATAATAATAAATAAATGCAAGAAAAAAGATAAATAGTGAGAAACGATGTAAGTATGTTGTGTTGTCAAAGTAAGAGAGACAACTGAAACCCTGCAATTGTGTGTAAATGAGACAGAAAGTCAGATTAGTAACCTGGGAAGTGGTCAAAATTTATGTGATCCCTTATGGCAGCAGGGTCTACCATTAGACAATACACAAGTGATCGTGGGCCCTTCGTGCCCGTTGGCGAGTCAGGTGGTACAGCTTACCAAGGAGTAGAAGTTCAAACGCTTGTGCTTGGCTAGCACGCAACCGCCATCCGTCTGACAGTATACAGCGACATCGTTTTCCATATGGTCGTGGTTGTTATAATCATGGTCGTGGTTGTTATAATCATGGTCGTGGTTGTTATAATCTTGGTCGTGGTTGTTATAATCATAGTCGTGGTTGGTATAATCATGGTCGTGGTTGTTATAATCATGGTCGTGGTTGTTATATTCATGGTCGTGGTTGTTATAATCATGGTCGTGGTTGCTATAATCATGGTCGTGGTTGTTATAATCATGGTCGTGGTTGTTATAATCATGGTTGTGGTTGTTATATTCATGGTCGTGGTTGTTATAATTATAATCGTGGTTGTTATAATCATGGTCGTGGTTGTTATAATCATGGTCGTGGTTGTTATAATCATGGTCGTGGTTGTTATAATCATGGTCGTGGTTGTTATAATCATGGTCGTGGTTGTTATAATCATGGTCGTGGTTGTTATACTCATGGTCTTGGTTGCTATAATCATGGTCGTGATTGTTACAATATGGGTCATACCTGAAACTAACACAAGTAGAATAAACCCCACACCTAATCTTTAATCTCAATAAATCCAGATTAACCTCACCTAATCAACAGGATTAGAGACCATTAGGACTGTACCACCAATACCGATACATTTCACACTGGATTAATAACAAAACATTTAATCACATTTCCAAGAGCTAATGACTTACGCATAATGTAAGTATCTCGTATACCATAGGAAGGAATCGAATAAAGGTTAGAATAATTAGTTAAAGAATTATTCGCCATAAGGATAGGTTATAATCCTAAAAGAAATGATTATGAATCACCGATGATCATTCCGAGATAAATTATATTATGAAGAGAAGTGACCTTGATTCTGGTTAGATTAGTCACCATCTGCTTAAGTCATCACCTGTGTTAAGTCATCATAGTCATCATCTACTTTAGTCAGTTTTAGGCCCATCTCGCATGACTGACCGACCATCGATGTTCTTTCCACGCGAGGGTTTTAGTTTTCAATGCGTCTTATTATTTACGCTGGTGGATGTAAGACCTCCTACCCTCACTGACGCAGCTATGGTCAATTTGGTGTTATTCTTGTTTAAAATGCCATCTAATCTGTCTCAAGTCTATCCGTCCTGTCTATTGCCAGCCCAAGTGTCTGTTCTTCTGCTTGGTGTTTGACTGTAAGCCCGTCTGTACTCTTTGTGTCGTCAAATCTGTCTGTCTTATCCGTTGTTGGCGTGTGTCTGCCTGTTTGTCTAATGTGAACCAGTCAGTCAGCTGTCAACCTGTCTGTCTGTCTGTCTGTCTGTCATGTTAGTTGCCATATTGTCTATTTGTGCATGTATGAATCTGTCTATTTTTTGTCAACCTCGTGTCTGTTTCACTGTCTATATTCACCCTGTGTCTATTGTAGTTATGCCTGTCTGCCTGTATGAATGTGTCTGTCTTATATGTTGTCTTTATCTTTCATAATTATGTCTATCTGGCTCTCTTTCTGTGTGTTCTTGAATCTGTCTGTATTATGTCTGTCTTTTGTTTGTTTGCTTCTCTCTCTCTCTCTCTCTCTCTCCATTTTTATCCGTACTATCTCTATCATTATTTATATATCTCTATATCTCTCCATTGCACTAATCATCATATTTAGCACTTTTTCTTGCTTATTAAATAGGTGATTTTAATATGGTATTCTGGGAACTTTAAAAAACACATCCCTCCATTCATATCTCCACCTCTCACTGTCCCTCTCTCCCATCTCCTTTCCTCGCTCGCCTCAGAAGGATAATAATTTTCCAGTCTCTCTTCTTCTCCCTTTCTATCTTCTCCATGCATTCCTGTTATTATCTTTTTATCTCTTCTCCTTTTCCGTGCACAGTCAGCCATAGGAATAAGTATACACTGTAGCCTCGTAAGGTCCGAAAATGCTCTGGTAACGTTGAAACTGCGCATCCAGACGCATGATGAAACTGAGCTCCCCTCACCTGTTATCTCTAACTATTTTCTGTTTCCCCTTCTTTATTCTTCTATTTACTCATCTTCTTTCCTTTACTAATCCAAACAACATGAAAAAAGTTGGCTAAGAAAAAAAGTGGGGGGAGGAGGAGGGGGCCGTACCATAACTGCAATCGTCCGGCTGACAGCGTACAGTGACATCTTTTGCCAGCTTAATTAAAATGGTTAAAATGGCTCCCTAAAGAAACCATCGACATGGGACCAGGTTTGTTCCACTCTATGAATTTTTTGCGATTTTTCCGCCAAGTTTGATGAAAAACGATTGTGCCGTTTCGGCTGCCCAGAACAGACAGACAGACAGACAGACAGACAGCTAGTCCTATAGTATATTAGATTATGCTTCCAATATCTTCCCAGGCGGTAGTATCTCCCTGTTTGATAGCTCCCCTGTTGCCGAGCTGCCTACTACAAGGGATGTCCTTCACTATCACAGGTTCTCTGCTGGCTACACTGAAAACTAGGGGTCTACCATATCCCAACCACAACACACTCACTCTTTTGAGTATGGTGTACTGTACATGTCTGGGGGGGGGAGTGCCGGGACGAATACGAAGATAAATGTGTAGGTCCCGACACTAGGAGGAAAAAAAACAAAAACATTGCGATAAAGGCAAAAGCCACCCAGCCAGGGCATGCCAAGTCACCCAAAGAGGGCACCACAGTAGGTGTGCATGGATCACATCCTCATAGGACACTTCTGATTGGGCAACAATAACGTATTCGTTCTAGGAGAAGTCTACACAGTACAAGAAGACTAGTACTCAGATGGTTTCAGGTTGCCAGGGTCCGCCGAAAATCGCAACTGTTGTTTCCACAGGTATGAGCAGCTCCAGTGTCCAGCAGTCACTGTTTACTAAGTAAGATGTACAGTCTCCCACATTTTCACCTGCTACAGTCAGTGTTGCCAATTTTCATCTATGAGAGTTGTGAACCACGGGAGTATGAATCTGCGTCCGAAGCATTCACTAGTGACGTGGCGTGGGGGACTGGGAGCCGGTGTGACAGGAGGGTGAAGAGGATGGAGTGGAAGTGGGCTAGAGGAATTGTGCGGCTAGCAAGACTGGATTTTCTTATTGTTTAGAAGCATATAATAAGTTAACCTATTGCTTAATACCATAATTCACTCATACTGGATGTGAGCTAATATTGACTCATTCTTGCTTTGTGCAACCAGTCACCAGAACAGAACCTCACATAAACCATATTCACACCACATTCATGATAATATCTAACAATTTAAAAATTTTCTGTAATGCTTGTTGCGATGTCTGTGTCGCCTTTGCCTTACCTAATTACAAGGAAAAATGGAATTTAATCCACCGCACTTGGCATCAGAGACCATGTAGCACTGCTATGAGAAGGGAGAACGTTACCTCTCCCACCTAGGGCGTGGCAGACAAGGGACGAAGTGGAGGGCACAAACCCTCCCCGTCCTGGGTCTAAATCTTAGCGGGAGTCTTAATTGCTTCAATGACCATTATGCAGTAGATAGGCATTAACCTGCATTTTAAGTAAGAAAGCATGGCAGAACCTAATTACAGGGATCTACTGATATTTGTTTAATGAATATCCAAGATTGTATAACCAAGTGTGACAAGGAAATTAAAAGACATGCTTAATTCATAGAATTGTCAAATTACACAAAGATTATGCTAGGAGGCGTAATATGGTTGTCATATATTTAAGGAGTAATTGACTAATATACATGACCGTCTACAGTTGAGTATAGGTCAGCGAGTAGCCGGCCATGGCTGGATTCAGTTTGTACTTATTCTTCACCATCCTCAAAGTTTACTGCATGATGTAAATAAGTACTGGGAATACGATTTGCCATATATGCAAAACTTTTCAATATTCTTAATTCATTCAAAAGGCTGAGGCCAGCCTATGCAAGCAGTGACGTGTAAAGTTAAGAAGGAAGGAATGCATTAATTACCCTATGGAATGGCAAGCAAAATTATTTTTCTTTATGAACCACTTTCAAATGATATCACTATATTTGCTGAGATTTGACGAGGAAGCTAGTAAGCATTGATTCATATTAAAATAACTTTAATGAAACTTGTTTGTACCGACATTTAGAGGAAGCTTCCGAGAGCAACGTCTTAAGTGACTATAGTAAGCAAGGAAGGAATCCATTTAGATCTAACCACGGTCATCTAACTGTTATGGCTAACCATTGCCAGGCGTAGATGTTGTGTCATTTGCACTGTCCTATACCTAAATACAGTTGTTTAATACCGGCCGATTTTTAAGTGAATTTTACAATTCATTAAGTTTACCCTCCATAATATTGACTGGCCATAAAAACTTTCCCAGTGGGCAATTTTGTGCACTACATCCGGTATGGTGGCCTGGTCCGCCTGGCGATCAGCGCCGGTCAGGGATCAGCTATTCAGTCGTAACATTAGGAATCTAATATACTATAGGACTAGCCGTGTGTCTGTCTGTCTGTTAGAGATAACAGGTGGGGGGGGAGCTGAGTTTCATCATGCGTCTGGATGAGCAGTTTCAACGTTACCAGATCATTTTCGGACCTTACGAGGCTACAGTGTATACTCATTCCTGTGACTGACTGTACATGGAAAAGGTTGAAGAGATAAAAAGATAATAACAGGAATGAATGGAGAAGATAGAAAGGGAGAAGAAGAGAGACTGAAGAATTATTATCCTTTAGAGGCGAGCGAGGAAAGGAGATGGGAGAGAGGGATAGCGAGAGGTGGAGGTATGAATGGAGGGATGTGTTTTTTAAAGTTCCCAGAATACCATATTAAAATCACCTATTTAATAAGGAAGAAAAAGTGCTAAATATGATAAGTAGTGCAATGGAGAGATATATAAATAAAGATAGAGATAGTATGGATAAAATAGAGAGAGAGAGAGAGAGAGAGAGAGAGAGAGAGAGAGAGAGAGAGAGAGAGAGAGAGAGAAGCAGACACACAAAAGACAGACATAATACAGACAGATTTAAGGACACACAGAAAGACAGACAGATAGACAGACTTATGAAAGACAAAGACAACATATAAGACAGACATATACACACAGACAGACAGGGATGACTACAATAGACTCAGGTGAATATAGACAGTTCAACAGAGAGGAGGTTGACAAAAAATAGACAGATTCATACATGCACAAATAGACAATATGGCAACTAACATGACAGACAGACAGACAGACAGTTTGACAGCTGACTGACTGGTTCACCTTAGACAAACAGGCAGATACACGCCAACAACGGATAAGACAGACAGATTGAAGACACAAAGAGTGCAGACGGGCTTACAGTCAAACACCAAGCAGACGAACAGACAGTTGGGATGGCAATAGACAGGACGGATAGACTTGAGACAGATTAGAAGGTATTTATAAACAAGAATAACACCAAATTGACCATAGCTGCATCAGTGAGGGTAGCTGGTCTTACATCTCTATGTTTGTCTTTGGTACCCCCAAAATGTTCTACACTACTGAGGGTATACGCAAACATTTGTTATCTTGAAAATAGGTTCTTATTCTCGTACGGGAGACAAATACAGAGGAACAAATAGACAGTGGGTTTCCACGCCATGAGGACTAGCGATCTCAACTCCCTGTATCACTCCGTGCTGGCATGCACAGATGCCAGCGTTCACAAACTGAATACATAATATGTAAATATGATAATACATAAACATAACATGGTACATAATAAATGGAAATATTACATAGGATTAATACATGTTCTGTAATACTTTACTCTACATAATTTATAGAGTAATATAAGAATACACAGCTTAAGGTACTACTTCGTGTCCCTATTATACACCTCCTCCCCCTTATACGCTCATAGTTTCATCTTAAGCGGACCTTTTGTTTCTGAGTCGCTCGGACCTGCGGAGTACCGGGGCAGAAACACAAGGTGGGGATGGATTTACTGTAAAGACATCAACATTAGGGGACTCTACTGGGGAAGGGTCAACACTAGGCAGCTCCACAGGTCGGAGGAAACGACGGTTCCTCCACCATACTCTACCACTAGGAAAACGCACTTGGTAGTCCCTGGACCGGCCAATACCCATGACAACCCCAACCTTGTCCCAGCGGTGAGATACCGGATCTTGAATCCTGACCTGCTAGCCGATACTCAACCTGGGAAGGGGGCGGGCATGACAGTCGTACCGAGCAGCGACATCTGCGGCTCGTTCTGCTGCACGGCGGTCACATTCTTCAGTCTTGGCTTGCCATTCTTGAGAAAAAGACTTCGGGTGGGCAGGAACACAAGACCTGAGATGATGTCCATATAGAACCTGGGCTGGGGAGCGTCCGGTGAAGTTCGGGGTGTTGCGTAGCTCTAACAAACCTCGATCGAAGTCCTCGCTGTCGATATTACCTGAGGGTGACACCTTAAGGATCAGGTGTTTAACAGTCTTGACTGTTAAACGCAGAGGCAGCTCGGCGCAAGTCGCACTGGAACTGAAGTTGTCTTATTGAGCGCTGCTCAGTTACCCAATGACCATAGGCAGGAGGGGATGTACTGCTGGGCAGCTCCCTCAGTCATCTGACTGCAGTTTGCACAGACAATTCTGATTAAAATACACAACACAGCACTTCACAGAACACTTCACTTCACAGCACAGCACTTTACACAGCATAGCACTTCACAACACTGTAAGTCCTGAGACTTTTAGTCTTGCTGTAAATCCTTGGCGAAGCTGAAGACAAGACGCCATTAACCACAGTCCGGCGGGAAGGGTAAATTCACTGTATCTCACTGAGAAATCTCACTGCACCATCTATGCCTGTCTTTGATACTCCCAAAATGTTCTACACTAATGAAGGTATACACAAACACTTGTTATCTGAAAATAGGTTCTTATTCTCGTACGGGAGACAAATACAGAGGAACAAATAGACAGTGAGCTTCCACGCCATAAGGACTAGCGATCTCAACTCCCTGTATCACTCAACGCTGGCATGCACAGATGCCAGCGTTCACAAGCTGAATACATAATATGTAAATATGATAATACATATACATAACATGGTGCATAATAAATGGAAATATTACATAGAATTAATACATGTTCTGTAATACTTTACTATACATAATTAATTGAGTAATATAAGAATACACAGCTTAAGGTACTACTTCGTGTCCATATTATACAATATCCACCAGCGTAAATAATAAGACGCATTGAAAAAAAACACCCTCGCGAGGAAAGAACATCGATGGTCGGTCAGTCATGTGAGATGGGCCTAAAACTGACTAACGCATATGATGACTATGATGACTTAACACTGGTGATGACTTAAGCAGATGGTGACTAATCTAACCAAAATCAAGGTCACTTCTCTTCATAATATAATCTATCTCGGAATGATCATAGGTGATTCATAATAATTTTTTTTTAGGATTATAACCTCTCCTTATGGCGAATATTTCTTTAACTAATTATTCTAACCTTTATTCTATTCCTTCCTATAGTATACTAGATACTTACAGTATCCGTAAGACATTCGCTATTGGAAACGTGATTAAATGTTTTGTTATTAATCCAGTGTGAAATGTATCGGTATTGGTGGTACAGTCCTAATGGTCTCTAATCCTGTTGATTAGGTGAGGTTAATCTGGGTTTATTGAGATTAAAGATTAGGTGTGGGGTTTATTCTACCTGTGTTAGTCTCAGATATGACACATATTGTAACAATCACGACCACCATTATAACAACCAGGACCATGATTATAACAACCACGACCATGATTATAACAACCACGACCATGATTATAACAACCACGTCCATGATTATAGCAACCACGACCATGATTATAACAACCACGTACATGATTATAGCAACCACGACCATGATTATAACAACCACTACCATGATTATTACAACCACGACCATAATTATAACAACCACGACCATGGTTATAGCAACCACGACCATGATTACAACAACCACGTCCATGATTATAACAACCACGACCATGATTATAACAACCACGTCCATGATTATAGCAACCACGACCATGATTATAACAACCATGACCATAATTATGTAGTATTGGGTTATCAGACCACAGCTTACAACCCAAGGAAAGCCAGACTTGACCCGACATTAGGGGGGTCAAGCGTAAGGGTATCCCCAGCGGGTGCTCAAGGGTGCTACAAATCAACTAGCTCCCCTTCCCAAGTCACAGGGCCAACAAATATGTAAGAAGGCACCAGCCGACTCTCTCCCAATATACACAATATCCTACACCGCAGAGGAAGACCAGTCTTGACCCGACATTAGGGGGGTCAAGTGTAGGGTAACTCTCACGGTTGACCAAGGGTTATAAATCAGCCAGGCTCCCCTCCCATGTGACACGGCACCACAACAAACATGTAAGAAGGCACCAGCCGACTCTCTCCCAATATACAATAACCTACATCGCTGAAGAAGTCCACACTTGACCCGACATTAGGGAGGTCAAGTGTAGGGTAACTCTCACGGCTGACCATCTAATGACTTTCTCAGAAGATACAACTTATAGTCTCTGAAAAAGTCCAGACCTGACCCTACATTAGCGAGGGCAAATGTAAGGAGATCCTTCGCCGCCCCCCCCCCCCCCCGATCAGCTCAACCTGACGGCTGGTCTTCTAATATATAGGACGTCCGAGCCCTCCCTCAGAGTGTGTGTCTTGTGACCAGGAAGGGCCAGCGACCACGTCCCCAGTCCCGCTCGAGAGAAGCCCGCCACTAAGTGTAACGAAGTCTCAGCCGGGTCCATCGACAGAGTGCTGTCAACTCCACGTGTAACAGTAAGTGCTGGCTGTGTAGACTGTAGAAGTGCAGTGATCCCGAACCTCCCCAACGATCGACTTAGTGAAGTGCCCATTCTAATTGTGAGGTTAGGTTATACGAGAATACCATAGTCTATCATAAATTGTGTACGAACCCCCCTATTAATCTCCCCTATTGAACTAGTATAATAAAGCTGTAACACTCATTGGTGTTATATATACTACACTTGTACTGAGCCTGTGTTAATATACAGTGTTGACATCACACCCTCGAGACACGCTACCATTTCCTCTCGCTATAATACTCTACTACTATAACCTCCTAACTTACCTCTTCATGTGAGATTTTGTCTCATTACAATGGTGGCAGCGCACTTAACGTAAAACTCACGCTTCTTCCCCTTGGTGTTCAGTACAGTGATAGTTAGAATCTTTTGAAGTAAACTCGTAACTATCTTGACGAAGCAGGCAGTACAAGGGTGGTAGCATTTGTAATATAATTCCTGTCCCTCAGTGTGGTACAAGTGGTGACAGTATCCACTCCCCCCTCCCTAGTTCACATATTGTTGGGTAACGGGGAACAATGGTCGAGAACTCAACCAGGGCAAGTGTCAGTAAAACCCCTCCTCGTCCCACCCACAGACGTCATCGTTAACATTGACAATTTCGACTTCCACGATCAGTACTTCCCAGCCCTCCTCCCAAGCTAATATGACTCCTGTTAACATTACACCAACGACTTCCGTTTTATTCCCAATCCCTGAACAATCCACTAGTACCTACTCTCCCCCCCTACCCCTTAACCACCCTGCACACTCTCTCGCCGCTCCCCTCCCCACGCTCACATACACCTTAGCACCTCCCAACCCCTCCAGCATGCCAGACCCCTTCCTTACGTCCGTCTCAGCTAGTAGTGCAGCACAAGTAATCAGTCAGATACCCATGCTTGAGGGCGATGGCCGTGACCCTGCGACATCAGCCGATACGCTGGAACAGTGGTTAGGAGACATTGAAAGTGGGTTCCCGGACCACAACCATGATTATAACAACCACGACCATGATTATAACAATCACGACCATGATTATAACAACCACGACCATGATTATAACAACCACGACCATAATTATAACAATCACGACCATGATTATAACAACCACGACCATGATTATAACAACCACGACCATAATTATAACAACCACGACCATGATTATAACGGCCATGACCATGATTATAACAACCACGACCATGATTAAAACAACCACGACTATGATTATATCTCCCACGACCATGATTATAACAACTACGACTATGATTATAACAACCACGACCATGATTATAACAACCAGGAACATGATTATAACAACCACGACCATGATTATAACAAGCACGACCATGATTATAACAACCACGACCATAATTATAACAATCACGACCATGATTATAACAACCACGACCATGATTATAACAACCACGACCATAATTATAACAACCACGACCATGATTATAACGGCCATGACCATGATTATAACAACCACGACCATGATTAAAACAACCACGACTATGATTATATCTCCCACGACCATGATTATAACAACTACGACTATGATTATAACAACCACGACCATGATTATAACAACCAGGAACATGATTATAACAACCACGACCATGATTATAACAAGCACGACCATGATTATAACAACCACGACTATGATTATAGCAACCACGACTATAATTATAACAATCACGACCATGATTATAACAACCACGACCATGATTATAACAGCCACGACCATGATTATAACAACCACGACCATGATTATAACAACCACGACTATGATTATATCTCCCACGACCATGATTATAACAACTACGACCATGATTATAACAACCACGACCATAATTATAACAACCACGTCCATGATTACAGCAACCACGACCATGATTATAACAACCACTACCATGATTATAACAGCCACGTCCATGATTACAGCAACCACGACCATGATTATAACAACCACGACCATGATTATAACAACCACGACTATGATTATATCTCCCACGACCATGATTATAACAGCCACGGCCTTGATTATAATAACCACGACCATGATTATAACAACCACGACCATGATTATAACAACTACGACTATGATTATAACAACCACGACCATGATTATAACAACCAGGAACATGATTATAACAACCACGACCATGATTATAACAACCACGTCCATGATTATAACAGCCACGACCATGGTTATAACAACCACGACCATGATTACAGCAACCACGACCATGATTATAACAACCAGGAACATGATTATAACAACCACGACCATGAGTATAACAGCCACGACCATGATTATAACAACCACGACCATGATTATAACAACCAGGAACATGATTAAAACAACCACGACCATGATTATAACAGCCACGATCATGATTATAACAACCACGACTATGATCATAACACCCACGACTATAATCATAACAACCACAACCATGATTATAACAACCAGGAACATGATTAAAACAACCACGACCATGATTATAACAACCACGACCATGATTATAACAACCACGACCATGATTATAACAGCCACGATCATGATTATAACAACCACGACCATGATTATAACAACCACGACTATGATCATAACACCCACGACTATAATCATAACAACCACAACCATGATTATAACAACTAGGAACATGATTATAACAACTACGAATATGATTATAACAACCACGACCATGATTATAACAACCAGGAACATGATTATAACAACCACGACCATGATTATAACCATCACGACCATGATTATAACAACCACGACATACATCATAAGGGACTTAAATGCGCGCCACGCCATACTCGGATACGGTAATGAAAACAACGTCGGTGTGGCGCTGTATGACAACATCAGAAGGGGAAAACCGCAGCACCTCGGGTCAGATTTCCCTACATTGATCAGACGTGCCAGTGCCACAACACCCGACATAATCCTCTCAAACAACGAGGCCGTCCTGAACAGGCACGTTACCGCCGGACCCATCAGTACCAGCGATCACCTGCCAGTCGTCGTGACTCTCTCCTCCAATCCCATTATGATCCCCGCCAACATCAGGTCAAACCTCAAACGGGCAGACTGGGACTCCTTCAAGGAGTCTCTCAGTCTCAAGCAGGGGAGAAACCTGGAAGAAGCCAGCCCCAATGACATCGACGACGCGGTAGAACAATGGTATAAGGATGTGAAGACGGAGATGGACAACAACATCCCGACCACCACTCACAGGACCATCCTTACACTAGTCACCAGCTTAGGCAGCTCAGTGTCCAGTACGATCATGTGAGACAGCTAGCCAGTATCCGCAGGTGGACGCAAGAGCTGAGAGACCGGTACCGAGAGCTATAGACGGACATCCAGCACGAGAGCAAACGTCTACATGAACAAAAATGGGCCGCCTTGGTGTGGGAGGCAGCCAACAATTACCGCGATTCTGCTGCATTCTGGAAAGGGATCAAGCGACTGATGGGTTCCACCTCTAGCACGGTCCCTTACCTGCTCGACCAAAACATCGTGAAAATATTAGAGGAGGAAAACCAAGAACAACTACATCGGCGATATTTACGGAAGACCAGTGCCGGATTTAGACCTGTGGAGGCCCATGTTGCAGCCTCCTTGTGGAGGCCCCCCTCATTATAACTACCCAAGAGGGTGGGGTGGTGAGTGAAGCGAGCCTAAACATCTGGGAGTTCCGGGGGGCGCTGCAAGCCCCCCGGGAAAATTTTGAAATTTGAACACTTCTTTGCAGAATTTTGAAGCCATATGCAGTTATATTAAAAATATTAAAAATATACGGTTCATAGGAAAACCAGGTATTCATGAATTTCAAGGAGTAGCTAGCCTAATTTCTGTCACGCTTCTTGCTGAACATAGTTTTACGTGATGGAATAGATAAACATGAATTTTAAGGAATGAAAATAAAAATGATCCAAATGAATAAACAAATAAATAAAATATTGTAATATGTGGAGGCCCCCAGATTGTGGAGGCCCCTGGGCAGCTGCCCACTTTGGCCACTCCTGAATCCGGCCCTGCGGAAGATCTTTACCATAAGTGAACAGGAGAACAAGGGCTTCGACAGGGAGTTTGAGGAGGACGTTTTAGGTCAGTTGCAGGACCATCAGCACCTGCTCCAGCCACTCCCAAGGATTGACTTCACTAGACTGGTGGACGGAAGCTACCTGACGGAGCGCATAGTTCCTGCAGATGTGTCAGCCGTCATAAAAGGGTTTAAAAACAAATCACCTGGGCAGAGTCACATTAACAAGAAGATCCTGGCTCAACTCCTCGACAACATTGATAGAGAGGCTTGCTCATATATGCAACGCCTGCCTCGCCACTGGATACTTCCCTAAGATGTTCAAAATCGCCGTTATTCGCCTCATACCAAAAGCAGGGAAGCCTCCAAACAAAGTCGAAAACTTTCGACCAATATCGCTGCTAGAGGTACCTGCCAAAATCTTCGAAAAAATAGTAAACAAGCGATTGCGGATGTATCTGGAGGACGAAGACGTGCATAATCCCCGCCAGTTCGGCTTCCGCCAGTACCGAGGCACGTCCACCGCCATAGCTCAGGCCTACGAGCAAATCACCAATGCCATGACTGGCCGCCTGCAGTGCAACATAGTACTGAGGGACGTCAGTAAGGCGTTTGACAAAGTTTGGCACGCGGGGCTGCAGTATAAGATCATACAACTGGGGCTACCCGTAAACCTGATACGCCTGCTGTGCAACTTCATTACAGACCGCAGAGCCAAAATCAAGATACAAGAACACTTTGGAGAAGAATTCTCACTATCGAGCGGCGTGCCTCAGGGCTCTTGTCTCTCACCAACCCTTTACACGCTCTACACGGCTGACCTGCCACCCCCAATCGTCGGCAGCGAGTACGTCATGTATGCCGACGATGTAACACAGATCGTCACCTGCCCAGGAAGGTCCACGGCAAGGATGGCGTGACTCACTGCTCGGGCAATAGAGGGTATCTCGGAGTATGAAAATAAATGGAAAATAAAAACAAACAAAACGAAATTGGAGGTCATACCCATAGCCAAATTCAAGGCAGGTTGCTCGGCCTCATCATCTCTCGGACGAGCATCATTCCCCACGTGAAGGACAGACTAAATAATGCCAAAGTCGCCGCAGCCAAATTAAAACGTTTTAAACTGATGCTTGAGAAGATACAAGTTCACCTGTACAAGGCGCTGGTGAGGCCTGTGTTGGAGAACCCACATATACCACTCGTCACACTCGGGAAGACTAGACTACAGCAACTACAGAGCTTCCAAAACAAGTGTCTATCGTCAGCCAGTGGCCAAGCGCCACCCTCCCAGGAGTCAGTGGAAACCATCCACCTAAGAAATAAAACAGAGGCCCTTAACGTCAGGTTCCAACGCCTAGGGAAGGAGGTTTGGGACAAACTCCTGGACGACCCTCACAGCCCAGACCACCTACGCGGGGAAGACATCAACGGAGGGCGACCCCACGCCTGGTGGCCCCGGAGTCTGCCCGCACTACAACAACCCAACCCGCGACCCATCTATGTCCGCCACAGTGATCCACCTTAGATTAAAACTTAGATGATATAAATTCATATTTAACAAGTCACAATCTAGTGAGTCCATAGCGTAATACAGTATAAGATTTTAAAAAACTTGTAGTTGTAAAATCAATCTAGTCATTGTCTACTAAAATAACCATTGTGCAACCTCATCCTAAATCCTAGGTTGGCTTAGTTAGCCAACAAACTCTGTAATATGTAAAACAAGGGGTGTCGTCCCCCTCTGTTTAACTCATTAAACTTCTTTTCCAACCTTTCCCCCTCGACTATATGTTGTGACTTCTCTATCCCTCATGTCTGGCTGTGCCTTGAGCCCCAGCATGCCTTCCTTTCATTCGCCACCTAAAAAAAAAAAAAAAAATGATTATAACAACCACGACCATGATTATAACAACCACGACCATCTGGAAAATATGTCGCTGCACGCTGTCAGCTGGACGGCGGTTGCTCGCTAGCCAAGCACGAGCGTTCGAACTTTCACGACTCGGTAAACTGTACTACCGGACTCGTCACAGTGCACGAAGGGCCCACGGTCACTTGTCCCTTCTAAGTCTTTGGTGACGTTTATCATTCTATCTACATGTACTATATCTGTGACATTTCACATTGGCTCATCTACTGGGAATTTGTTTCCATGTTCTTTCACTCTAATCACGTATGGACCTGTGAATTTAGGCAAGAGTTTTGATATGCTTTCCGGCGCTTTTATCATTACTTTGTCTACTATTTCTAATTTTATAGGCTTAGCTTTTTTATGTTGCTTGCAGATCATTTCAGCACGTGAGGCTGCTAAGTGTTTTAGTACTTTTCCATGGATGCTCGTTGAAACATTGATGTGCTAGTAGATCGTACGGTAATTGTTTATCGGTACCGTAAATTATGTAGTATAGCGATTTGCCTGTCAAGCTATTTATCGATCCATTGATGGACTCTGCAACCTATGGAAGCCAGTCCTCCCACGAACTATGTATTGGATTCACCACATGTCAGAGAATCTCAAGAATTTTTCTATTTGCACGCTCGACCAAACCATTTGAAGATGGATGGTCGGCGGTTGTGAAGGTTTGTGTGATATCATATTGTTGACATATTGCAGCTAAGAGTTGATTCTTAAATTCTTCCTCCTTTATCCGAGAGTATCACTGTAGGTGTAGAAAAAGGTGAGATTAGATGAGTGACTAATGCATGAGCCACTGATTCGGCCGACTTGTTCTGCAATGGTGACTTTTTGGTAGTTGCCATAAATCGATCGCATCTGTATCTCATGGACGTTCCGGGGTCGGGTATTCTAAGATTGGAGCGGGATCCATCGTTGTTCCCTTGTGTTTTGCTCAATATAAATATTTAGCAATGTGATGCTCGATGTCGCTCCTCATACAGTAGTTTTCCAATAATGTTTTTGTCTAATTTCTGTTAGACACCTGTCTTGCCCTGGATGCCCAGCTTGGGGTGCATCATGGAAGAGGGTGAGAATGTATTCCTTTAATGACACAGGAATAGCAATTTGAGAAATTGACTCTTGTTGTGTTTTCACTGAGTGATATAGTATGTCGTGCCGCAGCTCAAACTGTGAGATTGGTAGAGGTAATTTGGGCAAATTTACTTCATCTCCCGATTCTAAGGCAAATATAACCTTGGACCATAATGGATCCTGTAACTGTTCCGCCCCTAACGGGCCGCCAAATACTTGAAGTCGGGTGAGAACTCCTGTATGGTTATATACCAGCCCGCTAAACGCCCTGATAAGTTCTTCCCATTATATAGTTCTGTCACGGCTACATGATCTGTGTGGACTGTGATCGGATATCTCAAAATGAGATCCCGAAAATGCTTGAGAGCCCACAATACAGCTAATGATTCTAAGTGAGTAGCTGAATAGCGTGTTTCTGCATCGTTGAGGGTGCGACTGGTGAATGCTATTACACGCCACTTTCCTCAATGATCAGTTTGCATGAGCACCGCCCCTAAACCTAGGCCTGAGGCATCAGGCGTTCGTTAAAGCGCTCTTGAGTGCATTAAAACTGTCTTCTTGTTCTATATTCCATGTAAAGTCCACATCCTTTTTGAGGAGTTTAGTGAGTGGTGATGCTAACTTGGCATAACCTTCAATGAAAGAACGGTAGTATCGTGTTAATTCTAGGGAACTACGAAGTTGATCTACATTCTTGGGACAAGGGAATTGCTTCACCGCCTTTACCTTGCAATCTACTGTGTGTATACCATTGCCATCTACTACGTGTCCTAGAAATTGGATTTTGAATTCGAGAAATTCACATTTGGAACGTTTCACTTTCAATCCAGCTAGATGTAGCTTTGTGAAAACATCTCGTAGTTTCTTTAAATGGCTCTGTAAATCTTTGCTTACTATGATAAGATCATCTAGATAGGCATAGACTGTGTTAGCTATCATTCCAGCAAACAAGGTGTTTATCATTCTTTAGAGTGTTAGCATCGCATTTCTTAGGCCAAATGGCATTCCATAGGCGTACTGAATGCAGTTATCTCGCGGGAATCCTCATGTAAGGGAATCTGCCAGTACCCGTAAAGTAAATCTAAGTTACTGAAGACCGCATTGTCTTTTCCTAATGACTGTAATATGTCAGTTAGGACAGGCAGTGGGAACCTGTCTGGTACAGTTACCTGGTTGACTCGTCGAAAATATATGATTGGTCTCCATCCTCCATCTTGCTTGGGAACTAAAATTAAAGGTGAGTTTCATGGTAATGCGGAAGGTTGGATTACATTTTGGTCCAATATGTCTTGTAATATCTGCTGGACTATCGCCCTTCTGCTGTGGAGTAGCCTATATGTTGGGATGTAGATTGTGTTCGTGTCCGGCTTGAGTGGAATATGATGGCTTGTCAACATTGTTTTACCTAGGTGTTCTCCAGGTAATGCTATTGAGTTCCTTGAACTCGGCTAGTTATTCTAAAAGATCACTTTGGTCTTCAGGATGATCGATTTCTTTCACGTGTGGAGCTATTAAGGCTACTTTATGTACAATATGTGATTTTTCGTTCGATTTCCCCTGTGTTATACAACCTATTGGTAATATAATGGCTCTTCGACAACCGCTTTGTCGTAAACAAGGAAATTACCTAAACAACATCCCTTTCTTAAGGTTATGGGTCCCCCAGTTTTATCGAGAACGAGGACATCTGTGAGACTACCTGATCTAACAGTGCTTAAGGTAGACTCAAGTGACAAACCTTTCACTCGTGAACTTTCACTCAGACACACATCTGTTCCTCCACTCACATTTGGCAAACGTACTGTGACTCTAGTCAGTTCCTGGCTATGTAACCGTTGTACACCAGTTAACACAGCAGGTGTTAGTGTCCAGTTCTGGCCGCTTTCATCAGAAATGTTCTTTGAGCTACTAGTTGGAGTCTTAGAGAGTGACTCCGTAACTAATTGCTTCTGTGCCAAACTCTCCCCCGCACCTGTCGAGGCAGTTATTACACGAACACCTGACGTAAGCGATGGATGTTAAGTTTGCATTGCGTGATATGTTTTACAATTCATGCGTGATTGTTTGATCTCGTGATTGAACGTTGATGTTGTTCTGCCTTAGAGTGGTCAGACCAAGTAACCCGTCCGCTGGCAAAGAAAATGCAGTGACTATGTAGAAATCTGCCAGAAACGCTTTACTGGACCTAGAAAAACGGGTTGTTAGTGTTATTACCCCCGCTATGTCTAACTGAATTCCTGACACACCGGACAGAGGAATGTCTAAAGGTCTTATTGGCCACTTATTTGGAGGATATCACGGCTGGAGTTCATTGAACGACTTTAATGAGATAACATTGGCACAGGCCCTCGTATCTATATCTTGGGATAACTGATTGTTACCTATCCTCGCTGGTACAGTCAACACTTCCACTTTGTTTAACGCGTGTGGCGATTAATGAGCCGATGATGGAAGCGTCGTTTTCTTGAACCGTTAACGCTATCCTAGTTCGTGTTGCTGGACACGCTCCTCTTCCGCCGAAGGCTGTGTACTTGTCTCCAGTCGATTTTCAGTTTCTTGTCTTATACGCTGTATATTTCTACAATCTTCTGTGATGTGGTATGGAGACTGGTGTACTATATACCATTTATTCTGAGTACCTTTCATGTTTGGAGACATTTTATTTCCTGTGTAATGTCCCTTGGAGTTTTTGGTTTAGCAGGACTATCTGAAATTTTAAAGTCCTGCGAGGATCCTTTTCTTCGATCTTGCCTCTGGCTGGTTGGGTAGCAAACCTGCAAACCAGTATTTTTATGTGGCATGTCCCTTACGTTTACAAACTTTGCAAGAAGGTGTCATTTTTGGTTTGGTTCCCTTGACAGACTGTGGTTGCTCCTTAAAGCTGGTGACTGGTGCCACTGACAGAGCCCTAGGAATATTTTTCTTGGGTTCCGCAATTTCTTCTACATATTCTACAAGTTTAGTCCCTTTTTTAAATTCTTTCATTTGGGCTTTCGTGCGTAAGGGTTCACTTGATGACAAGATAAACTGAAGGAATTCAATAATCCTGTAGAAATTTACTTTAGACAAGTTGTCATTGTTATCGAACCAATCTGAGGAATCCACGGAAGATTTGAGATCTATCTTAGTGAGTCCCGCACAAATCTGGGCGTCTTGTGCGTCATGTGCGAGCAGTGTCACCTGTCCGCTCTGCCATCTTAAAAATCCAAGTAAGCGGACCTCCTTTGGAGCCTGAGCCAAAAAATGAAATTAATTATTTTCTAAACGTTTGATAATCATACATTTCTTGATCAATGGCTGAAGCATATATACTTTTAGCTGCCCGACTACCGGTTTTGATAAAGGTTCGGACGCATGAAATTTTATCTACGTCATTAGTGACATTGTTATTTCTCATTACATCTTCGCATTTACGCAAAAATGCTAAACTAGTATAATGAGGATCCTCGGCAGTAAACTCTTGTTCCTCGATGTTATTTGGAAATACCTTTACCGTTTGACAGACCGATGCAGTCTGTGGGTTAGTAGAACCACCTGTTGCCATTTTGTTGTGTTAGTTAAAGCACTCGCGTTATTAACAGGTGAAGGTAATGGGTAAATGTCGGTAGGTGTTAACTCTATTTGGCTAATTTGTGGTAATTCTTCCTCACTATCAGTTGCCACTAGTTCCTGTGAATTATTAGACGACTGACTATCAGATTCCGAGTCACTAATTTCCTGTTTGATACCCAAAGTTTTGGAAGAGGATCCATGTATAAGAATATTTATCACTTCACTCACTGTATAAAATTCACTACGTTTCCCACTCGCGGAGTAATGCAAAAATATTTATAATGAGGTATGAAAATGAAGAGAAAAAATATATATATATATTATTTATTAAAAGTATTAAAAAATACTAAAAATATGTAAAAGTGTTTGTGTAGTTTATAAAATAATGATTGTTTTTGATCTACCTGAGTGGAGAATCCGTAGAGCTTCGCCCTGGCTATGACGTCAGGAGTCGATGACGTCCTTCTCAGGAAGGAATGACGTCCTTCTCAGGGAGGGATGACGTCACGTCTTACGGCGATCCACCTGGGGGACTGACCTGGATCTTGCGGCGATCAGCTAGGAGCTGATCTGGGCTGACCTCTGGGTTGATGCAATCAGCCTGGGGGTTGACCTGGGGCTGTCCTCTGTGTTGGTACGATGAGCCTTGTGGCTGACCTCTGTTGCACACCGACGAGTCTTGATTGTTTAAGCAAGAGATTGTTTGATTGTCTGGAACTACTTTGACAACCTTCCTAACCTCCGGTGATGCAGTGTTAGCTGGTAGTAATCTCAGCCCATACTCGGGTAGGCTTGACTGCTCTCGGCTTCGGTCGGGGTAACCTTCAGTAGGGTGTGTGACTGAGGGTTGACTGCTAAGATGGCAATATTTATATTGTTTTTGTTACCACTGTGTCTCTATATACACGTTATGCAAGTGTTTATAGCCACTGTCCACTTAATTTTCTTGTAATTGCTTGTTTGCTGATGATTCACTTGAAGTGCTACTTAAGTCACTGGAATCACTTGAAATAATGCTTATTTCTGAGTGTCTGACCGATTCTTATTCTAATCCATCCCACCGCTTGCCACCAGTGTGTTGGTCCTTTTTTATAGATATATATCACACACAAATATATATATATATATATATATATATATATATATATATATATATATATATATATATATATATATATATATTTTATGAAAATCCACAATGAAAACGTGGATAAGATAAATCTTGATAAAATCACACGGGGAAATGGAAACAACGGAGTACCTTAGCTTTCGTCTTTATTCAAGACATCTTCAGAGGCAACTGTTGCCTCTGAAGATGTCTTGAATAAAGACGAAAGCTAAGGTACTCCGTTGTTTCCATTTCCCCGTGTGATTTTATCAATATATATATATATGTATATATTAGTTCTGGAACTAATAAGTGGCAGGGCTGAAGTAAACACTTTGTTGGTTTTCTTTATTGTAAAAAGATATAGTTTCACAGGTACTTAGTTCAGTTGAGAGTATACTGTACTTTCTCTTCTAGGGGAAATGTCTTAGTGCACGTACACAGGAGAACACTTAAGTGAGGTGTTCGCTGGATAACAAAAGATATGAGTCTGATCTCTCTCCTGTCTCTAAGACATGGGAGAGATGAGGAGCAGGCCAGGTCTATTATGATTTGGATTGATCTTGTCTGCCCTCTGGAGAGTGGGAAAGGAAACACATCAGATATACTGTTGTGCTAACATGAGCTGACCTCAGCCAGACTTCGCTCACTCCCCGAAGGAACCACAACCTCAGCCATGCATAATGTCAACAGCTGAGGCACAGTTGAATAACTTGGTGAATAATTTGGTATTATACATTTGGGTAAATATTTATATAATGCAAATGGTGCTGTTACAATAAAACTGCCCCAGCTGCTACGCCACTCGCATCTACTTGTACAACAAATGGCTTGTCAAAGTTTGGTTCATATAATACTGGTTTAGACATCAAAATTGCCTTAATTTTCTCAAATACCCCTTGACAACCTTCTATCCGCACAAAATCCCTTTTAGGAGTAACTAAATTAGTTAATAGTCTAGCAACATCAGAAAAGTTCGGGCAGAATCTCCTAGAATACCCTGCCATGTCCAAAAAGCATTGGACTGCCTTACATTTTGTGGGTATGGGCAAGGTATCAATGGCCTCAACTTTAGCCTGGACTGGGGCCACTGCCCATAGCCAATCTCAAGTCTCAAAAATACTAGTTTGGCATGGCCAAACTCTCTTTTAACAAGGTTAACAGTGAGCTGAGCACCATTAAGACGACTGAACAGACAACGAAGTGACTCAATATGGTCTCTCCATGTGGAAGAGAACACAACTACGTCGTCAAGATATGATCTGACACCATCCAAATCATTAATGACAACTGACATCAAACGTTGGAAAGTTGGAGGGGCGTTACACATACCAAATGGCATAACGGTATACTGATACAAACCATAAGGGGTAACAGATGCCGATATGCGTCTCGCCCTTTCTGACAAGGTTACCTAATAATACCCCTTAAGTGAGTCAATCTTTGTAATGTACTTTGCATCACCCACTGCATCAATTATATCATCAATAAGGGGAAGGGGAAAACTGTCTGCCATTGTGAGGGAGTTTACTTTTCTGCAATCAATACACATTCTCATAGTACCACCTGGCTTTGAGACCAGAACACAGAGGGATGCCCACTCACTGTCACTAGGTTCAGCCAAATTATTGTCAACCAAGAGCTGCACCTCGTCACTGAGAATGCCGATTTTCTGGAGAGACAGGCGGTAGCGTGCTTGTTTCACTGGGGCTACATTGTCCACCAACACAACACCATGGGTCACCACTGGGCTAGGCTGAGGCACATCACCAAAGATGAGCTGGAATTCCCGTAGGAGACATTATATCGTGCCTCTGATCCTGTAGTATATGGCATAATTTAGAAGAAAGATCACTTAGCACATCAGAATTGCTCAGTTTGATATCAGCTTTCAGCTCCCCAAAGTCATGTTTAAGTAACTCATCCTTCGCCACTTCATCACATGTAACATTATTGCACACCACCTTATCATGTCTAACACAATAGAGTTTCAACAGATTCACATGTACTAGTCTTTTAGTTTTCCTACGTCCAGGCGTGCAGTTAACATCTCCCACTTTACTCAAAACTTCAAAGGGACCCTGATTCTTAGCTTGTAGGGGAAACTTCCTAATGGGTAAGAACAAAAGCACATTATCCCCAACACTAAATTTTCTATCTTCTGCAGTTTCCTCTTGGGATTCTTTCATTTTACACCTGGCAAGTTACTGTGCATGGTTCAACCTTTCCTTCAAATTAACAACATACTCATTTACAATACTTGATTCATCTTCTTCTACCCAATTCTCATGCAACAGTTTCAAGGGATACGGACATCCCTGCCAAATATCAGTTCACTTGGTGAGAATCCCAAACTAGACTGTTTAGTACATCTGATAGCATACAATAAATATAATATAAACCAAGATATAATATAATATAAACCACGTGCCCACACAGGTATAGCTTCCGATATCTAGAGGAAGTACACATCACTGTTAAAAAATTGTCATTACCACATTCTGTTTTAGGAAGAGGGCCCACACGACCAATGATTACTTTTGCAAATAGTTCATCAACAACAGGTATAGGTTTTAAAGGTACAGGTGACAATACTTGATTGGGCTTGCCAGTTAACTGGCATACATGACATGTACGGCAAAAATCTGCTATGCCTGAGGAAACACCAGATTCACAATGGCTCTCTGGTTCTGATACGGCCCTAGCAAATAATTAAACCAACGACTGGTCAGACTATCGAGCAGAAATCATCATCTCTCTTGTGACAGGAAGGTTACTGAAATCAATATTCACATGATCCTTAGAATCTGTCTTTACATCACTTGACACATCACTAACAGGTTGATCCACTAAACCTGCATCTAACTGCTCTGGCTTAACATCAAATAGTCCATTCAAATCATAATCAGACAAAACATCACTCTGATCACTCACATCTGTCCCATATGTCACCATTTTAGCTTGACTACGGGCTACAGCACAAGAAGGAAATAACCCAACACGCTTACTCACAAGGTCTGCAGCAGGGTCATTACCCAAAGGCGTAGAGCACAAAACTGGATCCGGAACAACAAGGCTACCACCTCTATCATTTCCCAAGAGGAACGTTACTCCCTCCACTGGCAAAACCTCCTGAACCCCTACTGTAACTGGCTGAGACAAAAGGTCCGTCCGAAGATGCACTTCACACAAAGGAATGCAAGTGGTGCCACTAACGCCCCGCAACACAACATGCTCACCAGTATAAGCCTCTTCCACAGATGGAAGAGCACTTTTCAACAGAATACTGAGTGAAGCACCAGTATCCCTCAAAATACTCAGGGACAGCAGGACTACCCTCTGACACGACCACAAAACCAGGAAACTGAAAGGGATGGAACAAATCCTTAGGATCCACACAAACTGGGTCAGAAGCCGCAGCAACATCATCTACACCAACACCATCTGCTGAGACAAATGCAAAATTAGCAACAGGCTTGTCATGGAACTCCTTAGCTTTGAGCTTAGGACATTGGGCAATATAGTGACCAGGCCTTTTACAATAAAAACACACAGAAGTCATAACACCGCTAGATCCATTACCACCATGGCCATCACAGCCTCTGCTAACATTCTCAAAAGAGGTTTTATTACCTCTGTTACCAAATGGGAGCTTACCACCTTGAGCTGGAGTCATGGCTGGGACTGGGACCCCATTAACTTTAAGTTTATGAATAAGACTGAAATTTTCCGCCAAAACGGCAGCTCTCTCAATAGTTGTAACTTCCTTCTCACAAACGTACATACGGACGTCTGTGGGGACACCTCTCAAATACTGCTCTAGTGCAATCAATTTACAAAGTTCATCATCAGTTTTAACTCCACAAGTCGATAGCCATCTGTTGTGCAACTTAGTGACAGTTTGACCATATTCGATATATGACTGATCGGGCAATTTGAATGTATTTCTAAACTTATCTCTATATGACTCTACTGTCAACTGGTAAGATTTAATAATGGCTTCCTTGACTACAGAATGCTCATTTTGCTGAGAGCTGGTTAGGGACAAATAAAGTGGAACGGCCTTTGCCCACAAGGACAGACTGGATCAGCAAGGGCCAATACTGCTGAGGTCAGGAAAGTGTTGTGGCAATCTGCTCAAATTGGATGAAAAACTTCCGGATCATGTTCGTCAAATTTTGCACAAACTTCACCACATTAATTACATCAAATTTGATGTCACACGGCCCCAAAGTAGCTCTCTTATCCAACAACTCTAACTGGTATGCCCTTTCTCTTTCTCTATCCACCCTTTCTCTTTCTCTGTCCTCCATTTCTTTTTTCTGCAATCTTAACTTCATTTCCCACTCCAGCTTCTCTCTTTTTAACTGCAACTCTGTTATCTTTACTGACGGATCCTCCCCCATCTCACACAGTGTGAACGCAGACTCATCTAAAATTGACTTTTCCACCAAACTTCTAACTCCAGCATTGTTGCCTTTTTCCAATTTGACTTAATCTCTAATCTATAATGCTTAGCCAACGAAGTTCAATCATCTTTACGAATGGTACTACACTCCAAACTTAACACTGAAGGTTCAACAATGAACTTAGCTAAATCAAAAGGCTTCATTTAAAACAGATATGGCAACTTACCGACGGGTGGAGAAAACTTGAACCAAAAATAATTCGCAAACTTTTCTCCTGGTAATTTTAACTGATTTTAACTTAATTTTACTTAATTTTAATCAAACTCTCCCGGACACAGGCCCCCATTTTGCTATGCCATAACTTAGCAACTTGAATTACGTTAAAGATGAATATAATAATAAGGGCACACATGGTAGAAAAAAAGGCAACTCAGCACAACTTAGTCCTTAATATTTATCACTTAAAATTAAGGTCAATTCATTAGTATCACACCGGTCTTTATTTTGATATTAAAAGTAGGTTTTCCTATGGTTTTTGATGAGTTTCGAACGAATTTGATATCCATTTCCTCCGGAAATCACTTGTTTTTTTTAGAACCCCCCCCCCCCCCCCACCCAACAATCATAACGGAAATAGTTGATTTTTTCTTTTTCGAATAAATCAAATAAATCAAATACTAACCAACCAACAAAACCTAACCTAACCTAATCTAACCCCCACATCTTACCTTAATATGTAAAACTATTGTGACACTGCCAAATATGCTGTTCTTCACGCAGTGTACACTAATTATTACACTTTGAACAAAGAACTATATTCGGCAATACACAGAGTTTTCTAAAAAAAAAAAAAAATTGCCCCACTATTTTTCTGGTGTAACTGCAATTGACGCAAAATAATCATCCTCACAATCGGCCATTTTTAAACACTCGGGGCAACAAGCCCGAAGAGTAATCCCGAATGTTGGGTTACTGTTTGGTAACCCGTCAAATGGATTCAAGCTCGAATATCAATCCCGAACATCGGTTTATTATTTAGTAACCCGAACTCCGCGACTCGAGAGGGTTGGTACGCCTTATCCAAGATAAATATAAACAAACCAGGTCGATCTGCGCGCCAAAATTGAAGCAGAAACACGAGTTGTGGAGATAAAAGTTCGTCTGCAAGGCAGAAGGCAGACATTACCAACAAGTATGCCAGCGTCTGCACCAGCAGGAACACTTAGATCAACTGATCCAACATCAGGATCACCCGTGCCACCAACAGCAGCAACAACATCCAGTCTAGAACTGCTTTTAGTATCCTGGTGGTCTAAAAGTAGCGTTCCCCGGTCACAGTCGAGGGCCGTGGGTTCGAATCCTGGCGGGTTGAGGTGTTGATTTTATATATATATATATATATATATATATTATATATATATATATATATATATATTATATACTATATATATATATATATATTTATATATTATATATATATATATATATATATATACAGTATTATATATATATATATATATATATATATATTATTATATATATATATATATATATATATATATATATATATATATATATATATATATATATATATATATATATATATATATATGTAACCGGTCGGAATTTACTGGACTTTAATTTCTCACTTGACTTGGGGTTTATTTAAAATTAATAGATGGTAATGGCAGTGGAAGCGCCCCTTTGAGAAAAATCCCGAACCAGCACAAGAACACTTAAATCTACTAAACAAAATAAATTGTCCGTGACCCGTGGAAGGATAGCATCTGTGACTGGGATGAATGAGACACACTGTAAAATTTAGACACTTATATTCCCTCCAACACTACAAACACAATCAAATAATGGTACACCAATATGCGCACCTCTCAACTTGAACTTAAAACACTACTCTGGGGAATAAAAGTTATACATGATATAAAAATTATTAGAACCTCAGGCAACAATAAATTTGAAGTATTAAGAACTGTTGCGTGCACACATGAAACAGGCCTTAAAGGCTTCCACACAATAATATCAGTCACTTAGGTATTAAAAAAAGAAATTAACTACTCTACAATGAATAGGCCTTAAGGGCACTCAACAAAATTATATGTCACTGAGGAATGGTAATAAAAATGAGAAATTAAATACTCTACAATGAATAGGCCTTAGGGGCACTCAACAAAATTATCTCAGTCACTGAGGAAATGGTAATAAAACATGAAATTAAATACTCTACAATGAATAGGCCTTAAGGGCACTCAACAAAATTATAGCACCTCAACAGATGCACACTTCCTAACCTAACCTAACCACTACTCTGGGGAACAAGGTTATACCTGAGATCAGAATTATGAAGAACAATCAGAGGCATTAAAAGAATCAAATCACAGTATCCCTCTGGTTCCACTTGATGGCACAAACATTCAAAACAATATTATCAAAATTATCTAGAAACTATTAAACTACACCCGTAATAAAGGAGGGAAAATGTTCCTCCTGGTATCTCCTAGAGACCTAGACTCACGGTCTCAGTGTGTGACCATTAGTCAACTCAGATAGCCTCAGTGTACTCCCAGTGCGTCCATAAAGCGGACGGGAGTGAGCCAATCAGACCTTGTACAGTTGAGAGAAGCTTTAGCGTCCCGTTAGCAAGAGGGTTTCACTAGCAGCTCGGGACACGTGGTGATGTGCCTGGAGTGGTAAGAACTGATCACCCACTGCTGGTCCCGGGTCGTTTAGTTGTCGGGAGCACTCGTTCACTCAAGAGATCCTTTGCTACCCAGCTAAACAGTGACAGGCCTACTTTGCTCGGTCCAATGGCGACAATCGCCACCCTCAATCATCCACGGCAGTCTCAAACGGCAGTCAATCTCTCGCAGTCAACTCCGGGTCAACTCCAGTCAACTTCAGTCAAGTGGGTTCTCACGGAAACCCTGAAATGAACTCACTGTTAGCTCTAGTTTACTTTATCACTGCCCTATCTAACCCTGTCTGAGATCGAATGAGACTTACTTGTTATACTGCAATATTTCAGCACAGGTGACTAGGCCACGTGACTATTTCTGGGACAGACGCGCAGGGACGTCTTGTTCGTGTGAGTGCTATCCAGGACTGAGAGAGAGCCCGCCTCGTGTCCTCTCAAGGCGTTAGCTTAGGCCTACGTGACCTATTTTCCGCCTAACTAATAACTCCTTGGGACACCCTTTAACATTATTCAGACTGCTAAACGATCTATAATAATTTCAAATTCAATAATAGTCCCTTAACTTCATGAATCGCATCATTATTAATCCGGTAAATTACATTTAATATCATATAGGCCTAGTTCCGCAATCTCCCACTATGTGCGGGGAGCGCTCTCTTCCCTCAGACGACCTTGAACGCTCAGTACCGCTAATGGCGGGGCATTCGAAATTACTCTGAAATTTCTGAATATTACATATATATATATATATATATATATATATATAATCAACGACCTCACCAGCAAGGAATCGAACCCTCGACCTACTGGGTGTGACTATGGAACGCTTACCGGCTAGGCCACAAGGACACTAAAAGCAGTTCTAGACTCTGTTATATTTCACACAAAGCCTGTTCATCGAGCTGATGGCGCCGTGAACCTCATTGGGAAACTGCCCGTGCCTCGTATGTGGTGTCAGTAGCATTTTACCGAATCCAGCTGGTATGAAACGCGAGGTACATATATATACTTCATTTTTAGTCCATTTAACACGCTGACTTTGAACATACAATCAACGACCTCACCAGCAAGGAATCGAACCCTCGACCTACTGGGTGTGACTAGGGAACGCTTACCGGCTAGGCCACAAGGACACTAAAAGCAGTTCTAGACTCTGTTATATTTCACACAAAGCCTGTTCATCGAGCTGATGGCGCCGTGAACCTCATTGGGAAACTGCCCGTGCCTCGTATGTGGTGTCAGTAGCATTTTACCGAATCCAGCTGGTATGAAACGCGAGGTACATATATATACTTCATTTTTAGTCCATTTAACACGCGGACTTTGAACATACAATCAACGACCTCACCAGCAAGGAATCGAACCCTCGACCTACTGGGTGTGACTAGGGAACGCTTACCGGCTAGGCCACAAGGACACTAAAAGCAGTTCTAGACTCTGTTATATTTCACACAAAGCCTGTTCATCGAGCTGATGGCGCCGTGAACCTCATTGGGAAACTGCCCGTGCCTCGTATGTGGTGTCAGTAGCATTTTACCGAATCCAGCTGGTATGAAACGCGAGGTACATATATATACTTCATTTTTAGTCCATTTAACACGCGGACTTTGAACATACAATCAACGACCTCACCAGCAAGGAATCGAACCCTCGACCTACTGGGTGTGACTAGGGAACGCTTACCGGCTAGGCCACAAGGACACTAAAAGCAGTTCTAGACTCTGTTATATTTCACACAAAGCCTGTTCATCGAGCTGATGGCGCCGTGAACCTCATTGGGAAACTGCCCGTGCCTCGTATGTGGTGTCAGTAGCATTTTACCGAATCCAGCTGGTATGAAACGCGAGGTACATATATATACTTCATTTTTAGTCCATTTAACACGCGGACTTTGAACATACAATCAACGACCTCACCAGCAAGGAATCGAACCCTCGACCTACTGGGTGTGACTAGGTCGTTGATTGTAACATGAACAACTATAGTTCTCGTAAGTTAGAGATGTTAGCACTCAAATGGGCAGTAGTGGATAAATTCAGGGATTATTTGGCAGGGAAACATTTCACAGTCTATACAGATAACAACCCACTCAGTCACCGCGAGAAGGCTAAACTAGGTGCCGTGGAAAGTAGGTGGAATGCGGATCTCGAGCAGTTTAACTTTACTATAGCGTACAAGCCGGGGAAGAACAACATTGTGGTGGATACTCTATCGAGGAGAACGGGGCAGGAAGGAAGGAACTGTGGACGATGGATGGGCTGCGTAAGGAGCAAGAAGGCATGGACTATATGACAAAACTGCGAAGATGGTTGGTGGGAGAGTTGCCGGAGGATGAGGTACAGGTAGAGCTCCAAAATGATGATTTCCGCAAGATGTACCGAGCTAGGAAATCCCTGATCGTAAGAGAAGATGTTGTTTGGCATAGAAGACCCGAAGGGAAGAATCTATGGAGGGAGGTGCCTTTGATCTAGATGTATGATAGTTATTTTGTGGGTCCCCTTTTTTCTGACCTGACTTGACTAGTCACGTCACCACCCTTCTCTTAAGCTCCTCTACTTTTGTGTTGGTGTGGGGATTAGTGGATGTCATCATTTTGACCTGACCTCATGTTTTTAGGTCACCCTGTATATTTAAGCCTCTCTCTGTCCATGTAATCCAGTTGCCTCTGAAGATGTCTTGAATAAAGACGAAAGCTAAGGTACTCCGTTGTTTCCATTCTCCCGTGTGATTTTATCAAGATTTATCTTATCCACGTTTTCATTGTGGATTTACATGAAATATATATATATATATATATATATATATATATATATATATATATATATATATATATATATATATATATATATATAAATATATATATATATTTATATATATTCAACATGAATTTGAGTAATGGCATGTACAAACTGGACAATTTTGTAATTAAGAAGATTTGTAACCAGGTGAGAAGGTTGGGTCACCTTACCCTCTGACCTGACTACCGACCGTTGTGGTGCTATTTAAAGATTAGTAGGGTCATTACCTAATACCTGACCATTGTGGACCTGGTCTCACCCTCCTCTGTATATATACACCTTGTTTTGTACTTCTCTTTAGTCTGCACTCACCCCTGAAGATGTGAATTACACGAAAGCGCTTGGGAACTTCGTGTTTTCTTCTTTCCTTGTGGTTTTCAGCATATATCTAGATCACGCGAACCTACAGTGATTTACTTGCATATATATATGAGTGTATGCCCCTCGGGCTGGTGACAGTTCCTCACGTGTCTGCAGGGGGGGGGGGGGGGTGGATGAAAAAACCTGGAGGAACAGATGACCGTGAGTGGAGGGGCAGTGTGGTATCATCCTGGCTTATTTATTGTCTTACAACATTTGATAAGTGATAATAAATATATAATTAACTCCACCAGTAACATAGGCCCAGATTTAATAATTTCCGATACCACATTATTCTCTTTATTGGATATTAATAGCTTGTTTAATAAATACTGGGTTGTAGCTGGAGACGTTTTACTTTGCCCCTCTCCCATCCCTGTTGCCACCTTCTAACCCCACACTAGTCCGTCACTTTCCTCACACACCGGCCCCCGGTCCTCCACTTCACATCACGAGGAATCCTGTTTAAGCCGGCAGGGCACCCTGGCCCAGTGTGTGTGAGGGGAACAGCCTCAGGCCTAACGGTCAGTGGCTGCTCCGCCCCAGACACCCTCTGTCCCGCCACCACCCAGCACAGCCAGTGCCATGCTGCCAAAAGCTGTGACAATACGACAATCACACACTTGTACACTATTTCAAATCTGAATCTTAACCGCTTCTTTTCGCCATACCAAACTGCTGTTCTTGGGAGTGAACTGCCCTTGTGGTCTTTAAAACCTTCAACCAAGACAGTGGGGCTGTTCTAGCCCTTATCAATTAGTATGATATAAATATGGGCTAAGGACATATATTCATTATATACATTCTATCACCCAGACTATTGAGCATACAGCTATATAAGCATTTGTTCTGACACACCTCCTAGGGTGGACAGCACATAAACAATTGTAGTTTCACACAGATTCAGGTTACAACCCATAAATATATGTCCCCAGGCCTCCTTGTGAGAGTAGGCCTGTGGAGTGTAGCCTCTTATCTCTGTGTTGACGTATAGAATACATACCCCCTTACAAGCAGACAGAGAGAGGTTCGCCAAGTTCACAGTTTCACACAGTTCACCAGTTCACAGCCAGACACCGTACCAAAGAGACGGGTGTAAGCACAGCTCCCGGGCTGAATATCTCTCTAATTATATAAGCTAATTACAAGCTAATAGCTAATGCTCAGTAGTCTGTCAACAAACAATTCTGTAACTACCAGAGCATCCAATATAACTAGAAAATCACCACGTGTGTTTACATTAAACCAAGGAACCACAAATGAAGATAACAGAACCTGTGTACACTTGCGTATACTTACAAGCTAAGAAAATTACAAGTGTAACCCAGGTGGGCTGGGACGACTCAATGACTCAATGACTCAAATCTACGACTGTACCAAAGGTGACACGTCGTGAGATTACCTATTATCTCACCCAGCTTCATCACAGGTACCAGCGACTACTCTACACTCATTCAGGCAAGTGTTAACAAGTGAGATCGTTTGATATCAAAACCCCGTCCAAACAGGGCAACTGATATCTCGGCCCTCTTTTTTGCCGGCATAGGGAAAGTAGGACTGACAGTGCTATACACTGTCCTTGGCTACGCACATAACTCTCGCCGACCTATCGTGCTTCACTAAAAGAAGCAATAATGACTGTCAAAGCGAAAATACTAATCACAGACCAGAGGTCATCAGTCATCGGAAGCTGACAGAAATTGTTCGCAAACACAATGTCAGGTACCAGAACGTAATAGAAGCAAAAGATGGCTTCATCATACTCATGCTTGAAGACCAAGACCTGGATAACCTCTTGTCCCAGAGATGTATAGAATATCTAAGGGAAGAGCACTATGACCCAATCCCACCTCCTGCCTTGAAGGCGAGAAGAACTGTTCTCTGCTTCCAAACGGATGAATCCGTGCACGAAGAACCTGAAGTGGAAATAAAAGCAGCGATTGAAAAAGAAAACGCTTGGGCGAAGAACAAGGTGGACTATGCCAAAAAATTCACCAGTAAAAAAGGCAAATGCATAATCAAAATTCATTTCAAAAGCACTGAGGTTGCTGAAAAAGAAACCTAATCAGGTCTCCTCGCATTCACTTATAGCATACCGTTCCACCAAATACAACAGGAACAGTACCACCACACACGTACCTGCCTCAGGTGCTATGTCATTGAGGATCATGATAGTGTGAACTCCCCCAAACCCAGGGAATACAAGATCTGTCCCAAATGTACCTCTAGGGAACATACCTGGACCCAATGTAATGCACCACTAAAATGCCTTTACTGTGATGGGCCTCACAGCACTTTGTCCATGCACTGTCCCAAAAGAAAGGAACAAATCAATGAAGCGCAACAAAAAGCCACAAAAACATCAGTATGACCATACAAGACTGTGCTGTCAATAGGGACCCCGACTACTGCAGTCACTGCACGGACATACAGGGATGTAGTGATGGTAGGGATCCCGACTTCTGCAGTCACTAAGGTCCCTGCAGCCACTACAGACTCTACAGTCTTGTTGAATGCCAGAGACAGATACCTTCATGACCGTGACATTCTCGCCAACATGATTGTCAAACATGCCCATGAGGAGGATGTTCTGCGCCCAGGCTGCTTTCAAACAATACTCGAAAAATGCTTGCGCCACCACAATCTGCCCATCCCAAAACTGTTCAGGCCAACATCCTCAACCTCGGAGGAGACAACAGTAGTTTTTGGTGTGGGTGCGCAATTACCCGCACCAGAGATTATACATGTCTCTCAGACTCCGACAACCACAGAGGAGACAACAGTAGTCTCTGATGTGGATGCACAAGTACCCACACCGAGATGATACTTGTCCCCCAAACTCCAACAATCACAGAGGAGACAACAGTGGTCTCTGGTGTGGATGCACAAGTACCCACACCAGAGATGATACCTGTCTCTCAGACTCCAAGCTATCTATCAGGTAAAGACCTGAAACTATGCATCTACATACCAGACCACATCAACGAGCACTGTACACTTGATGAAGTCGCTAGAGGAGTAATTGATTACAAGATGAAATGGACGTACTGCCACTCCACTTCCGAGGCGGACATCCACGAGGCCATTAAACAAAAATAGGTTGATTTAACAAACTGCATCAAAAAGTTATCCGATCGGATGGTCAAAAAAATGAAGAATGGACGCACAGAGAACAAAACACGAAACCCACGGATCCCCCCAAAACCAAGAACTAGAAACAGTGGACTTGCTACGTAAGGCAGTGAAAATAATGCAACATAACGTCCTCCACTGGAGAACTAATAAATTCAGTTTGTCCAGCCAATACAACTAAGTTGATGCAGGTATTATACTCATAAACTCACACGGCCAAAAAGCGGCTGAGGAACTGAAAAAATTTGGTTACAGGATCCATAAATCCAATCTATCAGAGGAGCCAAATGACGGGGTGGCCATCGCCATAAAAAGAGATGTCCACCACAGAATCATAGGCGACTTCACCCTTGAAACTCTCGCTGTTCAAATCAACTTGACCACAGGACCAATCATAATGGCCACAACCTACCCCCCACCACGCAGGGACTACCTGCCTTACGGGGACTTCCACAGACACCTATCACACCACCACCCAACCTACATCATTGGGGATATGAACGCCAGACATCCTCTACTTGATGGTAAGAGGATAACAAACAATGCTGGAAGAGGCCTCGCTGGCTTCATAACAGACAAAAAAGCCCCAGTTAATAGGCTCGGACTTCCTCACGTTCTACAGTAGGAACTCAGCCACTACTCCAGATATAGCAATAACAAACGGCAGATGCTTCCACAACTATCTCTTTGAACAAGGCCCTGTAACCTCCAGCGACCACCTACCTATAATCATGACCATCTCAGCAACACCAATAACTATACCAACTCCACCACCAGTTTCCCCTCAGCGTGTGTGTGAGCAGGGCTGCCTGTACCACCTGTGATCTTTTTAAGATTACGGTGGTACACACTGGGAATTAGGGTACAGGATTCTCCCAGGGTGTTAGTGAATATTAGGTGTTCTTCCTAACACTATCACTTGGAGGATTACCTTAACTGATAAGTCAACAACTGCAAATATGTTGCCTGCATAACAAGTGAACTAACGTGGGTTGAGCACTGTGGCGTGTGTAGGTGTCCGCAAGGCAAGGCCTATACCCTTGTGGTCACGCTCGGCCATGTGGTGAGGGGTTGTTTACACAAACCCCCCTCCTCATAGTGTCCCAGGCTGGATAGTTCTTTTGAAACTAAAATTGACTTTGATACTGTATCTAACCAGAAAAACAGAGATGCTATTAAGAACAAGTGTAGTGTAGTGTAATAAAAGTGTTTATAAACTGAGAAAACTCCTGTTACCTTAGTCCCCCCGACACCACACTCCCTCCGCGGGAGGCCCGTTCACGGCCTCCCCTCACACTGCTAATACGCTGTAGATGCCAGTCTCCTTTGTCCTCTAAGAGGGTTACGCCTCCCAACCACAGCTGACTTCCTAGGAGTGCCAAGCAGTCGAGTCCTGTAACTCCACCATGTCTGAGTTGACTGGAGACCCAGCTACTCGCTTTAACTCTCTTGATGCACTGAGTGAGCCAGGCGACTATGGTGTTGACCTTGACACCAACGGAGAGGATGGCTTTCAACTAGTTCAGTCCAGGAACAAGCGGAAGGCCGAAAAGGCAGAAAAACTTAGAGACCATCAACTACAACCTCAACCCCCCATGAGAGTAAGATTAAACTTCCCTGAAGGTACATCACCTGAAGACAAGTATCTCTGGCTGAACGATGCGGAAGACAAACACCCAGACGCTGAGTTTCAGTTCAGAGTCGGTACACAAGATCATGTTCTGATTAGAAGCGACCCAGCAGTCATCCAAAATCTCCTCACCAATAGCATAAGGGGAATAACCATGGAACAATCATCCCAACCATCGAGCACTAAAACCATCTTAATCATAGGGCTCGACCAGTACCAGACCCCTACACTACTAGAAGCTCATCCCGACATCAGAAGGACGAAGCGACTCAGGGGCAAGAATGCAGTCATTGCAGACTGGGTTGGTTCGGAAGACCCACCCAAGACAATTCGAGTCCGTGGTGCCTATCGGACTCTGAAGGTAACTCTCTATCAGCCCCCTAACCGGAGGTGTTACAATTGTCAGCATGGGGCCATGTGGCCCGGTTATGCCCCTCGACTAATCCGTGGTGTGGTCTCTGCTCAAGGCAACATGCAACACAGGTTTGCAGAGATACAGTTGCTCAAAGGGGTGTCATTCAACAGAAGTGTATTAGCTGCAAAACAGTTGGAGTTCCTGTATGGCACCCTGACTGTTCTAGAGCTCCTACACCCCTTCAGCGCCCAGACCCGCTACCCAGGCAGGTCTCAAGAAACCCCTGGCCCGCCCTCCCCACCAAAGCTCCAGGATCATCACCAGCAGTCATCGAAAGATCAATATGGGGCAACACAGACGTACCGACACAACAGGTAGCTGCCAACACACTCCGTGAACACGCTCAACGTGATGAGATCAATGATTTGAAAAATGAAATTAAGGAACTCAAGGCTCAATTTACAGCTAAAACTGAAATGTTAAGGAGCCTCTGTGATACACTACAGGAAAAAAACACCACCAACACAGTGCAGCAGCTACGGAAAAATTACAGTCAAACTGAATACATTCAGATGTCAGTACCAGATGTGGAAACTCAAGACCCACCAGGAACTAGTGTCCACGCAGAGGAAAATAGTGATACTGGTAACAGTTCTACTGATGCCTCTGTGGACATGGTCAGTGAAGATGAACAAACACAAACAGAAAATGGTGGTGATATCGAGTGTAACCAAAGTGTGTTGATGTCTACCACTGAAATACAACAATTGTTGAGCCGTACATGCTCCAGAAATGTTTCAAAAACGTTAGGTGGCCTACTGCCTGCCGAAGGGACAGGCAGCGCAGAAAAGAACAGTATCATACAGTGCCTTTTGCTTCTTTCCAAATATATTTCATAATGGCCAGTGTTAATACCAAACAAAGTTCCAAATACATTTCATAATGGCCAGTGTTAATACCAGACAAAGATACAGACCGGTGAAGGTGATGAGTTGGAACATATCCCTTAGAAAACGATACCCTGACCTACACCACAAAGTTGTGACTGAGGACATCGATATTGTGTGTCTGCAGGAGTGTCTCACACCTAATGGTAAGCCCCCACCCAGTCTGCCCAATTATGTGTATTATGATCCTAGTTCTACTCACACATGTTTGATGTATGTTAAGAAGTCACTCCCGCATGTACCTCTTGTATCCAAAAAGACTACCAACCTTCAGTACCATGGGATCACTATCCACCTGGGCAACTCCACACTCAACGTGCTAAACGCCTATGCTCCCTCAGATCAGCTTCAGTACACAGATCTCCCAGACTTTTTGCACACTGAGCCCACTGTCCTGATGGGTGACCTGAATACTAGACACAAGAAATTAGGTGACTCCACCACTAACACCAATGGTAGGAAACTTATCTCACTTCTCAGCGCATATGAAGATGTTCAAATTATAGGTAATAATGAACCAACACACATCTATGGACTAGACAAATGTATTGGCTTTAATCTATCATACACAACTCATAGCTCTGATGTTGTCACTGATCTTTTGTCTGACCACAGCCCAATCCAAGCTAGTATACATGTAGCCAATGACACCCCCACTGGTGGTAAACTCAACAGACGTAGAATGACAGTCAAGCAAGAACATGAAGCCAGTTCATACACTTCATCCATGACTGGTACAAGGACTACAAGCCTGACAACTACCAAAGTGTCCATGACGATCTGATAGATAGGACTTATGCATACTTCACCAACAATGCCTCCACCAAAAAAAGGAGAAAACGTGGTCAGCATAATGGGAACAGGCAACAGCAGTGCTATAATGACCCTGAGCTGAAAAAACTCACGGCTTGGGTCAGGAGGGTGGGTAAGGGTTACAAACAAATTAGAACACCTCAAATGTTACAATTGTATCAAGCTTCCCTTGCTGCTGTCAGAGAACGTGTAAACGAACTCAGACAAAATGCATGGGAGACATATGTCAACAGCCTGAACCAACACACATCCCTCAGCAAAGCCTGGAAAGACATAAACATAATCAGAGGTAAAAACAGTAGACACGTCTCCCATCCAAACCCTCTGCAAAAATCATGCCGAGGGCCAACTACCCACATCATGGACCAGCAGTATTGTTGTAACAATGCCGAAACCAGGACAGCCTGATGCTTTTCGTCCCATATCACTAACCAGCTGCCTGTGTAAAACCTTTGAGAGGATGGTTCTTGGCAGACTCTTATATAGAATCAGAGAACACATGTCTCCTAACATAAATGGCTTCACCCATGGTAAAGGTGTACATAATTGCATCACCACATTCCTAACTGTGCATGGTGATGAAAGGCACAGATACACCACATTTCTTGACCTAAAAGCTGCATTTGATATTGCTAATAGGCAACTGATATTGTACGAACTAGCCAAAATGGATATAGGAGGTAGGCTGTTACACTGGATAAGTGGTCACCTAACCAACAGAAGGGCTGCTGCACTGTTTCAGGGTTACAAAAGTGAAGTTAAAGATATGCAACTAAGTACACCTCAAGGTGGAGTACTTAGCCCCACTTTGTTCAAAGTTCTTATGAATGCATTATTAAATTTAATACCAGACAACCCCAGCAATATCTCAATCAGCTATGCTGATGATATTCTTATACATACTAAAACTCATCGTGAAATGCAAACCACCGTGAACCATGTATACGCAGCCTGTGAGAACCTCGGTCTTATTAACTCCACTGAGAAAACTAAGGTGTTCAACAAACAAGCTGGTAACCGCAAACGCGGCCCCGCCAAGTTCAAGAGAGGTAACAACACTATTGACTATGTTTCTTTTTTTAAATATCTTGGTGTTTCCGTCCCTTGTACCCTACCTGCCATAAAACAGCTAACCCGCCAATGTACTGACAGACTCAGACCTCTTAGAAGTGTAGCGGGGTACAGCCCGCACTATGGTGCTAATATTAGAATTGTTAAAACAATGTACCTAGGCTATATAAGATCTCTGATAGATTACCACGCACCAGCTCTGGTCCTTCGTGACGGGAAAGGCCCTCAGAATTATCCTAGGATGTCCCATGAGCACCAAAGTACTTAATATGAGGAAAGAACTAGGTATACCCAGTGTTAAAGATAGAATAATTGAAGTCAACCTCATAATAGCCCTGAGGCTTCTGCGTGGTGATCCTGATAACATTGTTTCCTTAAAATTGCTAGAATGTATGAACCATGGGACTGCTGAGTCTAAATGGATCCAAATTACAGCTACACATATGAAGATGTTTGGACTAGACCACCTCTACAAAGTTGAGACACAACAGCGCTTCCTGCCACCCTGGCGGACAGTTCCCTTCGATATCACAATACCGACTTATCCGCCTAAAAAATTAATTGTACAAAGTATTTATCTCCAACACACTGCCAAATTGAGAGCTCTTGAACACATACACACTCTACAGACTGATGATAATATCATACAGACCATCTACACTGATGGATCTCTTAACACCGCCTGTGGGAGGGCTGGAAGTGTTATTGTTGTGACTCAACCTGACGGTAATATATATGAGAAAGGAGTTAGAATTAACAACTAGGCATCCACTCTACAAACTGAATTAGTTGCCACATTCACAGCTATTAAATTCATTGAAACCGCTGTTACTGACAGTCTCATCATCACTGACTCTCTATCCTCACTACTTACCCTTGGTACCCTCGACTCAGGTTGTCACGCTCTTGTCTCTGAAGCCAGACACAAATATGCGTGCCTTGTTGACCGGGGTGTCAAGGTCAAACTGCTGTGAATCCCTTTTCACATAGGCCTCATAAAACATGACAGAGTTGATGCCCTCGCCAAACTCGCGTCTAACAAAGACACCGTTGAATACAATTTGGGTCTGTCAAAATGAACCCTTAAAACTGTAATTAAGAAAGAACTTATTGATGAGTTTGATGCAAGTAGACTAGTGCAAACAGGCACTAGTCGATCCATAGTTTACCATGATGAAATGTATCAAGTGAAACATGTATATGGAGCAAGTAACAAGATCACTAGATTACAAGATTTTGTAACCGCTAGATTAAGGTTAGGATATAAGTACCTTTGGCAGTATGTTCCTCAAGCAGATGTAAAGCGTGTGGCCAGATATATGGCCGCACACTTGAACACTACGTCCTCGACTGTGTGAAGATAGTGTATGTATATTATGTATACTGGATTATATATTATGTATGCATATTATGTATGTGCTCCATTTATGTAGCTAGCAGCGTGTGGCAATGTTATTACCATATCCCACATGCCTAATTAATGTGCCTGGCGCCGTATGGAAGCTGCTAATGTATCACTTGCCATACGTCGTCTATAGCAGTTGACAAGGAGCCTAGCCAGGGAGACCGCTGCTTCCCTCTGTGTACATACTCTTATCCAGTAAACCGAACCTACAAAACTATACAGGTGTTTGTGTTCTCTCCTGTATATAGAACTTATTATTCAGAACCTAACATGGCGCAGTGAGTAGGATCTTACTGGATAATTACGAGTGATAGTGCAAAGTTTGTAGAAAGCCGGCTATGGCCTCTATGGACTCTCGCTTGGGTCAACTCCCGCGCCATCTCTCCTCGAAGAATTTCAGCAACTTTGAGCAGTGTCAGTGACAGTGATTTTCTGTGAAGTGTTTAGCGCATTGTGTGTTTCGTGCCATTCATGTGTGACCTTGTTCTAAAGGATTCCCAAGGTATACGGCACGTTCTGGGCATTTGTAAGGAGTAGAGTTCAGTGCACCCGTCTCTGACCGCGTCCTGAGGGTACTGGGCTGACTGGGAGTCGCCGCGCCTCTCCCTCCACCCCCTCACAGCGCCGCCTCCACCCCCCCCCTCACAGCTGGGGCGAGACTCTCTACCCGCCCGGGACACCACACACACACGTACTAACACTCGCTGACCGCGCGGCTTCTTATATATCTTTTATATATATAACCTACTTATCTGTGTATTTAATTAAATTTTTCGTCTGAAATCTTGTTGATACGACGGGCTGACCGGTCAACACTGATTTAAGACATAGTACACAGAGGAAGTAGTTATGTCTCACGCCTTACGTAGCCGTGGACCCAGCGTCTGGATGACTCAGGCGGGTGATAGCCCCGCAGAGATGGATGACCAGACCGGCCACGACGCTCCAGCCCCCACATCGCGCAGTCCCTCACCTCAATATTCAGCGTTGTCTCCAGAGATAATTGCTTTACTGAAGTTTATGAGAGATGAGAAACGCGAGGATGAAGCCCACAGACGTTTGGCGGATGAGCACAGAAGGCAAGCAGAGGCAGAACGAGACAACCAACGGAGATTGGAAGACAGTGAACGGTTTGAAGCCTTGATATCTCGCCTCACTGTTAACCAAGCCCCTGGCTCTAACACTGCCTCGGTACTGACTGGTTCAGATACCTCATCCATGCTTCCTTCACGCCCCCCAGCCCCACCTAAAGCAGCAGCTCAAACGCCGCCCATCTTGAAGCCTGATGAGACTTTCCAGACTTTTCGTGAATGGCGGCGACGGTGGACTGATTACTCTACAATGGTGGATCTCCAGAGTTTGTCACAGCCTAAACAACTCATCCAGCTGCGTATGTGCCTGTCCTTGGAAATTCAGCGTGTCTTGGAACATACGTTGCAGGTACCCCCAACCTCTTCGCTGTCTGTAGAGGAGGTACTGGACGTTCTACAACGGCACATCAAAGGACAGCAGAATGAAGCTCTGCGCAGGAGGGAATTGTTTAGCTGCAGACAGATGGAGGGTGAGTCTTTTGATGCCTTTTACGTGCGTCTTAAGAGAGCCTCGGAAGAGGTAGATATATGTCCAGGCCACCACCAGCAGTGCGAGGAGACCCAGTTGAAGCAGGTGATCCTGATGGGTGTTAAGGACGAGGAACTTGTCCAACGCCTCACCTCCCTCGACTCTTCCTCTTCTCTTAAGGATGTGTTGACGATATGTCGCTCCTATGAGGCTGCCAGGTGTGCCACCTCTGCCATCCGTGCTCCCCCTACAGCTGTACGCGCTGTGTCCCGGTACAAGAAGGACAAGAAGTCTGTTCCTACGCCTTCGCCCACCACGTCCACGCCTGGTTTATTTTGCAACAACTGTGGTAAGCAGCACGGAACACAGGTGTGTCCAGCTGCTCAGTCTACCTGCAACAGTTGTGACCGTAAGGGCCACTGGTCACTCACAGTACGGTGCCCAGCCAAACGCGTCCAGTGCAATGTGTGTGGTCGTCTGGGCCACTATGACAAGTGTTGCCCTTCCAACATACCCAAGGGACCGCGTCGGCGGAAGCTTCAGCCCCCCTCCACCAGAGAGGGCCGCCCACAGTCTTCCAATCAGAGGTACGACGACTCTTGACAACGCTCGAGCCACATTAGGAATGTGTGCTCCCCCCAGCGTCCCAGGACCAAAGTCCCCCAGTACATCAGCGTCATCGTGACCTACGGCGGTGTGTCATCCCGCCTTCAGATGTTGCCCGACACCGGCGCTGATGCTACAGTCATCGGTCCCCAGCATTTGCAATGCTTGGGGCTCTCTCCAAGTGATCTAGGACCGCCCCCCAAGGATCTCCGCTTTATGGCAGATGGTTCACAGATGACCCCGGCCCTGGGTTCACTCCAAGCACAAGTCACCTTTGGCAACAGGTCGTGTCAAGCCTGGATTGATGTGCATAACGGTGTCCAGACTCCTTTGCTGTCCTACAGACATTGTCAGGAGTTGGCCATCATCTCCCAGGACTTCCCCAAATCTATTCTTGAGGTAAAACACGCCAACAGGGTGCAAAAAGGGAGCAGCAACGACCCTGCTGCCGCCCTACCCCTGCCTCTTGCCAGTGACACCTCTCCTTCGGATGCTCGGAAGTACTTCCTGAAGGAATTCAGCGACGTTCTGGTGACCAAGTCCGCTCTGGAATCCAAGCCTCTCAAGAAGATGGCAGGCCCCCCCATGAGGATCCACCTGAGGGACGACGCGAAGCCATTCGCTATTTACACCCCTCGACTGGTTCCCCTGGCCTTCCGCGAGGCGGTCAAAAACGAGCTGGACTCCATGGTCGCCCAAGAAATTATTGTACCAACCGGAGATGACCCGTCTCCATGGTGTCACCCGATGGTTGTCGTCGCAAAACCTAAAGGTGGTGTTCGGATCACCACTGACCTTTCCAAGCTCAACAACCAGGTGTCTCGTCCTGCGCACCCTTCTCCCACGCCCTTTGCAGCCATACGCAGCGTGAACCCGAAGGCGCGCTTCTTCACGACGATGGACGCCCTGTGTGGATACTGGCAGATAGAGCTTGCCGAGGAAGACCGACCACTCACAACGTTCATCACCCCGCATGGACGTTACAGTTATTGCCGTGGCCCCATGGGATTCGCCGCTACAGGAGACGCTTTCTGTCTTCGAGGTGATATGGCTCTACAAGGTCTGGCAAACTGCGTGAAAGTGGTCGACGACATACTCGTGTACGACGAGGATTATATGGATCACCTCTGCCGTATCTACGAGGTACTCAACAGGTGCCGGAAGCACGGCATTACCCTAAATGCCGACAAGTTTGTTCTGGCCAGCTCTTCAGTTGACTTTTGTGGGTACACCCTCTCAGGGAATGGTATCGCAGCTGACCCGGAAAAGGTCCGCGCCATTACGGATTTTCCCGCCCCTGCTAACCTGACCGACTTGAGGTCCTTCATCGGTCTCGTCAACCAGTTAGCAGAGTTTTCGTCGGACATCTCCGCAGCTGCTCAACCACTTCGCCCCCTGATGAGCCCCAAGAGGACATTCCTGTGGACCCCCGACCACGACAAGGCCTTCCAGCAAGTGAAACAGGCCCTGTCTCGTCCACCTGTCCTCGCCACGTTTGACCCAGCCTTGCCGACAGTTCTGCAGACAGATGCCTCACGCTTGTATGGCGTGGGATACGCCCTACTGCAGGATCATGGTGGAGGGCAGTTCCGGCTCTTCCAGTGTGGCTCGCGTTTCCTCTCTGACACTGAGATGCGCTATGCCACTATTGAGTTGGAGCTGTTGGCTGCGGTTTGGGCGATGTCCAAGTGCAGGTTTTACCTCATAGGCCTGCAATACTTTCACCTAGTGACCGACCATCGCCCGCTTGTCCCGATCCTCAACCACTACACGCTAGACGCCGTTGAGAACCCTCGCCTCCAGCGTCTGAAAGAGAAACTCTCGGCGTACATCTTCACTGCAGTGTGGCGTGCTGGTAAGGAGCTCTGCATCCCTGATGCCTTATCCTGCTCCCCTGTCAGCCGCCCTACTCCAGAAGACCATGTACTCGACGCCGACCTCGCTCTTTCCATCAGGACTGTGGTCACTCTCCATGCCGTCCAATCCCTTCGTTCGGACCTGTCACCAGATGACGACAAGGCAATGGAGGACCTTCGAACAGCGGCCCGAGATGACCCTTCCTATGTCCGACTCGTCGAGTGTGTGAGGAATGGATTTCCTAGCAACCGCTACGATCTTCACAACACCCTGCTCCCGTATTGGAAACTCCGCGATGAACTCTACTGCGACGGAGACCTTGTTCTGTACGGAGCACGTGTAGTTGTCCCTGCTGCATCACGTCCCCACGCCTTGGCCCGCCTTCACGACAGTCACCGTGGAGCTGAGGCCACCAAACGACGTGCACGACAGACTGTGTTCTGGCCCGGCATCAACTCCGACATCTCCAATGTTGTCCGTGCGTGTGAGCCCTGCCAAGTATTACAACCCAGCCAGCAGCAGGAACCCTTTATGAGTGACGACAACCCCACCCGCCCCTTTGAGTCTGTGTCGGCCGACTTTTTCTGTGTGTCAGGAAAGTCCTTCCTCGTTATCGTCGACCGTCTCTCTGGTTGGCCGGTTGTCATCAAGTGCGGTAATGACACGACGTCTGCCGCCACCATCAGCAAGTTCCGCCACTACTTCCGTGACGTGGGCGTTCCTGTACGCCTGCGAACCGACGGAGGGCCTCAGTTCACAAGCCGGGACTTTGCTGTGTTCCTCGACCGATGGGGAGTCCGGCATGTGTTGTCATCGCCCCATTACCCGCAGTCCAACGGCCACGCTGAGGCTGCTGTCAAATCCCTGAAGCACCTCATCCTTAAGGTGGCCCCTTCTGGGAACATTGACTGCGAGGCCTTCGACAGGGGTCTTCTTGAACTCCGCAACACACCTAACTACACCGGACGCTCCCCTGCCCAGGTTTTGTATGGACGCCCCCTTCGTTCTTGTGTCCCTGCTCACCCTCAATCCTTCTCCAAGGAGTGGCAGGCCAAGACAGAGGATTGTGATCGCCGAGCCGCCGAACGTGTTTAGGACGTCGTCGCCCGCTACAATGACCACGCCCGTTCTCTCCCCAGGTTGAGTGTCGGCACCCAAGTCCGTGTTCAGGACCCGACCTCCCTACGTTGGGACAAAGTAGGCGTAGTCATGGGTCTCGGCAGGTCACGGGACTACCAGGTGCGGTTACCCAGTGGTCGTGTGTGGTGGAGGAACCGCCGTTTTCTCCGACCCGTAACAATGCCTTCTGCTGGCCCCGCCACCAGTATTGAGTCCCATACCCTTCCCAGTGATGAAGTCCCTCGACGCTCAGAACGGATCCAAAAGAAAAGGTCCGCTCAAGACTTTGCTATGAGCGTATAGGGGGGAGGGAGGTGTATGTATATTATGTATGCTGGATTATATATCATGTATGTATATTATGTATGTGCTCCATTTATGTATTATTTATTCAGCCTAGCTAGCAGCGTGTGGCAATGTTATTACCATATCCCACACGCTTAATTAATGTGCCTGGCGACGTATGGAAGCTGCTAATGTATCACTTGCCATACGTCGCCTATAGCAGTTGACCGGGAGCCTAGTCAAGAGAGAGTGCTGCTCTCCTTTGTGTACATACTCTTATCCAGTAAACCGAACCTACAAAACTATACAGGTGTTTGTGTTCTCTCCTGTATATAGAACTTATTATTCAGAACCTAACAGTAGGGAACGAACTTGCTAACAGCGATCACAAAGAAATTTCGATTCCAGTTAGAATTTCAGGGCAGCTGCAAGGAAATTCCACTAAAGTTCCAAATTTTAGAAGGGCAAACTTTGATAGTTTGAAAAGGCAGCTGAGAGAGGGGTCTCACGCTTGGGGGTGAACTACATGACCTCACATGAGGGGACCTCACACAATGTACCCACAGAGGGCGACCTCACCCTACCCAGAGACCTGACGGTCGAGATTGACCTGATAACGAGATCCGAGGTTGCCGAGTTCCACGACAATTTAAATAATGAGTTACTTAATGCCCAAAGGCAAAACATACCATACAAAAAACTCAGATCAAACAACAATGACCCTATATGGATAAATAAATATTTAAAGAACATTATTGGACAAAGGAAGGCTATAGGTAGGAGAATAAATCGTGGTGAAGTTTACCTCCGAGATTACTATAAGGTATTGGCCGGTAGGGTTAAGACCGAGATAAGAAAAGAAAAGAGGAATAATCAACTGAAGATAGCAAGGGAGGCGAAGTCAAACCCCGAGGGATTCTATCAAATGTATCAAACTAAAACAAGAGAAAAGATTGGACCAATACAGTCAGATACCGGCGAGCTAACTGATAACGACGGAGAAATGAGCAAAAATCTGAATAAATATTTTTCAACAGTTTTCACCACCGAAAATTTAAACATGATAGCCGAGGCACAGACTCTATACAGAGATAGTGAAGAAAATAATTAAGCGAGATAGTAGTGAGTAGTAACGATGTTAGTAAGCAAATAGACAAACTAAAGCTTAATAAGCCACCAGGTCCGGATGAGATATTTGCCAGCGTATTAAAGGAATGTATGCCCTTAGTATACCTTTAGCAAATTTGTTTAGCCTGTCCTTAAAAAACGGGTGTAGTACCAGAATCCTGAAGGATAGCGAATGTAATTCCGATTTTCAAGAAGGGCGATAGACCACTATCCTTTAACTACCGTCTAATCAGCTTAACATCAATTGTAGGCAAATTATTGGAAGCAATAATTTCAAACTCAATTCGAAATCACCTGGAGAAGCACAAGTTGATCAATGATTCCCAGCATGGCTTCACAAGCGGGCGTTCATGTCTAACTGATCTATTAACATTCTTTTCATCAGTTTTCAAATCAGTGGACGAGGGGCACAATTATGATGTGGTATATCTCGACTTTAGTAAAGCCTTCAACATAGTCCCCCACGAAAGACTAATAAGAAAAGTGGAGGCTCTTGGCATTAAATGGTGATATTCTAAAATGGATTAGGGCTAGGTTACAGGACAGGAAACAGCGAGTGAGCATTATCGGTACTAAATTCCATTGGAGCAACGTCACTAGTGGAGTTCCCCAAGGCTCAGTACTTCGACCATTATTATTTATTATATACATGAACGACATAGATATCGGCATAGACAGCAATTTTGCTGATGACACTAAAATAGGATGTGTAATTAAATCTGATGAGGACTCCGCAAAACTAGAGGAAGATCTAAACAAATTTTTCGAATGGTCTGAACAATGGCAGATGAAATTCAATGTAGACAAATGTAAAGTACTCAGTATAGGAGATGTAAACAGGGGAAACCAGATACCAGATGAACAACGATGTTACTGAGAAATGCGACGGCGAGAGAGATTTAGGAGTAATGATAAGTAGGAATCTTAAGTCAAGTAAGCAATGTGTATTTGCTCGAAACAAGGCGAATAAAGTACTTGGGTTCATACAAAGGAGTGTTAGTTACAAGACTAGCGAGGTCATCTTAAAACTATATCTTACGCTTGTGAGACCTCACTTGGATTACTCAGTTCAATTCTGGTCACCGTATTACAGAATTGATATAGAATCCTTGGAAAGAATTCAAAGTAGAATGACAAGACTAATCCCGGGCATTAGGAACCTTGAGTAGAGACAGGTTAAAGCATCTTAATTTGCACTCCCTCGAGAGACGTAGAGTGAGGGGCGACATAATAGAGGTGTATAAATGGAAGTCAGGGCTAAACAAAGGGGACATTACAAAAGTACTCAAACTATCCAACCAGGAGCTAACTCGTAACAGTGGTTTTAATTTAGACAAATTTAGATTTAGGCGCGAAATAGGTAAACATTGGTTTGGAAATAGAGTAGTGGACAAGTGGAACAAGCTACCAAATATCATCATTAACTCGAATACACTGGATAGCTTCAAACATAGGTTGGATGGATATATGAGCAATAGGGGTTGGGTGTAAATGGGACTGCCCAGTATGGGCCAATAGGCCAGCTGTAGTTTCCTCCATTCTTCTCTTCTTATATTCTTATGAGAGGAGTCCTTCAGGGTAGCGTCCTCTCCCCCACCCTTTATATTATCTACAGAAGTGACACCCAGCCTCCCTCTAGAATAGGTAACGAAGATATTATGTATGCAGACGACATCACTCATATATCAACGCTTCAAGGAAAATCGCTAGCGTTACAGGTCGACAACACCAGGCGGGAATTAGAAAGAGTAAATAATTACGAAAAACAATGGAAAATCCAAAGCAGTCTCTCGAAATTCACAGTGATACCCTTGCGCAGAAGGAAAACCCATCCATTAGTAACCAATAATGCCTAGACAGAATACAAAAGCAGAGGCACCCTCCTGGGCCTGCATATATCCACGACAGGTTACTCCCATCATGTCCACACCAGGAAGGAAAAGGCAAGAAGAGAGCTGAGAAAACTATACAGCTTTAAAGCGCTTCCTTAGAAAATAAAACTGCGCTTGGTGATATCATTTATCATACTAATATTAACTTACCCAGCAGTACCTCTTCATACTATGAGCACCACTCAAATATTAAAATTACAGGTGGTCCAAAATGAAGCCCCAAGATTCGTCACAGGTGAAAGATACCCCTTCACCAGAACCACAGCCGAGATACATAGAGACCTGAGAATAAAACCCATTAACCAGCAGCTGCACACCCTGCCCAGTAGAGTCTGGCAAAAGATAGAACGATCAGAGCAAGAACTCCTTCAAAGACTCCCTCCAGATAACGACAACAACCATACATGGTTCCCAAAAAGTTACCAAATCTCAAAAGGTCCATTACCACCCCTGATTTTATACGGCCAGGCAATAGACAACCTCCCTAGACCAGGATCCGCCAGTTGGGTCGGCGGAATATGAAATAAGGCCCTCAAAACACCCATATATGGGATAGGGTAGGATGTCCAGCGTCTGTACCGACAGACAATAACTAACCCATGACACAACCCTAACACACCATTAGCGGTCAGCCCGCCCTCTCTTACCTCCTCCTAAAAGTCTTCAATTTCCGAACTATAACTTCCTTTCCCCACCTATAATCTTCTTTCACCCCTCCTTTGCCTACAAAAAAAGAAAACAAAAGAAAAAGGAGGGAATGCTTCAGACGAGGGTTCATATTTCTGTGGTTAACAACACTCGGAGATGAGGATTGGCAACAGGAAACATTGACATTAGTTTTGTGAAACTCCCTCATTCAGGACATATACTTAATAACAATAATATTATTCATATTTGAAAGTCCATATTTGCGTAAAACACCCTATAAACTGGAGGAGTAATTGCTTCGGACGCCAGCTCATACTCTCGTGGTTCACAACTCTCGGAGATTAGGATTGACAATGCTGACTGTAGCAGGTGGAAGAGTTGGAGGGTGTACAGTACGTTAATTTATCGTCGCTGTATGTTAGGTCCTCTCACATTTGATTTTCGCTCCTCCTCCCTGCAGATATTTCCGAGTACAAAGCTCGATTTGGTTAGGCCTATAAACTATCATAATTACTCAGTACACATTGTGGGACTCCCTCATCACTGCGGGAGTTGAGGACTATTTATGAAGGTAAGTACAAAACATGAGGGATTTTTTTTATTTTTATTTAGTCATATTTAAAAAGACTAAAAAAATTCGCTGTCAGTGAGTTGTTCCATGTTTGCAGGGTGATAATACAAATCTGTTATAAGCATAATAATATTTTTCTGTCATTCTCAAGCAGAAGTCTGGGGTTAAATCTTTTACATCTTGTTAGGTTCTGAATAATAAGTTCTATATACAGGAGAGAACACAAACACCTGTATAGTTTTGTAGGTTCGGTTTACTGGATAAGAGTATGTACACAGAGGAGAGCGGCGGTCTCCCTGGCTAGGCTCCTTGTCAACTGCTATAGGCGACGTATGGCAAGTGATACATTAGCAGCTTCCATACGTCGCCAGGCACATTAATTAGGCATGTGGGATATGGTAATAACATTGCCACACGCTGCTAGCTACATAAATGGAGCACATACAGTACATAATATACATACATGACATATAATCCAGCATACATAATATACATACACATCTATCCATCATTAAATAGCGTATACCACCCATAGATATGTAATAAATATAGTACTTACAATGAAGCCCACATGTATATACGATTGATTTGTACATTATTGCACAGTAGCTAAAAAAGTATCTGCCAGGGTGGGTTGGTATGCGTGTCTTCATCCACAGCCATTCAGTATCTAACACAAGGGGTGAGTTGGCATATATGAATAAAATAACCAGTTTAGTAATTACCATTACACAGTATAAGGAGATAACATGTCTATCCCAATACCGTGGTATAAAATTGTTTCATACAACATATGCACAGATACTTTTTTAGCTACTGCACAAGCTGTGTGGGGCAGGGTAGTCTAAATAGCTTACAACGAGGGCATTGGACTATGTTCCATGTAAACAGCCCGGTTTAGTCAGGCAGTATCTGTACACTCTCCCAAAAAGGTATCGGCCCCCCCTAGGCCTGATGTATTTCTGATTCCGAGTTGCACCTTTTGTTTTTTCTTCTTGCACCTGATAATCACCATGCTATCTGTAGTATACCACCTATTCTCTACATAATGTAATGAAATAGGATAAATTATAATACCATATGCAAAATCAATAACGTCATCAGTAACCCAGCTGATTTATGCACCTTAGATACTATTGTAAAGGCCTGGATTTTAGGATATAAATCCCTTGCCTGCCGGATCAGGATTTTATAAAAGGAAAGTCAAGAACCATGGGTTTCCAAGGTGTAACAAACAACCGTTAGAAATTGACATCTCTTTACTACGAAACTAATCACAATAGTTGACACCACCCACACAAATATTAAATAAACAAACACGAGAGTCAAACAATTACGGAAGTCAAACAATTACGGGAGTCAAACAATTACGGGAGTCAAACAATGTCTAGATATTTCTTATGGCGGCAGCCCGGTCGAATGTTCCGTTAACGTGGTGGTCCGCTCTCAGGGAGGAAGGTCCAGGACAGCTTCCTCACTTGGCGCCTGCGTTGGTGGGCGATGTCATGCCACACAGAAGAGACGCCAGGGAACGGACGGTGGATAGGGCGTGGAGGAAGTGGCGATGACGTGGCAGCCGCAGTAGTAGCGGGAGTAGACGTCCGGAGATTGACAGCCAAATGGTGAAGGGCTGGGGAATCAGCCCAGGAGCCTCAGATGAGCACACAACCAGAATTGTAATCGAACATCAAGGGATGTGCAGCTGTGGTGCTGGCTGGGTAGTGTCTGATGTGTGACGAAACAGCAGCGACCTTCTCACCTCCAGCTACCCCCCCCCCCCCCTAGTGGGGCCGAGAACAAGCAAACGAGCGGCGGACAACCATCCTGCTTGTTACTGCCCTTACAACTATGTCAGCCCCAGGGAGTGAGTTGCCAAATAGGAGTATAAAGTTACTATTTTTACATGAACGGAGTTTACAGTACAGTGGAAGCGCTATGATCCGATATTATATTCATTTACAAATATAGTAATTACAGGTGTATTATGATGCCATATCCAATTACAATGACATGATTTACTGCAAATAGATGTTATTTCTACCTCAATTGATGAGGTAACAATTATGAAAATAACGTATCATCTCATGATTTGTGCTGGCAATGAAACATTAACTGATACACACTACGAGATTATGCCTGTTGGTGCAAGCTGTGTTTTTCAATGAGTCTCTGGTACTAGTTGTTATCATGACGATAGATCAATTAACGCTTGTTGCCAACAATCTGTTGGCAACAAGCCATATTTTTTAGCCGTAAAATTATGCAATTAATATGCATAATTCTTGGGAATCTGTCCAGACGTTAAATATATGTTATATACTATAGTAATCACATAGATATGTTTACAATGTTTATGCATAATAAATGTGAAAAATATTTTTGGGGTTTCAATTCACCAATAGTCATGCCTACAAAACAATCTTGATGCTCTAAGTGCATGTATGTGTTAAATAACGAGTAACTGTCCACATTATTTTGGTAAACAAAGAAATGAAAAGCAAGCACTTAGTCATATGGATGTAGTTACACGGAAGAAGGGAAATAAGGATGAACCATGGTTTTGATGGAAACAATGTGCTCTGGGACGATGCTCACAATGACGAATGGGAGAAACCTCTTTATGAAACATCTACCTACTAAGAATGAAGCTTAATGTTACAGAACACACACACACACACACACACACACACACACAGTGCAACTTTGTGTGACGCGTTGTCTGACTTGGGGTGGCTTTTAGCGAACCATACACTTGATATTACAATTTATGTATCCTTTCTGTCCATGGTTTACAACAATAACTGTAGGTAAAAAGTTACAATATTATACTAATAACACTGTCATGTATTGATACTATGACTTTCCAAAATACAGAGCACGATGAACAAAACATGATTATGATAGTGAAGCCTGCAAGGGTTCATATCATAACTCGTGTGTTCGTGGGTATGTTGCACCGTGAGAGTTACTGTGGGCCTCCATGTGCCCAGGTGGGATGGTCAAAGTATTACACTAAAAGTGTGTCAAATGAGGAGTGACTGATCCACATGTAATTTAAGGTTTTTGAAATATGTAGTTAAATTAAATATGATTTTTCATATAGTTAAGCGAATGATGGGGTGTAGTGGAAACATCGTGGTCTGGCACAAAAGCACAAGCGCTGAAAACGTTGTGTGGACTCACTGGGTGGTTTGGAAGCGTTTATTTCCATTCATACTTTCGTAACTGCAACCTATGGTAAATTTTCTTCGTGTTCATATATATAATGAAGATAATGCAGAGTATAAAATGCCATAGACAATATTTATACATAATGTCATCTATATAGCCGTACTATGACTATGTGTGTTCGTACGTGTGTTGCATCATGATAGTTAGAGTGGGCCCCCGTCCAGAAAGGACACTGTACTAACCTCCAGCACCGACCCAGGTGGGCTAGAGAATATGGTTTCCGAGTGCACAGATTTTTGCCAGTTCCCACTTTGGAGCATCCAACATAGAACTGTCCATGAGAGAAGCAAGGAAACACCAGGCTTAGGCCAACCATCTTTCGGGACTGTCCCTGGCTTTTGTAGATGGTCATGGCAAAGCTCACTTTAATTGGGAACTGAAGTCCCTTGAACTCAAATGGCAGGTTAGTGGTGATGGGAGGTATCCTTGGTATAGAAACGTCCTCTCCTTTAGCTTTTTCTGTCAGTATTGTAGCTTCCAGTACATGTGGCATCATGTTTTTCACCACCAGTCTTGTGCCATTGCAGAGGATTGGTGGTTCAAGATTTATTAAGAGCATTATAGGAGTTCCAATCTTGAGAGCGAGGTGGTAAGGAGGCATTCCAACGGGCTCCAAAGAATTATGGAGTTCTGCAGGGCACTGAACTGCTTGGTCCTGGTCGATTACTGTATCAACAGATTTGAATGAGGTTTCACTGCCTGGAAGCTGTCTGAGTAGAGTTATGTTGATTTCAGCCACTGTTTCATTCTTTGGTGCCAGAATTGCGCGTTCTCGCAGCCACTTGTGATCCCTGTAGTGGTGGATAATGTTTGGGTAGACCATGTTAGTGAGCTCAGTTGAGGACTTTACAACATTTTCACATCCTTGAGGAATGATTATTTGTCCTTCTGAATCAACAGGGAAAGTTCCATTCCCAATCTGTAGTGTAAGGTTTGCAAACCGTCCAGCATCCTGATCTCCTTGTGGATGTACTCTCATGTTTGTGGATAGGGTGAGTGTCTGAACACCTCTCCAAAGGTATGATGCCTTGAGGCACGCATTCAGTTCATAAGCTGGAGTGCTTCGAGGAATGACAGGTAGGATCTGGCGAAATTCTCCAGCAATGAACATTGTAATGCCACCCATGAGCTGGCCATTTTCTCGTATGTCTTGCAAGATCCTGTCAAATTCTTCAAACGCTAACTTATGAGACATAATGCATTCATCCTAGACTATGAGGCTGCATTTTTCTAAGAATTTTGCCTTTGCCGATCCGTTTTTAATGTTGCACATTGGATTCTCATTGTGAGCGAGGTTGAGAGGCAGTTTAAAAGTTGAGTGTGCAGTACGTCCTCCGTCTAGTGGTCTTGTAGCAATGCCTGAGGGTGCCACAGCAAGAGCAATGTTCCCCTGATGCCGTACTTTGGCCAACAGAAGGTTCATCAGGAATGTTTTTCCTGACCCGCCTGGTGCATCGAGAAAGATCATACCTCCCTGCTCCGCTTGTATCGCTTGCAAGATCTGTTCATAAGCATTTGCTTGATGAGGCACCAGGTGTGGCTCATTTTCTTCAAGAAAATTCACCAGAACTTCAACTGAGTAGTCTGTCTCTCTGAGCAACTCCCTGTTTGCAACTTCTGGTTCTTCTCGGTTTGGGGAAGGCAATTCAAAATCACTCAGGTTTTTTCCGCATAGCTCCATCACTTTGTCTTCCAGCATGATCAGAGCCCTGTTGAACATGTCATCCATGAACTCAATCTCTTGACCAGGATGTTCTCTTCTTGCTGGATGAAGTAGATCCTCTGAAAGACTTTCTTGGTGGTTTTCCCAGAGCTGGCTTGGGTTGGAAAGTCCGCATGTAGCAATCATGATGGCAAACAGGTTCCTCATTCTCATTGGCGATTCAGTAGCTGCTGCCTCTTCTAATGTGTCATTCCAGTGACCATCATCTTCCAGTAGGCCAAGGAGATTGCACGCTTCCTGATAGGTTCTGCAGACTTGTCCATTCACTGTTTTTAGTGCTGCATATGATGTTGGGCCACGGATGTGGTGAAAAAGTAGTCTCAAACAATAGCATTCAAAGTTGTTGGGGTGACCCGTGTAGACACGTCCCAAAGCATTGCCTGGCTTTATCCCTGGATATCGTTCAACATCGAATCCTTGAGCTCTTCTCTGGAACTTTTTCATTGAAGCCTGCCATATGTAGAACTTGGGTACGTCAACATACAGGAGTATATGAGCAAACTCATCTTCCTGTGAATGCTTGAAGATGCAGTGAGGTCCGGGCGGCTCATTCGCTAGGCCACGGTAGGACGCCACCCTCCAGGAGGCTCCACATTGTCGCACTGTTCAGTCCCCAAAACTTCTTCTTCCATCAATAGTTCATTAACGGTGTATGTATGATCCACTACAACGGTACAGCAAAGTATATTTTTTTAGCATTAAACTGTACATATTTTTTTGTCTAATCATCACTAAATATAACACCACCCATCATTGCTACATATAACCTCATCCATCATCACTACATATAACACCATCCATCATCACTACATATAACACCATCCATCATCACTACATACAACACCACCCATCATCACTACATATAACACCATCCATCATCACTACACATAGCACCACCCATCATCACTACATATAACAACATCCATTATCACTACATATAACACCATCCATCATCACTACATATAACACCACCCATCATCACTTCATATAATAACATCCATCATCACTACATATAACATCATCATCCATCATCACTACATATAACACCATACATCATCACTACATATAACACCATCCATTATCACTACAGATCGGTAAAGTAGTTTCCGAGATTCTCGTGCGGACACACACACACACACACACTCAAACAAACACACACAGAGACATACTTCTTTGTTTTATATATATATATATATATATATAATCAACGACCTCACCAGCAAGGAATCGAACCCTCGACCTACTGGGTGTGACTAGGGAACGCTTACCGGCTAGGCCACAAGGACACTAAAAGCATTTCTAGACTCTGTTATATTTCACACAAAGCCTGTTCATCGAGCTGATGGCGCCGTGAACCTCATTGGGAAACTGCCCGTGCCTCGTATGTGGTGTCAGTAGCATTTTACCGAATCCAGCTGGTATGAAACGCGAGGTACATATATATACTTCATTTTTAGTCCATTTAACACGCGGACTTTGAACATACAATCAACGACCTCACCAGCAAGGAATCGAACCCTCGACCTACTGGGTGTGACTAGGGAACGCTTACCGGCTAGCCACAAGGACACTAAAAGCAGTTCTAGACTCTGTTATATTTCACACAAAGCCTGTTCATCGAGCTGATGGCGCCGTGAACCTCATTGGGAAACTGCCCGTGCCTCGTATGTGGTGTCAGTAGCATTTTACCGAATCCAGCTGGTATGAAACGCGAGGTACATATATATACTTCATTTTTAGTCCATTTAACACGCGGACTTTGAACATACAATCAACGACCTCACCAGCAAGGAATCGAACCCTCGACCTACTGGGTGTGACCTAGGGAACGCTTACCGGCTAGGCCACAAGGACACTAAAAGCAGTTCTAGACTCTGTTATATTTCACACAAAGCCTGTTCATCGAGCTGATGGCGCCGTGAACCTCATTGGGAAACTGCCCGTGCCTCGTATGTGGTGTCAGTAGCATTTTACCGAATCCAGCTGGTATGAAACGCGAGGTACATATATATACTTCATTTTTAGTCCATTTAACACGCGGACTTTGAACATACAATCAACGACCTCACCAGCAAGGAATCGAACCCTCGACCTACTGGGTGTGACTAGGGAACGCTTACCGGCTAGGCCACAAGGACACTAAAAGCAGTTCTAGACTCTGTTATATTTCACACAAAGCCTGTTCATCGAGCTGATGGCGCCGTGAACCTCATTGGGAAACTGCCCGTGCCTCGTATGTGGTGTCAGTAGCATTTTACCGAATCCAGCTGGTATGAAACGCGAGGTACATATATATACTTCATTTTTAGTCCATTTAACACGCGGACTTTGAACATACAATCAACGACCTCACCAGCAAGGAATCGAACCCTCGACCTACTGGGTGTCACTAGGGAACGCTTACCGGCTAGGCCACAAGGACACTAAAAGCAGTTCTAGACTCTGTTATATTTCACACAAAGCCTGTTCATCGAGCTGATGGCGCCGTGAACCTCATTGGGAAACTGCCCGTGCCTCGTATGTGGTGTCAGTAGCATTTTACCGAATCCAGCTGGTATGAAACGCGAGGTACATATATATACTTCATTTTTAGTCCATTTAACACGCGGACTTTGAACATATAATCAACGACCTCACCAGCAAGGAATCGAACCCTCGACCTACTGGGTGGCCCTAGGGAACGCTTACCGGCTAGCCCACAAGGACACTAAAAGCAGTTCTAGACTCTGTTATATTTCACACAAAGCCTGTTCATCGAGCTGATGGCGCCGTGAACCTCATTGGGAAACTGCCCGTGCCTCGTATGTGGTGTCAGTAGCATTTTACCGAATCCAGCTGGTATGAAACGCGAGGTACATATATATACTTCATTTTTAGTCCATTTAACACGCGGACTTTGAACATATAATCAACGACCTCACCAGCAAGGAATCGAACCCTCGACCTACTGGGTGGCCCTAGGGAACGCTTACCGGCTAGCCCACAAGGACACTAAAAGCAGTTCTAGACTATGTTATATTTCACACAAAGCCTGTTCATCGAGCTGATGGCGCCGTGAACCTCATTGGGAAACTGCCCGTGCCTCGTATGTGGTGTCAGTAGCATTTTACCGAATCCAGCTGGTATGAAACGCGAGGGTTCGATTCCTTGCTGGTGAGGTCGTTGATTATATGTTCAAAGTCCGCGTGTTAAATGGACTAAAAATGAAGTATATATATATATATATATATATATTTATATAGAATGGGTCTCTGTTGCTTGCAGCATTTGCAATTGATTCGTATATTAGTGCTATTGCTGTGTTGGTTCCTCTATTTTTCCGAAAGCCGTGCTGTCTCGGGTTATATGTGTTTTCTTGGTCTAGATAATTTTTGAGTCTGTGGTTGACTATTTTTTCCAATATTTTACCGGGTGTTTCCAGTAGTGAGATAGGTCTGTAGTTCGCTGCTTGGGTATGGTTCTTGCCTGCTTTCGGGATGAGTCTAATTTTGGCTATTTTAAATTTAGTAGGGAAGAAGCCAGTTGCAATTGAGGCATTGACTCAGGAATGTTTTTTAGTACGAATTTATTAATTTGGCTTATGCCAGGTGCTTTATTCTTAAAGCTTGCTATTGTTTTTTCAATATCATTTTGGGTTAATGGAGCAATAATTGGGTTATTAATATTTAATGAATTGAGGTTGATTTTTCTAGTAGGTTTCAATTTCTCTGTGTTCTGGCTCAAATATGTTCTAGTTGCCTGTTCTGTTTCTTGGTAGAAGCTTCTATTGTCTTCGTCCTTGATTCTGAATATGTCTTTCCAGTATTCTCTAAATATTGGTTTTTTATCGTGTGGTTCTGTTCCCTTTCTTCCGGTTTTCCTTTATGTAGCTAATTTCGTCCGAGTTAGTTCCCATTAGGTTTTTTATTTTTTTCCAGAATGCTTTTGAGTTTCTGTAGTCTGCTTGTGTGTCAATGATCAGTTTGTTCCATTTTCATTGTGTTTGTTCTTGCTTATGACTTTCAGCTCTTTTAAATTCCTGTATAATATTCTGTTGTCAATGTTCCACCCGTGTGTTTTTGTGTATTCAAAAAGATTGGTGAATCTGGTTTGGATCATTTTCTCTTCATATGTTAATTGTGTATATGGTAATGTACGGTATGTTGTTTTTGGGATGTTGTTTTTCATTGCTGTTATTACTTCATTGTACCATGTGTCCAGTGTTTTGTCATTCCCTTTTGTGTCTTTGTTGTCTAGTGGTGTTGGTTCGTTGTTGCTAAGATCCGATTTCAATTTTTCCCAATTTGCTCTATTGAGTGAAAATCTTGGGATTGGTGGAATTTGTACCGTTGATGTGGATAGAGTTGCTATTATGGGTAGATGATCACTGGTTGTTGTGGGTCCAGCTCTTAGATGTACTTTTAGATGGTGATGTCTATTGGTTAAAACAATGTCTGGTTTTCCCGAGTTACCGGCTGATACGTAAGTTTCGAAGTCGGGCCCGAGGTGTGTTATTGTCCCGTGTTCGATTAGAGCATGGAGGACTTTTCCTCCTGGATTTCTATTATTGTGTCCTAAGGCTGTGTGTTTAGCGTTGATGTTTCCTGTGAAGTATGCTGGATAGTTTTGCCTCATTAGTTTTAAGATGTCCCCTGTAGAGATTATTGGCCTTCTGAATGTTAGATATGAAGTTCCAATAAATATTGGGCCTCTTGTTGTATTTATTTCGGCTGCAAGAAAGTTACTTTGAAAGTTGTCTATGATTTTGTAGTGTATGTTGCGTTTTATAGCTATTGCTATTCCGTCATGTGGTTCGTCATGTATGATCATTTGATGTACATGGCAGTTAAAGAGCTTGATTTTGTCACTGTTTTTCCGACCATGTGCGTTGATGAGAATGATGTCTGGGGTCTATTGTGCTGTATATGTTAATGAGTTTTGTTTTCCTCGCCAGGGTCCAGGCAAGCACGTTGTGTTGGATTATCTTTAATGATTTGTTTTGTAAAGTCGAGGATCCCGAGAACTTGATGCAGGGTGTTTGCTGGCTCGTGTATCTCCTGGCGAGTGTCTATTTCTTTCTTCCATTAGTCCCGTTCCGATTTTCTTGAACTTATTTACGTCTACCCTTTCAATTTTATTATATTTGGTGCTTATTAGTCCTGCATTTATCAACGTTTCTATGCAGGATTTTTCTACCCTGACGTCTTCATAGGTGAATCTGACTGTGCCTTCCTTGATTTCCTGCAGACGTCTATCACTTGATATTGTAGGTGGTGTGTTAACTGAGTAGAGACGGACACCGATCTCATCTCCTAGGTCTGCTGCCTGCACTTTGGTTGGTTGGTGAAGAAGATGGGGGGGGGGGGGGGCACAATGGCCAGTGTGGGATTCTTTTCTTGTTTTCACTTTGGCTGGGTCAGCTTTGGCAGTTTGTGGTTTCTCTGTCTGCTGAGTTGTGGAATCTGATGATTTGTGGTGTGGTGTGACTGGTTGGCTGATTGGGTCTATTTCCATCACGGTAATACTCTTAAATACTTCTGTTAAAAGGGGCGTCGTCTGGGAATTTCACCTCCGGCAGATTGGCATAAAAAATTTCCCTGGTCATTTTTCCAAATGTTGTTGATGTGTGCATGAATAATAGTGGTTAGTATTGTGAATGGTAGCCCTTCGCTCAAATTAAGGTATGTAGGTTGCATGAGGGGGTTTTCTTTGGTTTTCTTCAAGACTTTGGAGGTGGTGTCTTGCAGCTTTGCAATTGCTGCATATGTTTTGTTAGGATCGGTTTCTATCTTCTTGTTTGCCTTTTCCTTTTCTCTGTTCCTAATTATTTCTTTCCTTGTGGAACAACGTGCTGCCAGTGTTCTGTGGTCCCCATTGCAGTTCAGGCATTTGGGGTTATCCCTGTTGCTACATTCTCTGAATGTGTGGCCCACTGCTGCGCATTCAGAGCAGAACTTCTTATCTTTTTGGGGATAGTTTATTGCTAGATGATTGTATTTGAAGCAGTTCCAACACGGCGTTATTGAGTAGAATTCCTCCTGTTCAATTTGTTGTTTTGACAGATGGTAGTGGGAGATACAGAGGCATTAGCACCACCTCCTCAACTCTAGCCCATGGGTTCCTCTCTTCTATATTGTTAGCAATGTAGCTTGGTGTTTCGTTCAGTATGTTCCTGTCTACCCTTTTAATTACTACAGATTTTTTTTTGCAAGGACTTGTGGTGGTATTACTATTTCAAAATCCTGTTCTTTTAATTTCTTTGTTGAGTCGGCGGAGAGCATGTTGTCCACGTCCTTTTCTTCAAGGCAAAGGACTATGAATGAGTCCTTTGCTTCAATCAAGGCGGCGAATTTGATATTTAACTGGGCACATAATAGTATGCCCAGTTCCTCCCTGCGTTTTTCGGATACGCCCCCTGGAGGGAGCGTACCCATATCCTGTTTCCAGTTGTCCCAGTCATTTGCTTTGGTCGTTCTCCGTGGCATCAGTCTTGTTGCGATCTGAAGAAAGTTACAGGCACCCTACCTATTCCAGGCGAGCAACCTAACACAAGAATTACAGCACTCCCCACCGCCACTTGCTGGTCGAGTGGTCGTGGAGTGGTTCCTGTGTCACTCTCCCATAAGCCCCGTTAGGGGAACCTACTTCCCTTTTGTTGATAAGTGGTCACTTATAGGCGTGAGCTTTATAGTGTACCTGTTCGGGGGGGGGGGGAGGCTTAAGGAATGCGACCCCCTTCCTAGGTGGACCCACACGATCACGGTTACCCAGGAGGGCTCGGTGGAGGGATGGGTTCTGCTCCTACCCCCTTTCGTGTTCACAAACTCCTGGGGCGGAGGTGAACAGTTACAGGGGGGACCTAAGCACGAATACACCTCTAGGGTGCAGGTCCCCAGGACAGAGCGATAAAGAAGGAAGATCAAAGGGAAAGCAGCCACTGGTGCAAGTAACACCAGTGGGATCGCGGCCCAAGTCCGCTGCAGGAAGCCGTTACAGAGCACCCAACTAGGGCCTCCTCTGATCAGGAGTCACCCCTGATGAGTAGGGAGGAACAGAAAGGTGCGTTGTCTGGAACGAGCTTCCCAAGTGTATAAGTGATGGTTAGTGAGGTGGTCGTTTGCATTCCAGTCGTCAACGGTTAGAGACAGGCTGGCTGGCTTTAGCAGTGAAGGGTCTGGAGAGGGGTCCTCTTTGCATGTTTCTTGAGGGCTGCCTGGGTTGGTGGAATGGAGTCATATGGTCTCTGATTGAGGGAAAAGAGATTTAGTCTTGCCTCATCTACACCAGTGGCTGCACAAGATTTGTCGTACATGAGGACAACAAATCTTTCCAGCTTCTGCAGGTCAACATCAGCAACTGTTGTTGGACATTGGCTGAGGTTGGTGAATTTTTCTGAAACTTCATCACAGACATTCCATGTCTGACATGCAGATTTCTTTCCTTTCCCACGGAAGCCAGACACATCGTCACAGCCAGTGAAAGCATGAAAGTATAGGATCCCAGGGCATACAGTGGCTCGTCAGCAGCTATGACTGGGATCTAACCTGGGTTCAGAAAAGCCACTGTATCACGAACCTTTTCCATGACATGCTTGATGATTGACACAGAGTGTGCCTGATTTCGAAGCAGGGGAAGCAGAGACGTAATGCTCACTTAAAAATGACTAACTCCTCTTCTGTGCTGCATGGTGAGCTGCCCACGTGATGCAGACTTCATCAGCCACATCCTAAGTGAGCAAGACCTCTTCCAGCCAAGCATACTCTTCCTGCAGGTGTGACTGGATTGACTCAGGTGCTGGCAATGACTGAGGTGCTACCAAGGGAGGATTGGGATTCTTCATAATATAAGCTGATCGGACATTGGTGAATGCCTCTGAAACCTCAGGAACTTTCTTGACCATCGTATCTGCATTCCGTCGGAGTGGCTCACGCTCCTCACCAGCCTGCTCAGGGCTTGGATGTTGGAAGATGGACACACTGGTCCCATGGAAGGACGTTTTGGCCGTAGTCGCAGTGGGGTTTGTTCATGTTCTGGGTAATAAGTTCAATATACAGGAGCGAACACAAACACCTGTATAGTTTTGCAGGTTCGATTTACTGGATAAGAGATATGTACACAAAGGGAGTAGTGCTCTCCGACCTGTCCGCTGGTCAACTGCTCTATAGACGACGTATGGCAAGTGATACATTAGCAGCTTCCATACGTCGCCAGGCACATTAATTAAGCATGTGGGACATGGTAATTACATTGCCACACGCTGCTAGCTAGGCTGAATAAATAATACTTAAATGGAGCACATACATAATATACATAGCATAATATAAATACAGCATACAGAATATACATACACCTCCCTCCCCCCTATACGCTCATAGTAAAGTCTTGAGCGGAACTTTTCTTTTGGATCCGTTCTGAGCGTCGAGGGACTAATCACTTGGAAGGGTATGGGACTCAACACTGGTGGCGGGGTCAGCAGAAGGCATTGTTACGGGGTGGAGAAAACGGCGGTTCCTCCACCACACACGACCACTGGGTAACCGCACCTGGTAGTCCCGTGACCTACAGAGACCCATGACTACGCCTACTTTGTCCCAACGTAGGGAGGTCGGGTCCTGAACACGGACTTGGGTGCCGACATTCAACCTGGGGAGAGAACGGGCGTGGTCGTTGTAGCGGGCGACGACGTCCTGAACACGTTCGGCGGCTCGGCGATCACAATCCTCTGTCTTGGCCTGCCACTCCTTGGAGAAGGATTGAGGGTGAGCAGGGACACAAGAACGAAGGGGGCGTCCATACAAAACCTGGGCAGGGGAGCGTCCGGTGTAGTTAGGTGTGTTGCGGAGTTCAAGAAGACCCCGGTCAAAGGCCTCGCAGTCAATGTTCCCAGAAGGGGCCACCTTAAGGATGAGGTGCTTCAGGAATTTGACAGCAGCCTCAGCGTGGCCGTTGGACTGCGGGTAATGGGGCGATGACAACACATGCCGGACTCCCCATCGGTCGAGGAACACAGCAAAGTCCCGGCTTGTGAACTGAGGCCCTCCGTCGGTCCGCAGGCGTACAGGAACGCCCACGTCACGGAAGTAGTGGCGGAACTTGCTGATGGTGGCGGCAGACGTCGTGTCATTACCGCACTTGATGACAACCGGCCAACCAGAGAGACGGTCGACGATAACAAGGAAGGACTTTCCTGACACAGAGAAAAAGTCGGCTGACACAGACTCAAAGGGGCGGGTGGGGTTGTCGTCACTCATGAAGGGTTCCTGCTGCTGGCTGGGTTGTAATACTTGGCAGGGCTCACACGCACGGACAACATTGGAGATGTCAGAGTTGATGCCGGGCCAGAACACAGTCTGTCGTGCACGTCGTTTGGTGGCTTCAGCTCCACGGTGACTGTCGTGAAGGCTAGCCAAGACGTGGGGACGTGATGCAGCAGGGACAACTACACGTGCTCCGTACAGAACAAGGTCTCCGTCGCAGTAGAGTTCATTGCGGAGTTTCCAATACGGGAGCAGGGTGTTGTGAAGATCGTAGCGGTTGCCAGGAAATCCATTCCTCACACACTCGACAAGTCGGACGTAGGAAGGGTCATCTCGGGCCGCTGTTCGAAGGTCCTCCATTGCCTTGTCGTCATCTGGTGACAGGTCGGAACGAAGGGATTGGACGGCATGGAGAGTGACCACAGTCCTGACGGAAAGAGCGAGGTCGGCGTCGAGCACATGGTCTTCTGGAGTAGGGCGGCTGACAGGAGAGCGGGATAAGGCATAGGGGATGCAGAGCTCCTTACCAGCACGCCACACTGCTGTGAAGACGTACGCCGAGAGCTTCTCTTTCAGACGCTGGAGGCGAGGGTTCTCAACGGCGCCCAGCGTGTAGTGGTTGAGGATCGGGACAAGTGGGCGATGGTCGGTCACTTGGTGAAAGTGTTGCAGGCCTATGAGGTAAAACCTGCACTTGGACATTGCCCAAACCACAGCCAACAGCTCCAACTCAATAGTGGCGTAGCGCGTCTCAGTGTCAGAGAGGAAACGCGAGCCACACTGGACGAGCCGGAACTGCCCTTCACCATGATCCTGCAGTAGGGCGTATCCCACGCCATACAAGCGTGAGGCATCTGTCTGCAGAACTGTCGGCAAGGCTGGGTCAAACGTGGAGAGGACAGGTGGACGAGACAGGGCCTGTTTCACTTGCTGGAAGGCCTTGTCGTGGTCGGGGGTCCACAGGAATGTCCTCTTGGGGCTCATCAGGGGGCGAAGTGGTTGAGCAGCTGCGGAGATGTCCGACGAAAACTCTGCTAACTGGTTGACGAGACCGATGAAGGACCTCAAGTCGGTGAGGTTAGCAGGGGTGGGAAAATCCGTGATGGCGCGGACCTTTTCCGGGTCAGCTGCGATACCATTCCCTGAGAGGGTGTACCCACAAAAGTCAACTGAAGACCTGGCCAGAACAAACTTGTCGGCATTTAGGGTGATGCCGTGTTTCCGGCACCTGTTGAGTACCTCGTAGATACGGCAGAGGTGATCCATATAATCCTCGTCATACAAGAGTATGTCGTCGACCACTTTCACGCAGTTTGCCAGACCTTGTAGAGCCATATCACCTCGAAGACAGAAAGCGTCTCCTGTAGCGGCGAATCCCATGGGGCCACGGCAATAACTGTAACGTCCATGCGGGGTGATGAAAGTTGTGAGTGGTCGGTCTTCTTCGGCAAGCTCTATCTGCCAGTATCCACACAGGGCGTCCATCGTCGTGAAGAAGCGCGCCTTCGGGTTCACACTGCGTATAGCTGCAAAGGGCGTGGGAGAAGGGTGCGCAGGACGAGACACCTGGCTGTTGTGCTTGGAGAGGTCAGTGGTGATCCGAACACCACCTTTAGGTTTTGCGACGACAACCATAGGGTGACACCATGGAGACGGGTCATCGCCGGTTGGTGCAATAATTTCTTGGGCGACCATGGAGTCCAGCTCGTTTTTGACCGCCTCGCGGAAGGCCAGGGGAACCAGTCGAGGGGTGTAAATAGCGAAGGGCTTCGCGTCGTCCCTCAGGTGGATCCTCATAGGGGGACCTGCCATCTTCTTGAGAGGCTTGGATTCCAGAGCGGACTTGGTCACCAGAACGTCGCTGAATTCCTTCAGGAAGTACTTCCGAGCATCCGAAGGAGAGGTGTCACTGGCAAGAGGCAGGGGTAGGGCGGCAGCAGGGTCGTTGCTGCTCCCTTTTTGCACCCTGTTGGCGTGTTTTGCCTCAAGAATAGGTTTGGGGAAGTCCTGGGAGATGATGGCCAACTCTTGACAATGTCTGTAGGACAGCAAAGGAGTCGGGACACCGTTATGCACATCAATCCAGGCTTGACACGACCTGTTGCCAAAGGTGACTTGTGCTTGGAGTGAACCCAGGGCCGGGGTCATCTGTGAACCATCTGCCATAAAGCGGAGATCCTTTGGGGGGCGGTCCTAGATCACTTGGAGAGAGCCCCAAGCATTGCAAATGCTGGGGACCGATGACTGTAGCATCAGCGCCGGTGTCGGGCAACATCTGAAGACGGGATGACACACTGCGGTAGGTCACAATGACACTGATGTACTGGGGGACTTTGGTCCTGGGACGCGGGGGGGAGCACACATTCCTAATATGGCTCGAGCGTTGTCCAGGGTCGTCATGCTTCTGATTGGAAGACTGTGGGCGGCCCTCTCTGGTGGAAGGGAGCTGAAGCTTCCGCCGACGCTGTCCCTTGGGTTTGTTGGAAGGGCAACACTTGTCATAGTGGCCCAGACGACCGCACACATTGCACTGGACGCGTTTGACTGGGCACCGTACTGTGAGTGACCAGTGGCCCTTACGGTCACAACTGTTGCATGTAGACTCAGCAGCTGGACACACCTGTGTTCCGTGCTGCTTACCACAGTTGTTACAAAATGAACCGGGCGTGGACGTGGTGGGCGAAGGCGTAGGAGCAGACTTCTTGTCCTTCTTGTACCGGGACACAGCGCGTACAGCTGTAGGGGGAGCTCGGATGGCAGAGGTGGCAAACCTGGCAGCCTCATAGGAGCGACATATCGTCAACACATCCTTGAGAGAAGAGGAAGAGTCGAGGGAGGTGAGGCGTTGGACAAGTTCCTCGTCCTTAACACCCATCAGGATCACCTGCTTCAACTGGGTCTCCTCGCACTGCTGGTGGTGGCCTAGACATATATCTACCTCTTCCGAGGCTCTCTTAAGACGTACATAAAAGGCGTCAAAAGTCTCACCCTCCATCTATCTGCAGCTAAACAATTCCCTCCTGCGCAGAGCTTCATTCTGCTGTCCTTTGATGTGCCGTTGCAGAATGTCCAGTACCTCCTCTACAGACAGTGAAGAGGTCGGAGGTACCTGCAGCGCATGTTCTAAGACACGCTGAATTTCCAAGGACAGGCACATACGCAGCTGGATGAGGTGTTTAGGCTGTGACAAACTCTGGAGATCCACCATTGTAGAATAATCAGTCCACCGTCGCCGCCATTCACGAAAAGTCTGGAAAGTCACATCAGGCTTCAAGACGGGCGGTGTTTGAGCAGCTGCTTTAGGTGGGGCTGGTGGGCGTGAAGAGAGCATTGATGAGGTATCTGAACCATTCAGTACCGAGGCAGTGTTAGAGCCAGGGGCTTGGTTAACAGTGAGGCGAGATATCAAAGCTTCAAACCGTGCACTGTCTTCCAATCTCCGTTGGTGGTCTCGTTCTGCCTCTGCTTGCCTTCTGTGTTCATCCGCCGCACGTCTGTTAGCTTCATCCTCGCGCCTTTCAGCTCTCATAAACTTCATTAAAGCAATTATCTCTGGAGACAACGCTGAATATCGAGGTGAAGGGCTGCGCGATGTTGTGGGAGCTGGAGCGTCATGGTCAGCCTGGTCATCCATCTCTGTGGAGCTATCATCCGACTGACTCATCCGAACGCTGGTTCCACGGCTACGTAAGGCACGAGACATAACTACTTCCTCTGTGTACTGTGTCTAAATCAGTGTTGACAGGGCAGCCCGTCGTATCAACAAGATCTCAGACAAAAATTTAATTAAATACACAGATAAGTAGATTATATATATAAAATATATATAAGGGAGCCGCCGCGGTCAGTGAGTGTTAGTACATGTATGTGTGTGTGTGCGCGTCTGGGTGGGAGCAGTCTTCTCGAGCTGTGAAGGGGTGTGGAGACGACGCTGTGAGGGGGGGTGGAGAAGACGACTAGCGGCAGTTACCCTCCAGGCTTCGCGAGGGGAGGTGTACTGAAGTCTACTCCTTACAAATGCCCAGAACATGCCGTGTACCTTGGGAATCCTTTAGAACAAGGTCACACATGAATGGCACGAAACACACAATGCACTAAACACTTCACAGAAAATCACTGTCGCTGACACTGCACAAAGTTGCTAAATTCTTAGAGGAGGGGTGGCGGGAGGCCGTTGACACAGGGCAAGGGGTCCATAAGCCGGCTTTCCACAAACTTTGCACTGTCACTCGTAATTATCCAGTAAAACCGGTACACTGCGCCATGTTCATGTTCTGGGTAATAAGTTCAATATACAGGAGCGAACACAAACACCTGTATAGTTTTGTAGGTTCAATTTACTGGATAAGAGATATGTACACAAAGGGAGTAGAGCTCTCCGACCTGTCCGCTGGTCAACTGCTCTATAGACGACGTATGGCAAGTGATACATTAGCAGCTTCCATACGTCGCCAGGCACATTAATTAAGCATGTGGGACATGGTAATTACATTGCCACACGCTGCTAGCTAGGCTGAATAAATAATACATAAATGGAGCACATACATAATATACATAGCATAATATAAATACAGCATACAGAATATACATACAGGGTTGTGGTCAATGTTGTCCACTGCTGAAGTCGTGAACAACTGCTTCTTCAAGATTGGTGGACACACCACTCCATCTTCCACGTACTGGCATACAACTGCTTCTCCTAGCTGGGCTGATAATTGTAGAACTCTGTCATATGAAATGCTGATCCCATTTTCATGCAGCATGGATGAGCTGCCTCTTTCTTGTCTTAGCAAACACAGACATGCCGACGTAAATAGCAAAAGGTGTCTCATGGTCCTTGGAGTGTCTGTGGATTTGTGATCCTACCTTGTAGTTGGCAAAGCAGTTGTACTGTAAGAGCTGTGACATAGCAAGGTCAGACTTCGATGCGCCATGCTGGAGTTGGGTTTGATATCTGCACCATGTTCGATCATGCATGCAAATTGCAGCAGTCCATATACACGCGGACTTCCATATACAAACACTACTTCACTAATCAGGAATCGAACCCTGGACCTATGGCACCACAATGACAACGTTGTCCTTGTACACACGCAGGGTTCGATTCCCTACCAGTGAGGTATTCCTTATATTTTTTTTAGAATTTAGATCCACAATAGAAACATGGACAAGATAAATATCGATAAAACCACACAGGAAAAGGGAAACATTGGAGCCCTTAACTTTCGTACTTACTCCTATTTTAGTGCATTTTTTTACATGACTTATGTGCTTAAACAGTACTATTAGTGTAATGAGACTCATTATCAACAATATATACGAGTATGTTTTGTGATTTTACTTAATTTCTCTGTTGCAAATTCCTCATAAGTTGAACTGAACTTATTCTTCTGTTCTTAGTGACAACTGTGTACCATGCTACAACATTTGATCAGATAGTAAACATTAGATTCCCATGCTTTGTCTCTGAATGGTTGAAAATGTTCTGTAGAGCCTCTAGTCTTAATTTCAGAGAAATCTGACATCAGATTGTTGGAAAGCGTCTTATTTGACCATCTATTTCATTCACTAGGAACTTAATGAGTTTGTGGAAAACTTCAAAACAAATTGTAAAGTTTGAACTACTCCTTTCCAACTATCAGACTGGCTCTCGGCCGTCAGCTGAACAGTCCTGAATAAAGTATGATTATCTTTACCACGTGATTTTTTCTGGAGAACCTTTCATATTATCTCTTTAATAATTGTGCTTCTTTTGAAACTGATTTTAGGGAGCGAGTAAGACTTCTAACCATTACTCTCCCTGCTTGACAGAATCATCGCTGACTTAATCTGAGTGGACACTGATCTATTCATGTACTACACAATTACTAATCTGTTGTAACTTTTTTCAGGAGAAAGTCATTTTCTTTTCAACAAATATGCTTCTGGAAATATTTGATGATTTTAATCGAGAAAAAATCGTGTTTGAAGAAGTGTTGGACTTGTAATAAAGTGTGGATGTGACAGTATTAGTACTTACCGTTCATGTTGGAAAGGAGGCGGGTTGCAGTTATCAAGGTCAATGAGTTTATCATGGTGAGTGCCTTGTGTGTTGGCTCAAACAATACTATCTCTCCTCCCACCTTAAGCACCACGCCACGAATGCATTGTCACCTCCCTCTCGGTATATATTGTTTCTCTCTTTTTCAGGTATATTAGTTACCCCTAGCTCTCAAAGATCATCATATTTTCACTGTCTGGTAGTAAATATACCGCGCTAAGGACATTTGACGTATTTACAAAGATCTGTTTATAATTTTCCTGATTTATCAACGGGTTCCCTTAATTGCAGCTGCAGTGTTATTAATTCCCGATTAAGGATGGTACAAGATTTGCCAGATATTGTCATAGAGAGATTATTTTTAAATCAACGAAACCACTTTTATTATATTGATAGCAATTCCTCCTTGTTAGATGTTTCTGGTTTACAGATCTGGATGTTCAGGGAGAGCAGTGTTATAAACATTCTATTAATATTGCTTTATCAATAACTTACATGGTAACTGTCAACACACCCCCAGAGTTTGTTTCATCGTTCGCTTGAAGTGGCCTGTGGACACTTTCATTATCTGCGTCAGTTACCTATCTGTACGTCTGACGAGAGGACATAGCAGTGAAGGTAGTGAGAGTGTACAGTACCCGATGGTAACGCTGCACTTCACGCTTACCATGACACCTAAACACCTCTTCTTACTCTTACTCTGCCATACTGGTAAGTGTCTTCAATCATGCATCACCTTTTCTTTAAGTAAACTTTACTCTAACTGACCAAGAGTTTTGTAATAACGCATTTTCTTTTTTTGTTTGTCTATTGCCCTATGAATATTTGTTTAATGAAAAATGTAATTCCAATAATTATCATAACCCCTTTAGGTAGATATACAGTATGTTCTCGATGACAATTATTTTTCCATGCAAAACTATCGTTGAAATTCAGAGACGGTGAATCCTCCCCCGTCACCCAGTGTGTCACATAGACACGATACATAATAGTGATGAAACTTGACATAGTAATAGCAGACATCTGGCGATAAAAGGTGATGGAGCATTAATTAGCTTTGCTGGTGGACGCCATTGCTAAGTTTCTTGAGTGTCGTTCATTCTTATCATCTAGAATTTAGAGTACGACATCACGTATTGTCTGTTAAGTTCCGTTCCGTACATGAAATTTATAATCATTCAACAGAGGAAATTTAGATGATTCCTACTCTTATGGATTTAATTAAATATTCCTTTTCGCCACTGATGAGCCCATTCGCCGCTTGGGCGGTCGGTTCACGTCTATGTTACGCACTATTGGCAAGTACCGGGCATGAACTGGCTCCTGACTACATTTGAACCTGCTCCAGTGTTGGTCAGGTCTGGCCTTGAAAGAGCTCACACTCGGTGCCGACACAACACTCTCTGGCAGATAGTCCCAAGAGTTCACAATTCTCACTCCGAAAATGTTTCCCCTCACTGTTTTCTGGACTTGTGGCTTCTTCAACCTTAAGCTGTGACCCCTTGCAGGGCGGGCGTCCGCCAGCTCCAGGTATGTACACTCAACTGAGTAGTGCCCTCTGAGATTTTTATACACTTCAATTAGATGTTGCAGGCGTTCTAATCTCTCTGGGTAGCTGAGGTGCCGTAGTGCAGGCACTAGTCTGGTGACACTCCTTAGGACATTTTTAATCAGTCTAGTATATCTTGGGGACCAGACGAGGTGACAGTACTCCAGACGGGGAAGCACCTTATTCTTGAAGTTCGTTACGAGGAGCGGTCCAGATATCTGAATGACCTTCCAAAAAGACCTACTAGTTTCGTTGCTTGATTCGCCTTCTTTTCACAATGGCTCGTGAACTTAAGTTCATTGTCAACATACACACCCAGGTCCTTTTCACCTTCGGTCTCTATTAATGCAGTTTCTTCGTCCTGTTGGGACATGTGGTGTGCCTCTATCTGTTGGTACGACCTAGGTGCATCCTCTTACACTTCATGATATTGAATCTTGGCAGCCATTTCTTCGACCATTCTTGAAGCTCACAGAGATCTTTCTGCAGCTCTTCACAGTGTTTCGTTCTTAATTTCTCTGAATAACTTGACATCGTCCGTAAACATTTATATGGAGGAGTGTATAGCTTCTGGCATGTCATTTATGAAGCAAACAAACAACAACGGGACTAATACACTGCCCTGTGGTACCCCGCTTGTCACAGGTACAGATGACGATATCATGCCATTAATCACCACACACAGCTTGCGATCGTGAAGAATGTCTCTGAAACACGCTAGGACATTTTCCCGAATCCCGTACCCTTCCAGTTTAATTCTCAGTCTTTCATAGGGTACGCTGTTGAAGGCTTTGGCAAAATCTAGGTAGACAATGTCGATATTACCGCCTTGTGCCATAATTTGAGTCCAAGCATCCAGGATCTTCAATAGGCAGTAGACAGCTACCAAACAGGGAGGTACTACCGCCTGGGAAGATATTGGAAGCATAATGTGTTGTCTAATGGTAGTCCCTGCTGCCATATGGCACCACAAAAATTGTGACCAAGTCCCAGGTTGCTGATCTGACTTTCTGCCTCAATTACACACAATTGCAGGGTCTCAATTGTTTCTCTTACTATGACAACACAACATACATATATTGTGTCTCACGCTTGATCTCTTTTTCTTACATTTTTGTATGTCTTTATTTTTATCATTATTATTATTATTATTATTATTATTATTATTATTATTATTATTATTATTATTATTATTATTATTATTATTATTATTATTATTATGATTACTATTATTATTATTATTACATACAGGCCCCAATGTGGGTCAGTGACCTGTGCCCTGGTGGGCTAATGCCAGTAAAAAAAAAAGAAAAAAGAAAACAAAAGTGTTAAGCAGGAGCGTCCCTGCATAAATCCGTGTTGGCGGTACTTAACAAGGTTGTTTCGTCGTCGATGTTCCATCATGGTATCTCTTATGATGCTCTCTAGTACTTTACACACTATGCTGGACAGGTTCAGTGGTCTATAATTATTCGTGGAGTGACGATCGTCCATCTTGAATATAGGACTCACATAAGCCATTTTCCAGTCTCTGGGTTCCTTTTGCTCATCCAAGCATTTGCAGAACAGGATCTTAAGGGGCTCCGCAAGGTCGTTGCACAACTCTTAACCCTCTGGGGTGCACCATTGCAGGGCCGGGGCTCTTATGAATCTTCAGCTTGAACAAATTATTTCTCATACCCTCTTCTGAGAGCACAATGTGGGTCAGTGCTGTGTCAAACCGTCTTTCTTCAAACGCAGGAAAATTATTCGTATCTACTCTTGTGAACACCGAGGAAAAGAATTTGTTCAACGCTTCCGCCTTGTCCTGGTCAGAAAGTGCGTAACTACCATCTTCAAGCCTTAGATTCGGTATACCTACTCCGCTACTCACGTTTTTATTTTCGACTTTTCATAGCTGTAAAAACCTTTGAGTTTGACTTGACCTCGCTTGCACTCTGCCCCTCGAACTCTTTTTCAGCCCTTCTACACTCTGACATTGCTTGGTTCCTGGATCTGGCATACATCCTCCTGTCCTGCTCCTCATTTGTCCTAGCCCACGTCTTGAAATTCCAAATTTTCTTCTTCACTTTGTCAACCGTCGCATGGTTCACGTGTAATGGTCTCCTTGTCTTCCTGGATGCATTGGATTTGGTCTTGGGTCTATATTTATTGATCAAATGGTTAATTTTATTGGCTATGATATTTAGCGGAGTGTCTGCGTTCTTATATCTTAGTGAGTCAGGCCAGCGAATACCCCTCATCTCCTCCCTCATCCCATCGTAATTTCTTATAATATTTGAACCTCTGCCTGCTTTTCTCATGAACCAAGTAACAGTTACATCTGAAGGACAACGTTACGTGGTGACTGGTGACAACGGGGGCTAGGTAGTTCAGCGTTTTGGGTGTTTGCTCCCCTCTGTATCGAGTCGGATTTTTAACATGTTGGAATTGAAAATTGTTTCTCTGAGTTTCTACGAAAAGAGTGGCAGGATTATTAAGGTCATTTAGCATGGATTTATTTCTCCAGTAAATATCTCCACAGTTAAAGTTCCCATGACAAGGAGCTGGCAGGATTGAGCTCTTTTGCGTTGTCAATTAAGGCTCGTAAGTTCCTTTGGTTTAATAAGCTGCAGTTTGGAGATCTGTAGACTCATCCGACAACGAGTAAGTTTCTCCCCTTTAGTTTAATTATACACTACTTTGATTCTTCAAACACATCCTCTCCCCGCACCCTCACCTGGCTGGCTCTAAGGTCTTGCCTCGCATAGATAACCCCACCCCCCTTGCAAGTCGCTTGAGAAAGGTTCGTAAATGAGTCATATTCATCTATATTGAACACACATTCCTCCGGCTCGATTCTCCTGTTCTTATACAACATTTCTGCAGCACATACTATATCAAGTTGATGTACCTTGAGTAGTGTTGTAAACTTCGCTCTCTTATCAAAGAACGTGTCATTGTTAATGTACATGACTTAAAAGACGGAATTTGTCCTCCGTAACATCTCTGGTCTTGGTATTGACTATACGGCCTCCCTCCATTCTCTGCAGTTGCCTCGTTTACTGATTCCCTTGTATTTTGTAAGCCGTGGTCAGAGATGACATTGTTTACATGGCGCTCAACTTCTTCTGGGTTCGAGCTGGAGCTGGTGGGGGTTGTCCCACTGTCCTTTGCTTCTATACTGGTGCACTTGCTTCCACTACCTTCCCCTTGAACAGGACACATGCACGCTCGTCCTTGTTCCTCATCGAATCCTATCTATTCTGCAGAGTCCCTAGCCACTGAAAAACCTGTTTGGATCCTGTTTTTCTATCCGTCACATTCTGAGACCCTGCTGGAACCTGAGCAAAGCTTTTCCTAATTATTTCCTCTATTTCATCAGCTACTTTCTCAGTCTCAGTGAGGATTTTTTTCCCAACTTGCTCTAGTTTGGCAAGCAACAAGGATCTAGCTTCCTCTATTTTCGTCTGTAAGTTTCTCTTTTTCTTATGATCTGCAATAGCCTCATTTACTTTGGTTATACAGTCAGGGCAATACCAGCAACAATTCAATAGTAATAAAACTCAGTATTTACCAATTACACTTTCCAAATTAGATGATCCCCCCACCAATCACATTTCAGAACGCAATTAATTCTGCCAAATTCTAAAATAGATATGTTTGGCCTTACCATTTCCTCTAATATGTCATGGAAGCCACACATCCACAACATTGCTAAAGCTGCCTTCCGAAAGCTGGGAGTGCTGTACAGATGCCATAGCTACCTCACTCCTGAGCAGTTGCTTCAAGTTTATAAGGGATTCATTTGTCCTAATTTGGAGTATTGCTCTCATATCTGGGGTGGCTCTTCTTCTATTCAACTGTTAGATTGGGTGGAATCAAAGGCATTTCGTCTTATTAACTCTCCTCCTTTAGTTGATAATCTTTCTTCCCTTCCTCTTCACCGCAATGTTGCTTCACTCTCTCTCTTTTACAAGTACTTTAACGGGCAATGTTCGGTGGATTTGGCATCATGTGTACTGCCGTGGGCTCGTAACACTTGTCTTGCCCGCGGTGCCCAACGTCTCTGTGTGGTTGTCGGTCACACTAGAAAAACCGTTATAGTACAAGTACATCCTTCTTTCCTCACCCAGCCAAACTATGGAGTGCTCTGCCTTCTTCTGTGTTTCCATACTAATACAGTCTGTATCACTTCAAAAAGCTGGTTTTCCGGCATCTTCGTTGTGTAGATTAACATATTCATTTTATTTTCTATTTTAAATTTCTTTTTACTCTTATTTTTTCGCCCCCGAGGTCCCTCTAAAGGTAGATGACCTGTGCCCGGGTGGGCTATTCTCCGTAAAAAAAAAAAAAAAAAAAAAAACAATATTACTATAATGCTTTTTGCTTTGCCCTAACCGCCATTACGTTCTGTTCCACACAATCCACACAAGATGTCCCCTTGCAGTAATTGCATGTCAACAAATTTCCTGGTGACACTGAGGACTTACCCCCTGTTTCACTACACCATTGCATGCCTTGTTACAAACTGTTTTCTTTCTTTTACGTACTTGCGTACTTACACCTGTGGGACACGCAGTGCTTGACAGCTGGTGCCATTGGCAATTCTGAGGAAGGAGGGAGGCTGGCTAATGTGTGAGGGAGAGGGGGGTCAAAACTCTGTACGAATCTTCCTAGCCTTAAGCCCAATTTACGATGTCGTATAATTTTTATTGTCGGCTTAATAAGCAATAATAATACTTATTAGTTTTATTACTAAGATAATTGCTTTTGTATCTTGATGACCGGGCTTAAAATAAATGTTGGGATGATTTTCTTTATAATCACAACTACAATCGTGCACGAGGTGAACTAAGGTGGACTATATACAGAGAAAGTGAAGAAAATAGATGAAGCGAGATAGAAGTAACTAGTAACGACGTTAGTAAGCAAATAGACAAGCTAAAGCCTAATAAGTCGCCAGGTCCCGATGAGATATTTGCCAGAGTATTAAAGGAATGTATGCCCTTAGTATACCCTTAGCAAATTTGTTTAGCCTGTCCTTAAAAAACGGGTGTAGTACCAGAATCCTGAAGGATAGCGAATGTAATTCCGATTTTCAAGAAGGGTGATAGACCATTATCCTTTAACTACCGTCTAATCAGCTTAACATCAATTGTAGGCAAATTGGAAGCAATAATTTCAAACTCTATTCGAAATCACCTGGAGAAGCACAAGTTGATCAATAATTCCGAGCATGGCTTCACAAGCGGGCGTTCATGTCTAACTAATCTATTAACATTCTTTTCATCAGTTTTCGAATCAGTGGACGAGGGGCACGACTAATAAGAAAGACTAATAAGAAAAGTGGAGGCTCATGGCATTGGAGGAGATATTCTAAAATGGATTAGTGGGTCGTTACAGGAGAGGAAATAGCTGGTGAGCATTAACGACACTAAATCCGATTGGAGTAACGTCAATAGTGGAGTACCCCAAGGCTCAGCACATGGACCATTATTATTTATTATATACATAAACGACATAGATATACTGTAGGCGTAGACAGCAACATAAACAAATTTGCTGATGACACTAAAATAGGGCGTAAAATTAAATCTGACGAGGACTCCACAAAACAACAGGAAAATCTAAAAACTTTTTTCGAATGGTCTGAAAAATGGCAGATGAAATTCAATGTGGACAAATGTAAAGTACTCAGTATTGGAGATGTAAACAGAGAAACCAGATACCAGATGAACAATGATGTTATTGAGAAATCCGACAGCGAGAGAGATTTAGGAGTAATGATAAGTAGGAATCTTAAGTCAAGTAAATAAAGTGTATTTGCTCGAAACAAGGCTCATAAAATACTTGGGTTCATACAAAGGAGTGCTAGTTACAAGACTAGCGAGGTCATTTTAAAACTATATCTTACGCTTGTGAGACCTCACTTGGAATTCGCAGTTCAATTCTGGTCACGGTATTACAGAATGGATTTAGAATCCTTGGAAAGAATTCAAAGGAGAATGACAAGACTAATCCCGGGCATTAGGAACCTTGAATACAGAGACAGGTTAAAGCATCTTAATCTGCACTCCCTCGAGAGACGTAAAGTGAGGGGCGACATGATAGAGGTGTATAAATGGAAGTCGGGGCTAAACATAGGGGACATTACAAAGTTACTCAAACTATCCTACCAGGAGCGAACTCGAAAAGAATGGTTTTAAATTAGACAAATTTAGATTTAGGCGCGAAATAGGTAAACATTGGTTTGGAAATTGAGTAGTGGACGAGTGGAACAAGTTACCAAACTTCATCATTAACTAGAATACACTGGATAGTTTCAAACATAGGTTGGATGGATATATTAGTGATAGGGGTTGGGTGTATGTAAATGGGGCTGCCTAATATGTGCCAATAGGCCAGCTGCAGTTTCCTACATTCTTATGTACTTATATTCTTAAGTGCACTCATGCCGCCCTTGTGGCAGGATAATTATTTAGAAATTTCGTACTTAACTGTCCTGTTGGACTTGGCCTCACTGGCACTCTTGTTCATCCATTGTTGCCATCTGATATAGTTAAATTATTTTTATGTTTTGTTTTGTTTTGTTTTATCCTCTTCGCCACTGATCGGCTTGTTAGCCGCTTGGGCGATCGGTCACGTCTCCTTTCCTTTATATTCTTCACCAAAAGGTCGGCTCGCTAGCCGCCCGGGCGATCGGTCACGTCTCTGTCACGCACTGTTGACAAATACTGGGCATGCACCGGCTCCTGAATGTACCTGAAACCGCTCCAGTGTTGGTCAAGTCTTCTCTTGAAAGAGCTCACACTCGGTGCCGTCAAAACACTCTCTGGTAGATTGTTCCAAGAGTTTACAATCCTCACTCCGAAAAAAGTTTGCCCTCATTTACTTTTGCCTTCCTTTCCCAGTTCTTCTCAACGGGCTTGTCTGTATCTCTATGTGCTAGCACTGTGTACACTGCATCTCCCGATGAATGGTGGGCTATATGTCCTAGCCCAATCCCTTAGAAAACCAGAAAATAAACTTTCCTTGTGGCACCAAATAATGTGTCTCCGTTACTCACAGGCACTCACGCTTGTTGCCTACCACATTTTTTTCCCACTTCAAATTATTTTCAAGTTTCCACCGTGGCCATTGATGTCACAATGAACTGTCCTAGCTGAAGGAACAGTACTACACTCTCTGCTCCACCTTTAGATGGTCAATCACAGCCATGAACATGCCTCGTTCAAATTTTCTAAATAAATCTTGGCATATGGCAACAGTTTTATGGTTGTATACCCACAGCCTATACTCCAGCCCAGTAGGGAGTAAATTTCATTATATATATTCTAAAGAATAACTTTAAAAAGGCTACATCGATTTACACAATCTCATCACTAACATGGTCTTTATGCTCCTATGCAATCACTGTCCAATTGCCGCCCCTCAACAACGAAGGTCCAGATGCTAACAGGCTTTGTTACAGAGACGCAGCAAAAACGTTGATACCATATAATACTTATACCGTTAACCACCACCAAACTCGGCCTAACAGTATCTGACACAAAGTTGACATCTTGTTAGACTTACCACACTTACCTTAACAGTATTTGACACAAAGTTGAAACCATGAACGAGTTGCCACTCTCAGCCCTACAGTATCTGACGCAAAATTAACACCATGTAAGACTTACCATATATGTAATGAAGTTGAAATTTTATTTGAAAATGACCAAAAATAATAGAATTTAAAAAAAACAAATTTCTTGGAATTCGTGAAAAGTCTCAAATATACCAGATAATCTTTAAAGTAGGTGAAATCATTGCTTGGAGAAATTCCGAGAATAAAAATTAATTTAATAATTTATTACAGTTACTGTAGTTAGTTTTTATATATAAGCTTTGGGTAGAGCTCCCTTTTAACTTGGCTCATATATAAATAAGTTAAGGGGTTAAGTTACAAACCCAAAATAGTCTTTTCTCCATTTATTGATAAACTGTAAGCTGTGAGTGTTAGTTAAGGACAAGGCTCAGCTTGACTGAGTTAAGTCGCCCGTCCGATTCTCGTGAGACTCAAGTGAAGACTGGTGCTCGTGAGGGTAGGTCCCTGTGAGGAAGGGGCCTCTGAAGTAGAAGCCGGGCTAACCCTACATTCGGCCTACTGATAGAGGAATTTCCCCTCACGAGAACAGCACATGGCAACTCACAGCTTATGGAAAATTACCGTGGGTGATTGTATTATATAAACGAAATGTATTAACCCAAATTTATATAATTGTTATTGCCATGAGACAAGGGCTAATACATTGCTCGGTCACCACCTACCAAGCTTCTGCGAGGAATTACCTTCTCACAGAGAAAAAAAAACTATACATAAACCTATCCACGTTACATATATATGTGTGAAAACACTAAACTGAAGCAACTGCAACCTGGGGTTCAGCAGTTACTAGGGTCCTAACCTTAAGTGCCTTACAGAAAGTATATTATGTACAATGGTAAATTGAAATGATATTGATCTATAGGAGCAAAAAAAAAAAAAATCTTACTGCCAATATTACACAATAGTGGAAATAAATAAACTGGGTACAACAAATCCTGTGAAAAATAAATTAAAATAGCAGTTTATCTTCTATATTAGTAAAATGTGACTCTTTCAGATAAGAAATAAACTTTAATTTATCTAAACATAAGATTGCATTCCCTGAGTCAAAATAGAAACTTGGTACGATGGAATGAAATCCAAAGTGAGATTTAAATTCAATGCAAAATGATGATGAGAAGGCAAGGTTTTCAACGAACTACAGGTTATGGCACAGTAATCAGGAGCCTTATAATAACTTTTCCCAATAAACTGGTTATCACCATCTTGGCATCGCAGTGACGTTAGATATTTCAGGGAAGAAAGAAAGAAAAAATAATATATATAGATGTATACTGAACAATATGTAGATGCGCATGAAACACAGTTTTCCTGGAAAATCTGTGTATAGTTACATTGTTTCAGCGCTGTGCGAACGTTAGTTTGTATGATCGCCAATTCGCATATTCCGTCTGCAGCAAAATTAACGCGCACACATACAGTAGGCTGGGCATATGTGTAAATGTATACATGACGACTTACACAGTGATCATACCCTAAGATCATCCGCTTCTAACATGCATTAATTTGCTTTGCACTAGCATAGTTACGAGGATGAGGAAAGCATATTGCTTGAGAGTTGACTCTAACAGAAGGATATACTATTCTACCTCTTCGTCTGCAAAAATTAGAGTTAACAGATAACTCGTCTTGGCTATTTGTAAGGCTTCAAGAAGAATTTTCACATACACATGCTGTGCATCCACTCGTCCTAACCCTGCATCAACCATAATTGCAATTAGTTCGTTTTTGTTAATTGATATAGCTGGAGCTGAAGTTTTTGCAGCACGCATATATATATATATATATATATATATATATATATATATATATATATATATATATATATATATATATATATATATATAATATATATATATATATATATATATATATATATATATATATATATATACATATATATATATGAATATATATATATATATATATATATATATATATATATATATATATATATATATATATATATATAGATATATAGATATATATGCTGATAACCACAAGGAAAGAAGAAAGCACCCCTGAAGATGTGAATTACACGAAAGCGCTTGGGAACTTCGTGTTTTCTTCTTTCCTTGTGGTTATCAGCATATACCTAGATCACGCGCACCTACAGTGATTTACTTGTATATATATATATATATATATATATATATATATATATATATATATTATATTATGTTATATTATTTTATATTATATATATATATAATATAATATAATATATATATATATATATATATATATATATATATATATATATATATATATTATATTATATTATATTATATTATATATATATATATATATATATATATATATATATATATATATATATATATATATATATATATATATATATATATGCTGATAACCACAAGGAAAGAATAAAAGACGAAGTTCTCAAGCGCTTTCGTGTAATTCACATCTTCAGGGGTGAGTACAGACTAGAGAGAAGTACAAAACAAGATGTATATATACAGAGGAGGGTGAGACCAGGTCCACAATGGTCAGGTATTAGGTAATGACCCTACTAATCTTTAAATAGCACCGCAACGGTCGGTAGTCAGGTCAAATGGTAAGGTGACCTAACCTTCTCACCAGATTTCAAATCTTCTTAATTCCAAAATTGTCCAGTTTGTACATGCTTACTCAAATTCATGTTGAATGCTTCGAAATGTTCATGTTCAATGAGACTAGATTCTATGATGTTCCTAAAACTGTATCTTGCTCTTGTGAGACCACACATGGATAAAGCAGTTCAGTTCTGGTCACCGTATTACAGAATGGATATAGAATCCTTGGAAAGAATTCAGAGGAGAATGACAAGACTAATCCCGGGCAATAGGAACCTTGAGTATAGAGACAGGTTAAAGCATCTTAATTTGCACTCCCTTGAGAGACGTAGAGCGAGGGGCGACCTGATAGAGGTGTATAAGTGGAAGGCAGGGCTAAACAAAGGGGACATTACAAAGGTACTCAAATTATCCAACCAGGAGCGAACTCCTAACAATGGTTTTAAATTAGACAAATTTAGATTTAGGGGTGAAATAGGTAAACACTGGTTTGGAAACAGAGTAGTGGATGAATGGAACAAATTACCAAATATCATCATTAAATCGAATACGCTGAATTGCTTCAAACATAGGTTGGGTGCTCATATGAACAATAGGGGTTGGGTGCAAACGGGACTGCCCAGTATGGGCCAATAGGCCCGCTGCAGTTTCCTCCATTCTTATGTTCTTATGTACTGTCAATTGAATTACAAGGTAATATTGAGGAGGCATTATCCCAGTCAATGCAATGCTTGTTATCCTTCAAATGAACAAACAGAGCATTGGATTCCTGGCCTGTCCTAACACTATATTTATGTTGTTTAAGTCTAGTTACAAGATCTTTACCTGTCTAGCCTAAGTAAAACATATTACATTCCTTGCAAGGAACTATATAAATGCAACCAATTGTGTTGTTGGGGGAGTTCTTGATTAACATTTGTTTAACAGTGCATGAGTTTTTAAATGCCACATTGACGTTCCAGGTTTTTAGTTGTAAAGGAATGTGTGAGAAATTTTTGTGAAATGGTAATATTAAGATATTCTTATGATCATGGGTGGGCTTGGGATCAGTTCTATAAAAAGTTTTCTTTGTAATGTTCAGGCATTTGTCTATGAAAGATCTAGGGTATTTAAGGTTTGAGCCAATATTATAGATATATTTATATTCCTCATCAATGAATTTCGGACTGCAAATTCTCAAAGCACGTAAAAACATTGTTGAAAATACTGACTGTTTGACTCTATTATGGTGGGCAGAATAATAATGAATGTATGAACACACATTAGTTGATTTTCTATAAATACTGAACTTAAAAGTGTTTCCTATTCTGTGTATCAGACAGTCTAGGAATGGCAATTTACAGTCTTGCTCTAATTCCACAGTGAATTTGATCGAGGGGGCTAAGTTGTTAAGTTGTGGCAGGAAAGCTTTTAGGTCCTCATTACATGGCCAGAGACATAATACATCATCAACATATCTAAACCAGACTGCTGAAGGTGGTAAAATATTACTTAATAGTTTCTTTTCAAAGAATTCCATATATAGGTTGCTTAATACAGGTGAGAGTGGATTACCCATTGCCATACCAAATTTTTGAGCATAATATTCTCCATTGAATTCAAATTTACAATCCTTAATACATAGTTTGATGAGTTCGATGAAGTCGTCTTTCAAGACGGGCAATGAAATATTATCCAGGGAATCTATGAGGAACTCTAGTAAATCATCAATTGGTACCTTTGGAAAGAGTGATGTTACATCAAAACTGACCAGTTTATAATCATAATTAATGTGTAAGTTATTGAGTTCATCAACCAAATCTCTGGCCATGTAATGAGACACACTGTAAAATTTAGACACTTATATTCCCTCCAACACTACAACCACAATCAAATAATGGTACACCAATATGCGCACCTCCTAACCTGAACTTAAAACACTACTCTGGGGAATAAAAGTTATACATGATATTGAAATTTTTAGAAACTCAGACAATGCCTCATTAGACAACAATAAATTTAAAGTATTAAGAAATGTTGCTTGCACACACGAAACAGGCCTGAAGGGCTTTCAACAAAATAATATCAACCACTGAAAAAATGGTATAAAAAATAAAAATTAATAACTCTACAATGAATAGGCCTTAAGGGCACTCAACAAAATTATATCATCCCAACAGATGCACACTTCCTAACCTAACTTAAACACAACTCTGGGGAACAAGGGTTATACCTGAGATAGGAATTATAAAGAAAAATTAAATGCATTAAAGGAATTAAATCGCAGTATCACTCTGGTTTCACTTAGTGACACAAACATTCAAAAAACAATACTATCAAAATCATTTAAGAACGATTACTACACACGTCAAGATAATATCAGTAACTGAAAAAATGGTACTAACTACACTCAAAAATATTGTCACAATTATTAAGATGTTACTGGAACCACCAGTACCCGAGAACCATGCTCCACCCAACTCAACATACACCCGTAATAAGGGAGATAAAATGTTTCTCTAGGTATCCCCTAGACCAGGGTCACCAAGCTTTTTTCACAGTGGGCCGGATAACTGAAAGAATGACGAGCGCAGGAAGCATAATCATTCTGTTCAATACTTGCAAGCCAGAACGAAAGCTCTGGTAACGTCAGAGCGTAGGCGGACCTACCACGAGCAGGGAAAGACTTGGGATCGGGCCCGCGGCCCGTAGTTTGGTGACCCCTGCCCTAGACTCCTGACCATGAATTTGCTCAGATAGTCTCAGTGTACTCTCAGTGCGTCCATGGGCGGGAAGAGAGAACGCCGGTAGGTGACCATGGCCAGTAGGTAATACGTCTAGCTGACCGAGGGCACGTGGTGTTGTGCACCCACGTGGTAAGAACTGATCACCCAATGCTGATGCTGGTCCCGTGTCGTTTTAGTTGTTGGGAGCACTCGTTCACTCAAGAGATCCTTTGCTACCCAGCTAACCAGTGACAAGCCTGCACTGATCGTTCCAACGGCGACAATCGCCAATCCTCAATCATCAACGGCAGTCTCAAACGGCAGTCAATCTCTTGCAGTCGAGTGGGCTCTGACGGAAACCCTGAAATTAACTCACTGTTAGCTCTTAATAACTTTATCATTGCCTTATCTAACCCCTATCTGAGATGGAAAGAGACTTACTTGTTGTACTGCAATAGCCCAACACAGGTGACTAGACCACGTGACTGTTTTTGTGGACGGACGCGCAGGGACGTCCTGTCTGTCCAATCTCTTTCGCGTGACTGAGGACCAACCAGCCTCGCGTCTCCCCAAGGTGTTAGCTTAGGCCTACGTGACATATTTTCCGCCTACTAATAACTTTCTTGGGACACCCGTAACATTCAGACTGATAAACGATCTATAACAATTTCAAATTCAATAATAGTCCCTTAACTTCATGAATCGCATCATTATTAATTCGGTAAACTACATTTAATATCGTATAGGCCTAGTTCCAAAACCTCTCACTACGTGCAGGAGCGCTCTCTTGCCTCAGACGACCTTGAACTCAGCATCGCCAATGTCGTGGTGTGTGAATTTACACTGAAATTTCTGAATATTACATATAAATTATATATATATATATATATATATATATATATATATATATATATATATATATATATATATATATAAATATATATATATATATATAAAAGTAAGTACCCCTAAGATTTTATCCGTTTCACGAAATATATTGCGATTCATGTGACCCCTGTTTAACTAGCTTTGGAAATAGGTTTATTGTTTTGAAAGTGCACTGTCCATTCTGAGTAACGTCGTTAATAAACAAAAAACTGTTATGATTAGTTCTCAGTTCCCTTGTGTATGGAGTAGAGAATGTCTTCGTAAGTGTCTTGGTGGTATGCAGTGATACAGTGATCCATTAGTAATAACGTAACCATACCCAGTGTCCTCCTCCTTAGTCTCCCCTCATCCTCCCATCGTATCCAATGGTGAGGGAGTGACCACAGGCAAATCCCCACCACCCTCAACCACAACAACCATCGTGAACAGCCCGTCAGGTTCTATGTCTAAAGTTGTATGTAATATTAAAATAAATGTGATAACTGCCAATGAGAACAACTCTGGTATCGAATTTGTGTGGATTCCGTCCCATGTTTGAATTAGATATCATGACCGTCCTGATAGATTGGCCAATGAGGCATGTAAGAAAGTGTTGACCGTGACCTTGGCCTGTCCATTGCTGTACTTAAAAACATTCATGTCTGAATCATGAACTTTGATCTAGAAGAATTGAGAAATGCAGAGAGACCTGGCAGTTGTAGCATTAGTAAATGTGACAAATTTTGTGATGAGAGGTACCGGTATGGCCAGCATAAGGACAGAACCAGACAATGTGATGTAGTCGTGGCCAGAATTAGGCTAGGATACAAACACATCTGGCAAGTTAGTAACGTTGTACCCATACCGGAACGCTCCCTTTGTTAAACTTAAAAAAAAAAAAACCATCTCCTCCCCCTCTCTCTCTCGCTCCTCTCACCCACACCTTCCTCCCGCCTCACACACCTCCAACTCACGAGTATACAGAGTTATTTTTTTTAGTTTGACAAATTTATTGACAAAGCTTGGAGTAGAGTTTGCCTATTCAGGTTTTGACACTGAGGGTGGTATCACTTCTCACTGCCACGCAGGACAGAGGTTCATACACAAAGATATACATCATATTTGACTTTGAATGTTTTTAAGTACAGCATTGGACAGACCAAGGTCACAGTCAACATTTTCTTTCTTACATGCCTCATTGGCCAGTCTGTAAAGGCCTGGGACTTAGGGATAGAAATCCCTTGCCAGCCTAATCAGGATCTTATAAGAGGAAAGTCAAGAACCATGGTTTTCTGAGGGATAACAAACAACCGTTCGAGATTGACATCTCTTTACTATGAAAATAAAACAAAACTCTGACACCACTCACACAAACATCAAATAACAATTACAGGAGTCAAACAATTAAGGGAAACAACAATTAACGGGAGTCAAACACTTACTGGAGTCAACGATTAATGAAATCAAACACTTAAGATAATCAAACAATTACGGGAGTCAAACAATTAATGGAGTTAACAATTAAGGGAATCAAATAATGAACAGATATTTCCTGCGTCGGCGGCCCTGGGGAAGGTTCTGGAAAGCAGTGATCCACTCTCAGGGGTAAGGTCCAGGCAGCTTCCTCACTTGGTGTCGGCGTTGGCGGGCGAGGTCTTGCCACCCAGGAGAGACGGTGGAGAGGGTGTGAAGGAAGCTGGCGTTGACGTGGCAGCCGCGGTAGTAGCTGGAGAAGGTGACCGGAGGTTGACAGTCGAAAAGTGAAGGTCTGGGGAACAGCCCACGAGTCTGCTCTGTGTGTCAAGGCAGCAGTCACGTTCTTACCTCCGTCTACCTCCCCCCCCCTTGTGGGGTACGCGAACAAGCAAGCGGGCGGCGAACAACCATCCTGCTTGTTACCGCCCTTACACAGCTCCTCCAACAAAAATCTACTGTAAGGTAGATTAAAACTTAAGATTAGTACACAAAGCATAATCATCCTACAACAAACGTTTAAATACACATAGGAAAATAAAGAATGGTCACATCAAAAGAATAAGTGGTAACTTGATGTCCAAATAGTAATGCCATATCAAGGAACTGCACGTGGGATCCACTTCAAACCAGGTTTAAGTTTGGGCCTATCTCCAGTCGTAGAGGATTCTTCTATCCAGTCCGGTGTTATCAGTAAATGGCAACCGAGATCATCCGAGTCTGGCGCCTGAACTTCACAGGAACTCTTGCAGGGTAGTGCTTCGACTGACTCCAGCTTGGGAAAGTCGTCAAGGACAAAGCAATGTGGGTCCTGCAATTGTATTTCCTTAACAAATTAGCCTGATATAATTTAGGCTTCTTAGTGGAAGGGGGTGAGAACGGTCCAACAAAATCTATGGCTACCCGAGAAAATGGTTCTGTAATGATGGGTAAGGGTTCAAGTGGAACAGGACGGACTCTGCCCTTGGCGGATATACGGGGGCACTGATCATAACTCCAACAAAAAGCTCAAATATCCACTCCCATACCTGGCCAGTAAAACTGATCAGTATCCTTCCTATAAGTTTTCCAAAGAGAACAGTGTCTTGCTAGAGGGCTCTCGTGAGCAACAGAGAGAAAGTTACTACTACAATCAGAAGGGACAACAAGTAAAAACTGACCTACTTTGGCTGGTCGATTGGATGACACACAAGACCTGTGTAACAGACCATTAACACAAACAAACTTGTAAACAGACCCACCTCTAGCCTGATCCTCCTCCCCGGAAGTCACCTTCTCCCTTACCCGCGTCAGAGTGGTACACGAGGCTTGAAGCTTGTAGAACTCCTTGGGCGTCACAGTCAGTGGCAACAAATTTGGCAGAATCAGGGGATGCAGTCGTTTCACCTACGCCGACCGTGTCTCCACAGCTTGGACCTTTGCTGGAGGTGAGGTGGCGTGTGAGGGTAGCGAGGCGACGTCGGCAGGTGGCGAGGCGACGCCGGCAGGTGGCGAGGCGACTGGCGCTGGTGTCAAGGAGACTGGAGCTGGTGGCGAGGAGAGTTTTAAAGGTTCCGGGTCGTTAGGGTCACGAACTGTGGGAACATTACCAATGAGAACACTAGCGAATTTAATGGGAGCTCTTACCACATTAGACCAACCAGTGAAATAGGGGCAACACAGGTAACACCTAACAACACGACCTAAATATTCGGCGACACTAACCTTCGAGCAGCTGGAGACGTCAGCGTCAGGCAGGGCTTCCTCAGAGACAATAATGCATGAGCAACCGGTGTCCCTGATGATAGTAGATGCCCAAGACCCATTTATTGTTCCACTGACACAATAACGGGGGCAGCTCCTGCCTTCCAAACAGAATCCGACCTTGTAGCTGGGCTGATGAATGTCGGTAGACTTGAAGGTGCAGGGATTCCTGGGACAGCGAGAACGAATGTGCCCTTTTTCTCCGCAGTTGTGGCACCGCACAGCTGGTGAACTACTCTTCCCTACTCCTGTGAATGGTTCCTCGGAGGACGGAGGCTTCGTGTTCTTCACTACAGGAGGGGAAAACTTAGGGTAGGCGTTGTGAGCGGATGCCCAGTTGTCAGCAAGTTCTATAGCTTCTCCAAGCGTCGCTGGCCGGTGTTCCTTTATGAAAATTCTTAAGTCTGGAGGTAGAGAAGACAAAAACTGATCTAATATCATGAAGTTACCGAGAGACACAAAGGTTTCCTCAACCTCTGACGCCTCTAGCCATTGATGAAAAGAACGACCCAGGTGGATCGAAAACTGCCGGTATGTTTCTCCTGCTCTAATTTTCGTTCTGTGGAAATCAACACAAAATAGTTTGCTTCAACAAAGAGTAATCTCTAGTGATGTCGGCAGACAGGTACGTATAAATCTCTACCGGTTTACTACTCAGTAGGCTACCTAACCTTACAGCATAGCTATCTTGGTCCACACCAAGCAGCTCAGCTACCCGTTCAAACCTAACAAGGTAGGAGGCGATGTCTTCTCCTTCACTATAAACAGGCAAACTGAGTTTTACCATATTATCTTGTATAGGGCCAGAGGATTCTTGTCTACTCGAAGCATTAATCCTAGCTAGTTCTAGGTCTTTTTCTGCCTGCAACTTAGCTAATTCGAACTCTCTTTCTTCTTCGATGTTACGTTCTCTCTCTCTCTCTCTCTCTCTCTCTCTCTCTCTCTCTCTCTCTCTCTCTGTTGCGTTCATCTCTCTCTCGGCAGTCTGTTGGGTGACCACATACTGACCAACCTCAGTACCTGTCAGACCCAGGGCCACCGCTTGACCTTTCAATTCCTCAAAACTAGACATACTGATACGAAAGGCCAGGAGCAAAAATTACATACTAACAATTTTACCCGCAACTAGCCAAAAGTAACTACTTAGTGGCTCAATCAAACCATTAAACAATTTCTTCTCTTTACTGCAAAAGTATACAGTAATGGGGAGAACATAATATATTCTCTACCTTTACCAACAGTGTATCTGTTGGGTGACTGTTACCATTGTATAACAACTACTTGTGCAGCTGTTATGTATTTAACAACCTTCCTGGGTTGTCACCACTTGTAACCATCACTTGTGAAACATATTACCTTATATACTAGACGAACTAAAATATATATAAAAGTTTATTGGGTCTTCAGTAACAAAATTCAAAAGGTTCCTTTTGTGTATTTATCATAAAAGGTTTCTATGTACACTTTCAAAAAGGATTATCACCATAACTTAATCACTGTACAGGTGTAGCTGTGAGTGTTAAATGAGGAAGGCGGCTATCTTAAAGTAGCTCTTTTAAATACGTCCGAGTGCTGTGAGAGTGGGAGTAATCCTGAGTAGGGACCCTCGAGGGAGAATGGAAATATATCCGACGTCCTGCCTCGAGGAAAGACGGAACACCTCAATGATGGCTCTAAATAACGTCTTCCTTTCGTCAGGGTTATCAAACTACTGCCTGCAATAGGTGGCCAGAGAGCCGGTTACTTATTCCTTAGCTCAGCACTAAATAACGTGACTTCCCGTGGACAACCTTATCACGTGCTATGAACATGAACTTCATAGCTTGTGGACAGTTACAGGGGGTGATAGTTATACAATTTAATGTAATTAACCCACTTTTATATAAATACTTCTGCCGATAAGACAGAGGCTAATACACACTTAAATTATCCCTGACATAGATTGCTACCCCGCCTCCTTTCCTAATCCGTTTATAAGTATGAAATAATTTGTAACCCTTAATATGGTATTCGACAGGAAACTCACGTGAGTCTAAGTTTATCCCTGTATATCGATTTTTTCGGTCCATACCAGCGCCCTGACTTCGTCCATTTTATTTCCCATACTTCTACTGTTTGCATAGTAGACATTTAAGTTAGTCGTGATCTGAGTCCTCTCCTTTGTCGCGTTTAGGTTTTAAATCCCTGCCTAATTTAGCTTTGTCATCATTCCTTGCACTATTTCCCTGTAACCTTTTGTTTTGTTTACCCACACCCACTGCAGTCTCCTCGATCCCCGTGCTCACATGTTCCCCTTGCCTATCACATTAGAAATTTAACCTTGATAGGTCAAATGTTTAGTTCACACTATCCATAAAATTTCCATATCTAAAAAAAAAATCATCATAACTCAGACACTGCTGGATAAAAAGCTCATTTAATTTAACATGGGTTTTCTTTGTAGGACCCAGTTTTAGTCGTAGATTTTGGGCGAGGTCTGCCATGCCATGTTTGAAAAAAATACCGATGAACTCTTCAGCTTTGATGTGTAACTGTATTGTACACACAACTTTGATACTAACAATTTCAGAAATATATGTAACAGTGTTATTATCTGTAACTTCGTCCTCATCCCAGATTCACAATACATTCCTAGTTCTTAATAACCCTGAAATTATCTGTAGGGGTAATTCAATTAATTAATTTTTAATTTAATTTTGCCACTTACAGCGGCTAGTTATTTCGCAAAAGGAATACAAAATAGAAGTCACAAGGAGTCTGTAAAACAGTCCCCAGTCGTCGGGTTATTATGGCATTGAACGCTACATAGTATTTCAAATGCATCCATTGTTTATTTCTGTACATAGAGGCGCCTTATTCGTAACTGCGTGAGTACAGTAGTGTGAGGCAATATGTCTGGCCGTGCACTTTGTTATTCACATTTGCGTGAAAGGTATTCAAGCACATTATGTATTTATTTCTATACATGGGAAATGATATAGCTACCGAGTGCAAAAAAAATGGATACAATCTTATTATGTTGGCTATATTACCACTAGAGATAAAAGTGTTGCACCATTTCACACACAGTGTGCTTGGATCTGTCCCTAAAAAGTTCTATCTCCATGTCAAGGCCATATAGGAACTTTGATGGTGGACTGGCATACCAATTTCTTCGGAGGTGCCAAAGGAAAATTGTCCATTTAAATATAAATCTGATTACAATATTATCACACACACAAGAAAATTTAAGAAATTAACCAGGGAAATATCACCATTCGCTGACATCGAACATCAGATCGTACACATAACAGCTCCGCCAACGCGCTGTTAGAAGTGGTATAGGGAGACGAGAGGTCGACTGGACTCTGGAGTATAGTGAAGCTCCCGCTCCCCCGAGCAGTATACTCAAGGGTTGGTGTTAGTAGACTGAAGTCGTCCCTGAACTGGGATACAGTAAACTCTGGTCTGCTGGCCTCTGCAAGTCCCCACGACTGGGTAGGTCTAGTCTTACATGTAGCCCCTCCCTGGATGACAAGGACTGACGAACACTGATGAGGACACCTTTGACGCCCGGCCCTTGATGTGGGTAGAGTCCTCCTAAACAATGTATTTACATAGCCATAATATTCCGGTAAAATCATAAAGAAATAAACTTAGTACCAAACATTAAGTACTAATTACACCTGACATATTGAACGTTAATTCATAATAGAAAAATATCAACAATAAACATAGCAGAAATGAGTCACAAAACAACAAAACATAAACAAATTCCAAAAGAACATGACATAAACAAATCAATAATATAAGTGGGTGGATCTCTTACCGATGCGCCCTGGCTGAGCGAAAGAAGTCTTGTGACCACTGACCAACCTACTCGCCTTCCAGCACACATCATCTTTGTTCAGGGTTCATAACACCTCGAACACTTTGAATGAATCATCGAGATCCCGACATTTTTGAAGCTGTACGAGGCTCATTAGCGCACCAAATGAAACGAACCCCTGTGAATGAGTAGCCCAACACTTTAAATAGCCCTAAGCAAATATACCTAAACCACACCATCACCAGTTTCCCTCACACTCCACACACTCAAGAACGTGTGGCCATATGTTTGACCACACACTTTACATTTAGTTTCGTTCACATCTGCTTGATTGATATTTTACCAGAGGTACCCAAATCCTTATATTAGTCTAGCGGTTACAACATCTAATGATCTTGTTACTTGCTCCATATACATGTTTCACTTGGTGCATATCACCATGGTAAACAATGGATTGACAATTTCCTGTTTGCACTTGTCTGCTTGCGTCAAATTCATCAGCAAGTTCTTTCCTGATTACAGTTTTAAGTGTCTTTTTGACAGACCCAGATTGTATTCAACAGTGTCTTTGTTGGACGCGAGTTTGACGAGGGCATCAACTCTGTCATGTTCTCTGAGGTTTATGTGAGAGGGGACTGCCCCAACAGATTAATCTTGACACCCCGGTCAATAAGGTACTCATATTTGTATCTGGCTTCAGACAAGTTGTGAGGATAATCAGTGATGATGAGACTGTCAGCGACAGTAGTTTCAACGTACACCTTGTCACATAACAGTTCGAACAGTTCAACGAAATAAAGGACAGTTTACCTATGGCTCTTACGTTATAGCTCATCCTTTGATATTCCCTTGTAATGAATTGACGCTGTAACATAATAGTTTGACAGATGATTTCCTCACAACATTATTGACGAAGCACTAAGGATATTGACAATGACAATAAAGGATTAGATAGTTTTACACATATATTTGACAATTAACATAAGCTTTGAATGGCATATACAGTAGTGCATGTTTATAAACGATGTATACAGAAACTCAACATTTAATTAATTCATCAAAACCAAGGTCCTTTTACATTACAAAGCTGCAGACGGGTCATTAGCAATGATGATTTCAGTCTCAGATGTCCACTCGTGCAATACACCTCCGTAAGTATGTCTGAGAGTGCTGGCATCAATATGGGGACTGCTGTCCTCAGTACCTGTAGGAGAAGTCTCTCTCGATACATCCCTAAGGTGACCCCATTTCGACATGCAGCACGTGCATCGCAATGTTAGGCTATGTCGTTCAGTTGTCGTTTCACAGTGGGTTTCAGTACTGAGAAGCATTTCTAAATAGGATTTAGGAAAGGTGAGTGTGGAGGAAGCTTCTTGATGACACGATCCTCAAATTCCTGTTCAATTCCTGCAGGACATGGTGCATTATCCATTAAAATCACAGCAGCCTCAGGACCTAGCACAGAATCCGGCGAGGTCATGAAGTTTTTGAATACTTCCTTGGTCACAGATGTTATATGAATTTCATAATAGAATAGGCCTGCCAGATTGGAGATAGCTACTATCAATGTCACATTACTGCCAAGCTGTCCTACAACGATCCTGTTGACGAATTGTCCCCGTGGAACTCGGCCGTAGGTCCTATACGTATACAGGTTGTAGCCGGCTTCATCTACGTACACACGTTGTTAATGAATGCCATCCTCATACATGTACTGAGCAAACGCTACACAAGCGGCTTTCACGCCCTCTGAATTGCGATTAGCCTGTACATTGTTTACCTATTTCAGGGTTATATGCTCGCCACCCAAAGCCCTTGAAACAGTCATGTTGCATACATGTGGCTTGTCCGGAAATGTTTGCCGAAGTGTATGGTAAAAATCTCTAATGGTGATCGTTGGTGTAGCCTCAACAAGCATCACCAAAAAGTCCTTCGCCTCGTCATCCAGCACAGGTGGTCGTCGGCCCCGTCTTTCTCCTCTCTCCACAAACGTGTGAATTATTTCATAAGCTGTGGTTCTTGGAATTCGTAGCTCGGCAGTAGTGTCCAGAAAATCCTCTCCAGCTTCATATTGAGTAATTATTATATTGCGATCTTCATCTGACACCCGGCGATATCATCTGCGAGGCATAGCAGGGTGCTTCCGAAGTGTGCCAGACCTAGTATGTACTGTACTCCTCGAGTGGGTGTCTCGGGACTGATACCGATCTACAGATAGCACAACAGGTCACCTCGTTTTTATTGCTTCACTGAATCTCCGGTACATACCGCTGCTTCGATTGATGTTTCATGGTTTCGGGTGGTCAACCCCTCTGTGTAAAATGACCGCCCCCTGTGTAAAATGACCGGCCCCTGTGTAAAATGACCGGCCCCTGTGTAAAATGCACCAAGAGGTATGATAGTTGTTATGTTGTTTGTCAATTTGCCGTCTGTTTGTCAACTCTTATGGTGGTATGTCATTCTCCAATTATTACATTCTCAAACTATATGCAGACTGTCGGTTTATTGTTCACGTCTATCAATTTCACAACTTTATGTCAATCATTTCCGTTAGCATGAACGAAGTTATATTAGAATGTCATTCAATATATGTTCTGACATTCGGTTATATAACAATGTCTCAACGTAAATGTAAAAAAGGTGTATTAAATGGCTGTGAACAGGGCAGCTAATTTGGTTTGTAGAGTGGATTCCCAGTTGTTAATTCAAACTTCGTTCTCAGTTGTATTACCGTTAGGGGTGAGTTACAACGAAAGTACTTCCAGCCCTCCCACAGTCAGTGTTAAGAGATCCATCAGTGTAGATGGTCTGTGTGATGTTTTCATCAGTCTGTAGAGTGTACATTTGTTCAAGCGCTCTCATTTTGGCAGTGTGTTGGAGATAAAAACTTTGCGTAATTAATCTTTTAGGCGTGTATATCGGTATTGTGATATCGAAGGGAACTGTCCGCCAGGGTGGTAGAAAGCGATATTGTGTCTCAACTTTGTACAGATGGTCTAGTCCAAACATCTTCATATGTGTAGCTGTAGTTTGGCTCCATTTAGATTTCCCAGTCCTATGACTCATATATTCTCGCAATTTTAAGGAAACAATGTTGATAGGATCACCAGGCAAAAACCTCAGGGCAATCACGAGGTTAATTTAAACTATCCTATCTTTGATACTGGGTATACTTAGTTCTTTCTCATTTAAGTACTTTAGTGCTCATGGGACAGCCTAGGATAATTTTGAGGGGTTTATTTATCATTTTTTCGAGTTTGTCAATAACTTTCCCGTCACGAAGGACCAGGGTTGGTGCGTGGTAATCTATCAGAGATCTTATATAGCCTAGGTACATTGTTTCAACAATTCTAATATTAGCACCATAATATGGGCTGTACCCAGTTACACTTCTAAGAGGTTTCAGTCTGTCAGTAAAATGGCGGGTTAGCTGTTGTATGGCAAGTAATGTAAAGTTACAGTAAGGAAATGTGTTCCTACACCGGCTGTGATAACCCTTGTCTCCAACGGCCAACCTATATGACCCATAGCAAACCTATTCATCAAACATATCCGTCGTTACACGACCAATACTTGTTCATTCATAAATAGTGATACTACAACTGTGATGGTGATGTTTGGAGACAGTTTACCACAGGGGGTGTTCTGATCACATTTCCGCAACAGTACAAGGGATGGAGACACCAAGATATTTAAAAGAAGAGACATACGCCCGTATTATTAAACAAACCTTCCCTTGAAGAGGGTCGTCGTGTTTCAACCCAAGTTTTAAACTAAATGAGTCCTGAGGGACACCGCGGTACAGCACTTAACTGGGTGGTCTGTCGGTAAAATTTACTAATTCCAATATTATAAATTAATTTTATTAGAATAGTTAATTTTACCGCCCTACCACCCCGTTAAGTGTTGTACTGCGGTGTCCCTCAGGACTCATTTAGTTTAAAACTCGGGTTGAAACACGACGACCCTCTTCAAGGGAAGGTGTTGTTTAATAATAATACCTTAGCTTTCTCAGTGGAGATAATAAGACCAAGGTTCTCACAGGCTTCGTGTGTATGGTTCAGAGTGGTTTGCATTTCACGATTAGTCTTAGTATGTATAAGAATATCATCAGCATAGCTGATTGTGATATTTCTGGGGTTGTCTGGTATTGGACATAAAACAAAGTGGGACTAAGCACCCCACTTTAAGGGGTGCCAATTTGCATATCTTTAACTTCGTTTTAGTAACCCTGAAACAGTGCAGCAGCCATTCTGTTGGTGATGTAACAACTTATCCAGTTCACACAATATAAGTTGCCTGTAGGCAATATGAGAGTGCAGCTTTAGGTCTATAATTGTGGTGTATGTCATTCATAACCATGTAAAGTTCTCTGATTCTATATAAAAGTCTGCCAAGAACCATCCTAACAAGGGTTTTACACAGGCAGCTAGTTGGTGATATGGGACGAAAAGCATCAGGTTACAGCTTGGGTATTGGTACAACGCTACTGTTGGTCCATGATGTGGGTAGTTGGCCTTCGGAATGACTCATATTGTACGTGGCCAATGCCAATAATTAATTGCGTGGCACATGCCTTAGTAGTCTAATGATATTGTAGGTAATCCATCCTCACCAGGGGCAGTGGATCTACCCCTGGCGAGGGCAGCGTCAAGCTCCCACTCAATATATGGAAATCACACTCATCGTACTGTTTGCCCAGCATAAAGTAAATTAGATAACTTCTCTCTATAGACTTCGCAACAAGGAGTTCTCGAGTCCTTGTTGGTAACAAGTAATAGGTAGAGACTTGAGCCCACTTTGTTTTTAGCTTATTCGATATTTGCAGCGGGTTTGGATGGGAGGCGTTTCTACTATTTTTACCTATGATTGTTGAAGAAAGTGTGTTGGTTCAGGCTGTTGACATATATTTCTCATTCATCTTGTCTGAGTTCGTTTACACGTCCTCTGCCGGCAGAAAGGGAGGATTGATGCAGTTTTAGCATTTGCGGTGTTCTAACTTGTTTGTAACTCTTACTTACCCTCCTGACTATAGCCTTGAGTTTTTTTTTTCAGTTTAGGGTCATCATAGCACTGCTAGTGTCTGTTCTTATGATCCTGACCACGTTTTCTCCGTTTATTCGGTGGAGGCAGTGTTGGTGAAGAATTCATAAGTCCTACCTACAATATAATTATGGGACTTTGGTATTTGCTAGGCTTGTACTCCTTGTACCAGTTATAGTTGAAGTCTATGAACTTATATATAAGCTTTGGGTAGAGTTCCCTTTTAACTTGGCTTATATAAATATAAGTTGAGGGGTTAAGTTACAAACCCAAAATGGTCTTTTTCCATTTATTGGTAAAACTATATTGGTCACAGTCTATTAGTTGATGCACCGTAATTAACACTGTAAGCTGTGAGTGTTAGTGAAGGACAGGGCTCAGCTTGACTGAGTTAAGTCACCCTTCCGATTCTCGTGAGGCTCAAGTGAAGACTGGTGCTCGTGAGGAGAGGTGCCTGTGAAGAGAGGTGCCTCTGAAGGAGAGGCCGGACTAACCCTACATTCTTAAGGTCGGCCTACTGATAGAGGAATTTCCCCTCACGAGAACAGCACATGGCAACTCACAGCTTATGGAAAATTACCGTGGGGTGATTGTATTATATAAACTAAATGCATTAACCCAAATTTATGTAATTGTTATTGCCATGAGTCAGGGGCTAATACAAACTAGCTTTCATATTCTTGCTTGACACTGAGTCTACGTCTGTTGAGTTTACCGTCAGTGGGGGTGTCATTGGCTTTGATTGGTTTGTGATCAGACATAAGATCAGTGACCATATCAGAGCTATGCGTTGTGTATGATAAATTAAAACTAACGCACTTGTCTTGAGCCCTACGATAGATGTGTATTAGTTCATTATTACCTATAATTTGAGAAGCTTCATATGTGTTGAGAAGTGAGATAAATTCCCTACCAATGGTATTAGTGGTGGGGTCACCTAAATTCTTGTGTCTAGTATTCAGGTCACCAATGAGGACAATGGGTTCAGTGTGTACTAAGTCTGGGAGATCTGTGTATTGAAGCTGATCTGAGGGAGCATAAACGTTTCGCATGTTGAGTGTGAAGTTACCCAGATGGATAGTAATCTGATGGTGCTGAAAGTTGGAATTCTTTTTGGATGCAAGCGATACAGTTGGCTCCACTCCTGTGTTTATCACTTAGCATTGCCAATCCTCTCTCTCCCTGAGGTCTGAACCCCCGAACTCAGACGTGTGGATTCGAGGCATTCTCTAGAGAGAGGGAGGGACAGCGGAGGGGTGTTTCAGGGTAGTTGTTTTTCTATGAGGAAGAGACTGAGAACTAGAAGAGGGGTAAGGACGGAAAATGTATATGAGTTGGGAGAGATTACAATGCAGGATAATGCTTTGATAGTAATGTTCTAGCGCTAGCCAGATGAAAATGCTCAAGTTACAAGTAAATAAGAGGGGGTGAATTCATGTTCTAAGTAAGGTGTTTCTTTATAAAAGGGGGCATTTATGAGCAAATGGATTATGGATATGTATGTATGTATGTATTTTGTAGAAGCAGAAAAGTTTTGTTTAACTAATTGACTGCGAGATGGAACTATCCCAGCCGAATAATATCGTCTGTCGGTAATCAGAATAAAATAGACGAAACTGCATCGTAGTGAAGGATTAATTAGCACTCAAAACAATCAGGAAGTGAGCAACACTTATTTTATTCTGGCTACCGCCAGACGATTTTATTCAGCTGGGGAACTTCCATCTCGTAGTTAAGGGGTTAAACAAAACTTCGCTGCATCTGCAAGATTCAAACATAACCATAATCCATTTGGTCATAAATGCCCCGTCTTGGAAAGGAGCACCTAGAATATGAATTGATCCCCGTCTCATCCCATTGTAACTTTATTATTTTCATTTGGCAAACGCTAGAGGATTACGCTCAGCTGAGGAAACCCCGTCGGAATTGTAACGCGTTCTTCTGCATTGCTCTGAATTGTAATCTTCCCAACTGAGATATTGTACACTTTCTCTCCTCAACCCAAGTACTCTGTCTCTCCCCATTCCACACAGAAAGACACCTACCCCAGCACACCCTTCCCTTCTCCCTCCCACTTACTGGGTGGATGCTGCGAATTCAGAGTTCAGTGTTGGAGTTCAGACCTCAGGGAGAGAGAGGATAGGCAATGCTAAGTGGTGAACGCAGGAGTGAAGCCAATTGCACATGCGGAAGTGACTTCTCAACATACATCATAGATATGTGATTAGAATACATAATTGGGTATACTGGGTGAGGGCTTACCATTGGTTGTGACACAGTCACAACTTTGTGGCTGAGGTCAGGGTATCGTTGTCTGAGGGATGAGATATTCCAACTCCTCACCTTCACCTCTGTATATTTCTGACTAGTTTTAACCCTGGCTATTATGCACTATATTTGGAAAGACGTCGAAGACACTTTAAGATATCACATTTTCTGTCCCCAGTCCCCACCTTAGGCAGTACGAGCCCTAGTTTTTTAGAAACAATTCTGGAGCATATATTATTCAGCAAATTAAGTATTTTATCGGAAGATTCGCACTCAATTTTGTTGCAATCTACATCATCACAATTTTCTGTTATTATCTGTTCATCTTCCCTGCCTATGACCATAGGAGCCTCAGTAATACTGCTCCCAGTATCACTGTTTTCATCTGCTTAGACATAAGTTCCTGGTGGCTGTTGATTTTCTACATCAGGTATTGACATTTGAATGTCTTCTGTTTGATTGTAAACTTTCCATTGCTGCTTTATGTTTGTGGTGTTCTGTTTCTGTAGTGCATCGAAGAGACTCTTTAACATATCAGTTTCAGCTGTAGGTTGAGTTCTTCTATTTAATTTTTCTAATCTCTTCATTTCGTGTGTGTTCATGGGGTGTGTTGGCAGCTACATGTTGTATCAGTATGTCTGTGATGCCCTATGCGGATCATGTGTTGACTGCTGGTGATGATCCTGGAGTTGTTGTGGGGAGGGTGGCACAGGAGTTGACCATAGGGGGTTCCCTTGTAGCAGTTGTGTTTCTTGAGACTTGCCTGGGTGGTGGGTCAGGGCACTGAGGGGGTGTAGGAGCTTTACAGGAACCCCATTTGCTTTGCAGTTTACAGACCTCTGTTGAATGCTTCCCGTTGATTAACTTAATCTCTGTAAACCTGTGTTGCATGTTGACGTGAGTAGAGATCACACCACGGCTTAGTGGAGGGGCATACTCGGGCCACATGGCCCCAGTGTTGACACTTGTAACTCCTCCAGGTAGAAGGCTGACAGGGAGTTACCTTCAGAGTCCGATAGGCACCACGGACGCAAAGGATCTTGGGTGGGTCACCCGATCTAATACTATCTGCAATAATTTCGTTCTTGTCCGTGAGTCGCTTCGTCCTTTTAATGTTAGTACAGTTTTATTTTCTAGTAGTATTGGGGTCTGATACTCTCGTGCCCTATGATCAAGATGGTTTTCTTGCTCGATCGTTGGGATGGTTGTTTCATGGTTATTCTCTCTATGCTTTTGGTGAATAGTTCTCGCATGATTGCTTGGTCGTTTTTCAGCAAAACACGATTTTGTGTATTAACTTTGAGCTGAAAGCCAAAGTTTGGATGTCTCTCTTCCGCTTCGCTCAGTCATCGACATTTGACTTCAGGGAAGTTTAATCTTGCTCTCATGGGATGTTGAAGTTGTATTTGTTGGTTTCGAAGGTCCTCTGCCTTTACTGCCTCCCTCTTGTTTCTGAACTGAACTAGTTGAAAGTCATCCTCTCCATTGGTGTCAGCACCAAGGCCAACACCATAATCATCTAACTCACTCAGTGCCCCAGTTGGGTTTGGGGTGTGGATATGTGTGTGTCTTTGAAGTTGTTTAAGAACATAAGAACATAAGGATGGAGGAAACTGCAGCTGGCCTATTGGCCCATACTGGGCAGTCCCATATACACCCAACCCCTATCGCTCATATATCCAGCCATCCTATGTTTGAAGCTATCCAGCTTATTCTAGCTAATGATGATGTTTGGTAACTTGTTCCACTCATCCACTACTCTATTTCCAAACCTCCATTTATACACCAAGTTCATATCGCCCCTCACTCTACGTATCTCGAGAAAGTGCAAATTAAGATGCTTTAACCTGTCTCTGTACTCGGGGTTCCTAATGGCCGGGATTAGCCTTGTCATTCTCCTCTGAATTCTTTCTAGGGATTCTATGTCCATTCTGTAATACGTTGACCAGAATTGAACTGCGTAATCCAAGTGAAGTCTCACAAGCGCAAGAAATAATTTTATGATGACCATGATAGTCCTGTAACTAACACTCCTTTGTATGAACCCAAGTACTTTATTAGCGTTGTTTTGAGCAAATACACATTGTATACTTGGTTTAAGATTCCAACTTATCATTACTTCTAAATCTTTCTCACAGTTGGATTTCTCTATAACATCGTTGTTCATATAAAAGTTAACTTACTGGTAATTTTGAAATTCTGGCAATTCTCTGCACGAAAATGTCACCAGATAATTTTATCTACATAGTAGATAAAGGTCTAAGCCTCTACCAATACTTGTGGTCGACTGTACCAACTGTTCTGAAACTAGTGGACTACTTTGCATACCAAACCAAAATTCACATCGACCCCCATAGGTAACGATACTTTTTTGGGGGACTGTACACTCGCCACAAAAAGTACTCGAACTCTCTAAGGGTCATACAAATCACAAAACGAACGAAAAATCTGAACATTGCTTTCTGAGTTCGCTTTATTGCAAATTAAATTACTTTTTTCACCTGTAAATAAAATAAAGAGGAGCAACATACTGTATATTATTATGAAATATTGAGAGTCACTTTGCAACCAGGCATACCAACCATTCTGAGGTGACAAGAGCCATAGTGATCATTCTGAAATTTGTCGTACTCAACTGGTCGAGAAATTTTGTGGTGAGTGTACAACAATGTAAAGTCTTCAGGTATCAAATGACAGAACCTGCTTGCATTAGCATTTCATAGATTACTTCAAAGTCATATAACTTTGGATTTAGTAATTTGTTTTTTATATTAAGCAATTAATCAGCTGATCAGTAGAAAAGACGGCCAGTAAATTTTGATGTCTGATTACATGCCTTGTAGGAGGCAACTGTCCAAGTGTAATTCTCTTGCTGTGATGATACAACCAGTAACAGAGCTCATCCACTTTTTTTCAAGCCGATCTGCATTTTAGAACCTGTGCCTGGTTCAGCTTTTGCATATATAAGTTCGATGACTTGATCATTTGGAATTTTACCTAAATTATCAAAGTAATCTGCTGGTTGAGGTTTGACGGCAGCATATTTGGTACCACCTTTGCTTGCCACGTCACACCCTCTAAGGTTATACAGACAGGTAGAGCAGCACAGAGCTAATGGTGTTTCTCAACCAAAATATGAATAGGTATATAATTATCTTGCAGGGTCATTGACTCCTTCCGTGACCCAAGATTCTTTTAAACCATTGTGATGAAGGTTATCCCACAAGTACAAGATTATAACTTCACCATCAGTGTTAGATGACAGCAAAACGATTGATTAATTATTTTAAGTTACACGGAAAGCATGAGGGATGATACGGACATCAACCTTTTCAGTGTTCACATCAAGACTTGGGATATCCTGTATCACCTCGTCAGTCACTCACTCTTGCAGCAATGAAAGAAATCTATTATGATCTTGTTTACCAGCACATGATACACTGTCACACACTAAGGGGGGCCTGTGGGTCCACAAAAACACAGCCCCTGATCACTGCTCAGAAAAGAGTTGTGGGGACAATGACCTACAGTACTTGAAAAACTGATCACACAAACGAACAAGTTGTAAAATTGTGCCCCACTTGTTTATAAATCTGTCAATCACTTGATTGACAATAATTATTTTCAGTTCCGGAATAATCAGAGATACAACGGAGTTATCGCTCGTAATTTTCGGCGAATATTTGAAAAAATACGAAATATTTAGAAAAGAAGTCACCAGCTCTGTGTAGGCTTCAAGAGTATTGTGGCAGAGTTTTAGGGATACAATCTTTAAAATAATCAAATTATGGCTCTTTCCCCCTCCCCCTCATGATATGTTGCAAGACGCACCATGTTGCGCGCGCACATACCAGTACTAGTGGTAGAAATCTGTTTATTACCAAACAAAGCAGTAATTCGACTTCATATGACGCTCACTGGCATTTCTAGTGAATTATCGTACATCACCAAGTGTAGATTCGGAGGGTGGCCGTCGAGCAAATATTACCTTTTAGAAGGGGGGACCAGGTGCCAGATCTATGGTATACAGCTATAGACTCTAAAATGTCAAGTGAATGCTTGGGAATGATGTCTGATAATTACCTGAAAATCCAGTAGAAATCTGACAGATTTTGAGGAGGTAAGAAACGGGCGCAACAAAAAAAAAAAGAAAAGAACTTTGAAGAGCCTTATCTCGAAAACTAAAAACTGTTAAGTTTCTCGAGATAACTCCAAAACTTCTAGCGCAATTTTAATCAAATGTATGTCATTTTAAAGATTATTATTTTTTTAATAGAATAGATTTATTAATTGTTTATTATTAGATTACAAATATATTCTAGACAAGGAAAAACATATGGGAATTTTTCCTCCCTAAATTATAAGGAAAATCAAAATTCCACTTAAGTGGATGTCTTAAAATTTATGTCAGAAGTATTTGGTAATTTTTTCAGCATAATTGGCCGAAGGATCTGGCTGTTATCTCAATATTGTCTTCTTCCGAATTTCACCTTTTATTTAATAAAAAAAATATACTTTCGAATAAAATGAAACTTGGATATAATCATCTCAGTATACGGATACATAACATATACTAAAATCAAGAAAATCAATAAAGAAATACATAATGAGTGATAAGACACCCAGAGCTACTAAGACCACCCCCATGCACTCCTATCAATTCCCAGACCTCCATAAAATATCATGTTGTGAAGGAGTGGATCAATTTACCCCCACGCATCAGAGAAAAGACTATGCTCTCCTTTCCTTTAAATCATCTCTTTAAAAATATCTATTGTCTTAATATTAATATTTGTTTGTAACATTTGCTTTATACTCTTACTTTTATTGATCCACCAAAACCATTATATCATAATTTATATTGTCACGTGGATAGATAGAAATTACCATCTCAATAATTATATATTTGCCCTGATGTGGGTCAGTGGCCTGTGCCCGGTAGGGGTAATCCCCATAAAAAAAAGAAGACATGAACCTGACTGTTTCTGCCCCTTGTTTCACCTTAATACAACTCATGTTGTATTTTTTTAGAACATAAGAAAATAAGGAGTCTGCAATAATCCAGTTGGCCTGTGCATGGCAGCTCCTCTCGAGAGTTACTACCACTCTCTATCATCCATGAATCTATCTAGCCTTCTTTTAAAACTTCCAGCGTTCCAGCACTTACTACACAGTTGCTAAACTTGTTCCACTCATCTATCACCCTATTTGTGAACCAGTTCCTTCCTATCTCCCTCCTAAACCTAAACTTATCCAACTTTAATGCAAGTTTAGTTTCTTTAATCTATCTTGATATGGAAGGCTTCTAAGTCCCGGAATAATTTTCGTTATTCTTCGCTGCACCGACTCCAGTGAATTGATATCTAATATACTATAGGACTAGCCGTGTGTCTGCCTGTCTGTTTGTGTGTGTGTCTGTTCTGGGCAGCCGAAATGGCACAATCGTTTTTCATCAAACTTGGTGGAAAAATCGCAAAAAAATCGTAGAGTGGAACAAACCTGGTCCTTTGTCGATGATTTTCTTAGGAAGGCATTAATTAACCATTTTATTTACGCTGGAAAACGATGTCGCTGTACACTGTCAGCCGGACGGAAGTTGCGCGATAGCCAAGCACAAGTGTTCGAACTTTCACGCCTTGGTAAACTGTACCACCGGACTCGCTACCGGACACGAATGGCCCAAGATCACTTGTCTAATATACTATAGGACTAGCTGTCTGTCTGTCTGTCTGTTCTGGGCAGCTGAAACGGCACAATCGTTTTTCATCAAATTTGGTGGAAAAATCGCAGAAAAATACGTAGAGTGGAACAAACGTGGTTCCATGTCGATGGTTTCTTTAGGAAGGCATTAATTAATAATTTTATTTACCGTGGAAAACGATGCAAATCTATGGACTTGGTGCACCCTAATTAACAATACAAGTCTATGGACTTAGCGCACCCTCATTCGCTGTACACTGTCAGCCGGAAGGCGAACCTGGCACAAAGGGCCCACTGTCATACAATACAATACAATGTAATACAATACAATACAAAACAAAACAAAACAGTACAGTATAGTACAATACAGTACAATGCCATACAATACCATATAATACAATACACAACTAACTATAAATATTTGTAAGAATAAAACATAATTATATAGACATATAAGACTCACAACTTGATAAGATATCCATAAGACATTAGCCATTGGAAATGTGATTAAATGTTTTGTTATTAATCCAGTGTGAAATGTATCCGTACTGGTGGTACAATCCTAATGGTCTCTAATCCTGTTGATTAGGTGAGGTTAATCTGGGTTTATTGAGTTTAAAGATAAGGTGTGGGGTTTATTCTGCCTGTAATTGTCTCAGGTACGACCCCTATTGTAACAATCACAACCATGATTATAACAACCACGACCATGATTATAACAACCACGACCATGATTATAACAACCACGACCATAATTATAACAACCACGACCATGATTATAACAAGCACGACCATGATTATAACAAGCACGACCATGATTATAACAACCAGGACCATGATTATAACAACCACGACCATGATTATAACAACCAGGACCATGATTATAACAACTACGACCATGATTATAACAGCCACGACCATGATTACAACAACCACGACCATGATTATAACAACCAGGACCATGATTATAAAAACCACGACCATGATTATAACAACCACGACCATGATTATAACAACCACGACCATGAATATAACCACGACCATGAATATAATAACCACGACCATGATTATGACAACCATGACCATGATTATAACAACCACGACCATGATTGTAACAACCAGGACCATGATTATAACAATCACGACCATGATTATAACAACCTCGGTAAACTGCACCACCGGACTCGCCACCGGGCACGAAGGGCCCACGATCACTCGTCCATTCTATAATAAGGACACCAGAACTGAACAGCAAAATCGAGGTGCGGCCTGACTAGCGCAAGATATAGTTGCAACATGACCTCCGCACTCTTATTACTTACACGTCTAGATACTCTGTTTGCCTTATTTCGAACATTAATGCACTGTTTTCAAGGCCGTAGGTCCGGGCCTACAAATACCCCAAAGTTTCTTTCACAAGTCGACTTCTCTAGGTTGATGTTGTTCAGGCTGTATACATTGATGGTATTTGTTCTTCAAATATTAAGTACGCTGCACTTGCTGGTATTGAATATCATTTGCCATATTTTGACCACTCCTGCAGTTTATTTAAATCCTCCTGTAGTGCATTTGCATCCTGCCCTGAATTTATCAGCCCTCCTATTTTGGTGTCATCCGCAAACTTGGGTATGTCACTGCTGATCCTAGTATCTAGATCGTTTATGTAGGTTATGAATATGAGTGGGCCTAGTACTGACCCCTGGGGAACCCGACTGGTTACACAGCCCCACTCAGAGTTAACACCATCTTCGCTTACCCTCTGTGTTCTATCGGCATGAAATTCAATGTGGACAAATGTAAAGTACTCAGTATAGGAGATGTAAACAGAGAAACGAGATACCAGATGAACAACGATGTTATTGAGAAATCCGACTATGAGAAGGATTTAGTAGTAATGATAAGCAGAAATCTTAAGCCAATTAAACAATGTGTATTTGCTCGAAAGAAGGCTAATAAAGTACCTGGGTACTTGGGTTCATACAAAGGAGTGTTAGTTACAAGACTAGTGAGGTCATCCTAAAACTAAATCTTGAGCTTGTGAGACCTCACTTGGATTACGCAGTTCAATTCTGGTCACCATATTACAGAATGGATATAGAATCCTTGGAAAGAATTCAGAGGAGAATGACAAAACTAATCCCGGGCAATAGGAACCTTGAGTACAGATACAGGTTAAAGTCATCTTAATCTGCACTCTCTCGAGAGACGTAGAGAGAGGGGCGATATGATAGAGGTGTATAAATGGTAGTCAGGGCTGAACAAAGGGAACATTACAAAGGTACTCAAACTATCCAACCAGGAGCGAACTCGTAACAATGGTTTTAAATTAGACAAATTTAGATTTAGGCGCGAAATAGGCAAACATTGGTTTGGAAATGGAGTAGTGGACGAGTGGAACAAGTTACGAAATATCATCATTGACTCGAATACACTGGAGAGCTTCAAACATAGGTTGGATGGATATATGAGCAATAGGGGTTGGGTGTAAATGGAACTGCACTGTATGGGCCAATAGGCCCGCTGCAGTTTCCTCAATTCTTATGTTCTTACGTTCTTATGAACTTAACAGAGTTCTGATGTTCAGTGGCTGCAAACTCTTGTGTTAGTGATTACCATTCCTCATTGTCTAGGCTAGGTGATAGAGCAAGGAGTGACATTTCTGTTGGTGTTAAGTAGTGGCCTATCATTAGTGATAAAAAAGCGTCCCTTGTGGCTTCTTTTAGACAAATCTAGACGAAGGAGGAGAGGTCCGATTTCGGAAATAGGGAGCATCATATAGTTCTAGCGATGTTTGAATCCATAGGGGGCGGGGAGGGGGGGTGGGGGCAGGTAGGAGAGATGGGGAGGTGAGCACAAACTGGACTAAGAACCCACTCCAAATACAGACCATGGCTCTGTAGAGCAATCTGATGGCACTAGCCCAATAATTATGAAAAAATATTTACTCAGGGAGTTCACGTAATACGTAATAAACTGACCTTAAACCTTGAGAAAACCCACTACACGATCTTTCACAGAAGGAAATACTTACCCCCAGACCTGGACTCCCTCTACCTTGGTAATACAGTCCTCAAACGCGAACTAAATACAAAATTCCTTGGAGTTATTGTTGATGAGAAACTTAACTGGAGAAACCACATACAAGCCATTCACAGTAAAGTCAATAAACAGTGAGGTATCATGTATAACACTCGACAGTCACTCACTCACAGCAATGAAAGAAATCTACCATGATCTTGTTTACCAACCCGTGATACACTGTCACACACTATGGGGGGCCTCTGCCTCTTCAAAAACACAACCACTGGTTACTGCACAAAAGAGAGTTGTACGGACAATGACCTACTTGAAAAAAACAGATCACACAAACGAAAAATTTGCGAAATTGAAAATGTTAAAATTCGAAGATATTAACACCTACTGCTGTGCCCTCTTTGTTTACAATAATTATTTCCGGTTCCAGAATAATCAGAGATACAACTTAAGGCACCCAGAGCTCTCCTCTCAGTCCCAGACCTCCATAAAATATCATGGTGTAAAGGTGTGGAACAACTTACCCCCGCCCATCCGAGCAAAGACTACGCTTCCTTCCTTTAGATTATCTCTTAAAAAAAATCTATTGTCTAAGTATTATTATTTCTTGTAATACTTACTAGATTTATAGTACCTGCTTTTATTGCACCATCAAAACCGTTTTATCGGAAATTATCATGTAAATAGATAAAAAATTAACATTGCAATAAATATATTTTCCAGCTAGACACAATCTTGACAGCTCTGTCCTCTTGTTCAACCTTAATACTGTACAACGCATGTTGTACTGCTCCCCATTATACTTATGTTTTTCAATTCTACTGTAATTTATGTATATACTTATAATTTAAATAAAAAAAAAATAAAAAATAAATTAAATAAATAAATATTGAAGTGATTACCGTGGAAACGTTATGAGATGTTCTTATTACCACCATGCTATTGTACTATTCCAGATGTTACTAAATGTTTCAAAATAATTCCTTGAGATAACTGTATAGTATATATCAGGTGCCTAAAAGAGAGCTCAGGTTCTCAACTGGCTCAGCCATGTTAATATTGTTATTATTATCCACTCTGTATCTGTGTTTTTTTGTCTAAATAAACTGTTTTAATTCAATTCAATTCAATTCAATGCAGTTGGATATGTACTGATCACTTCATGCACTAGATACTTTACAAGTACTACTATTACTGTTGCTACTTTTTCATTGTTACAACTGATACTAATACTACTTCTCCTGCTAATAACACAGCTGCTACTATTACTTGGTAAACTATAAACTATGCTTCCTATGACACAGTACTTCTGCTCCTGTTACTACTACTACTACAACTATTACTACCGATAATAATAATAATAATAATAATAATTATAATAATAATAATAATAATAATAATAATAATAATAATAATAATAATAATAATAATAATATTATTATTATTATTATTCAATAAAATCTTCATATACAGTACATTTACAATTGTTTTTTCATATATTTAGACAATGCAGGTATATGGTGTTTACACAAACTGTGGAGGTACACAGTTCCTAGCATTTCTTTAAATAACTATCCTAATTCCGCATTTCTTTAATATTTTGATCAGTCACTTTGATTTGTGTTGAACATTCGAGCATACATATATAGTACAGTAATTTTGGGATGATTGAAGTTGTTGAGACATTGGCTGTTTCCGAAAGAACAGCTTCTATTATACAAAGCAATGACAAACTCAAAATCAATTTTCTTACAAAAGACTTCTTGCATTGTTTGTATATGATTTCCAGTTTGTTACCTCCTTAATTGCTGTACGACATATGGCAACAGCTTTTCCAATATTGTTATCGCATCATGCCTTTCGACCCACGTAGTGTCGCTGAACTCCTTGAGTCTCAGTTGTCGATATGGCTACCATGTTGAATCCTTATTTATCAATGTTTCCATAACTTTTAGTAGCTGGGGAGAGACATGAAAGAAGTTAACAATTTCACTAACGTCATGATAATAATCACGGATCTCAATAAAGTGATTCGCTTCAGAGTTTAGATATTACTAAATTTAGGACATTATCTGCACAGTGAACATAAACCGTTGCAGGACAGTGTTCCTGATATTGCTATTTATAATGAAACAGTTTACTTAGCCAGAAGAATACAGACACAGAGTAGATAATAATAACAGTATTGACATGGCTGATCCAAGTGAGAGCCTGGGCTCTCTTCGTGGCCCCTGAAATATACTGTACATTTATCTCAGGAAGCATAATGTAACATTTAGTATCATCTGGAATAGTACACGTAACATGGTGTTAGTAAGAACTTATGAGAATATTACCACAAATATCACTTCGTTAATTATTTTTTACATTTATATTATAAGCATGTTTTACAGTGGAGTTGAGATACATTAATATAAGTGACGGAAGAAATAGGTATAATGAACTGTCTAGGAATGTTAAGAAAAATGTAAGGAAGGCAAATAGGGACTACGAAATCAGGATAGCAAGAGAATCCAAGGAATTTTCCCAGGTATATAGGGCAAAGGTCAAGGACAAAGTGGGACCTCTAAAGTCAGAGAGAGAGGAACTATTGATGATAGTGAGAAAATAAGCAAAGCATTAAATAGCTACTTCTTATCAGTTTTCACAGAAGAAATTCACGAGGAAATGCCAGAGGTGGAACTGATATTTACGGGAAATGAAGAACAGAAATTAAAGAATATCAATATCAGAAAAGAGGATGTTCTTAAGAAGATAAATAAATTAAAGAAGACAAAATCCCCAGGGCCGGATGAAATTTTCCCTCGAGTTTTGAAAGAGTGTAAAGAACAAATTAGCGGACCCCTCGTAAATTTATTTACAAAATCATTTGACACTGGAGTTGTGCCATTCTTGTGGAAACAGGCAAATTTAGTACCTATATTCAAAAAGGGAGACAGAGCATCAGCGTCAACTTACCGGCCGATGAGTTTGACATCAGTAGTGGGGAAATTTCTTGAATCAATTATAGCAAATAGCATCCGATCGCATTTAGAGAAAAACAAATTAATCTACGACTCTCAACATGGGTTTACAAAGGGAAAATCTTGTCTAACAAATGTGCTGACGTGTTTAAAGAAATTCTTCGAGGTAGTAGATAATGACGAAAATTACGATGTTATTTACTTAGACTTTAGCAAAACGTTTGACAGAGTACCGCATCAGAGGATTCTGAGAAAAGTTAAGGCTCAAGGTATCGAAGGGAAAGTTTTAAATTGGATAAAATCATGGCTCACCGATAGAACACGGAGGGTCAACGTAGATGGTGTTAAATCTCTGTGGGGCTGTGTAACCAGTGGGGTTCCCCAGGGGTCAGTACTGGGCCCACTCTTGTTCATAATCTACATAAACGAGCTAAATACTAGGATCAGCAGTGACATAAACAAGTTTGCGGATGACACCAAAGTAGGGCGGCAGATAAATTCATGGCAGGATTCAAATGCACTACAGGAGGATTTAAATAAACTACAGAAGTGGTCAGAAATGGCAAATGAAATTCAACACCAGCAAGTGCATCGTACTTAATATTGGAAGAACAATTACTATCAATGTATACAGCCTTAACAACATCAACCTATAGAAGTCGACCTGTGAAAGAGACTTAGGGGTATTTGTAAGCCCTGACCTACGGCCTAGAAAACAATGCGTTAATGTTCGAAATAAGACAAACAGAGTATTTGGTTTTATATCTAGAAGTGTAAGTAATAAGAGTGCGGAGGTCATATTGCAATTACTCTATATCTTGCGCTAGTCAGGCCGCACCTCGATTATGCTGTTCAGTTCTGGTGCCATTATTATAGAATGGATATCAATTCACTGGAGTCGGTGCAGCGAAGAATGACGAAAATTATTCCGGGACTTAGAAACTTTCCATATCGAGATAGATTAAAAAAGCTAAACTTGCATTCACTAGAAGGACGAAGAGTGCTGGGAGTTATGATAGAAGTATTTAAATGGTTGAAAGGAAACAATAAAGGAGATGTAGATAAAGTTCTTATAATATCCGATCAGGATAGGACTCGAAGAAACGGATTTAAGTTGGATAAGTTTAGGTTTAGGAGGGAGATAGGAAGGAACGGGCTCACAAATATGGTGGTAGACGAATGGAACAAGCTTAGCAACTTTGTAGTAAGTGCTGGAACGCTGGAAAGTTTTAAAAGGAGGCTAGATAGATTCACGGATGATAGAGAGTGGTTGTAACTGAAGACAGGAGCTGCCATGCACAGGCCAACCGGCCTATTGCAGACTCCTTATTTTCTTATGTTCTTATGTTCTTTAGCGGCAGTGTAGTGAGTGGTTCAAAATCTAGTAGTGGCAGTGTATTGGGTGGTTTACCATCTAGTAGAGGCAACGTAGTGAGTGGTTGAATAGCCAATAGCGAGGGCATAATGGGTGGTTCACAAGCTAGTAGTCGTAGTGTAGTAAGTGGTTCACCGTCTTGTAATGACAGTGTAGTGAGTGGTTCACCATCTAGTAGTGGTAGTGTAGTGAGTGGCTTACAATCTTGTAATGACAGTGTAGTAAGTAGTTCACCATCTAGTAGTGACAGTGTAGTGATTGGTTTACCACCAAGTAGTGGCAGGGTAGTGAGTGTTTCACCATCTAGTAGTGCCAGTGTAGTGAAATGTTCACCAGCTAGTAGTGGTAGTGTAATGAGTGGTTCACTATCTAGTATTGGCTGTGTAGTGAGTGGTTCACAATCTAGTCGTGGGTTTGTAGTGAGGCATTGAGTGGTTCAGCATCTAGTAAAAATAGTGTAGTGTGTGGCTCACCAGCTAGAAGTTGCAGTGTAGTGAGGGGTTCACCATCTAGTAGTGGCAGTGTAGTGAGTGGTTCACCAGCAAGTAGTGGAAGTATAGCGAATGGTACACAATCTAGCAGTGGCAGTGTAGTGTGTGGTTCAACCAGCTAGTAGCTGCGGTATAGTGAGTGGTTTTCGAGCTAGTTATGACAATATAGTGAGTGATTTACCATCGAGTAATGGTAGTGTAGTGAGTGGTTGACAAGCTAGTATCGATTACACAATGGGTGATTCGCCAGCTAGCAGTGGTAGTGTAGTGACTGGTTGGTCATTTAATAGGGGCATTGAAGTGATTGGTTCACCATCTAGTGGTGGCAGTGTAGTGATTGGTTCATCATCTAGAAAGCGGCAGTATATGAGTGTTTCACAAGCTAGTAGTGGTAGTGTAGTGAGTGGTTCAGCATCTAGTAATTTCAATGTAGTGAGTGGTTCAACAGCTAGCAGTGTCAGTGTAGTGATTGGATCATTACCTAACAGTGGCAGTGTAGTGACTGGGCCACGAGTGGCTCACTAGCTAGTAGCGATGGCATAATAAGTGGTTCACCAGCTAGTAATGGCAGTATAGAGAATGGTTGACGGATTAGTAGTAGCGGTGTAGTGAGAGTTTACCAGCTAGCCGTGGCTGTGTAATGAGTGGTTCACCAGCTAGTAGTGGGAGTATAGCGAATGGTTCACCAGCTAGTAGTGGCAGTATAGTTAGTGGTTCACCAGCTAGTAGTGGCGGTGTAATGAATTATTATCCAGCTAGTAGTGGCATTATAGTGAGTGATTCAACATCTAGTAATGGTAGTGTAGCGAGTGGTTCACCAGCGATTAGTGGCAGTGGAGTGAGTGGTTCAACATCTAGTAGTGGCAGTGTAGTGAGTGGTTCACCATCTAATAGTGGCAGTGCAGTGTAGTGAGTACTTCACCACCTAGTAGTGGTAGTGTACGGAGTGGTTCTCCATATAGTAATGATAGTTAAGTGAGTGGTTCAACATCTAATAGTGGCAGTGTAGTGTTGGTTCACCATATAGTAATTGATACTGTAGTGGGTAGCTCAACATCGATTAGTAGCAGTGTAGTGAGTGTTTAACCAGCTAATAATAGTAGTTTAGTGAGTGGTTCACCATCTAGTAGTGGTAGTGTAGTGGGTGGATCAACATCTGGTAGTGGCAGTGTAGTGAGTGGTTCAGCAGCTAGTAGTAGCAGTTTAGTGAGTGGTTCACCATCTAGTAGTGGCAGTATAATGAGTGCTTCACCATCTAGTAGTGGCAGTGTAGTGTGTGGTTCACCATCTAGTAATGGCAGTGTAGTGAATGGTTCATCATCTAGTAGTGATAGTGCAATGAATGGTTCACCATCTAGAAGTGATACTATAGTGGGTAGTTTAACATCGATTAATGGCGATATAATGAGTGTTTAACCTGTTAGTAATAGCAGTTTAGTGAGTGGCTCACCATCCAGTAGTGATAGTGTAATGAGTGGTTCAACATCTAGTTGGGCAGTGAAGTGACTGGTTCTTCATCTAGGAGTGGCAGTGAGGTGAGCGGTTCACCAACTAGTAGTGGTACTGTACGGAGTGGTTCTCCATCTAGTAGGGAATGTGTAGTGAGTGGTTCACCATCTAGTAGTGATACTGTAGTGGGTAGTTTAACATCGATTAGTGGCAGTATAATGAGTGTTTAACCAGTTAGTAATAGCAGTTTAGTGAGTGATCACCATTTTGTAGTGGTAGTGCAGTGGGTGGATCAACATCTTGTAGTGGCAGTGTACTGACTAGTTCACCATCTGGGAGAGGCAGTGAAGTGAGGGGTTCACCATATAGTAGTGGCAGTGTAGTGAGTGGTTCACCTTCTAGTAGTGGCATTGAAGTGAGTGGTTCACCATCTATTAGTGGCAGTGTAGTAACTGATTCAACATTTAGTATTGGCAGTGTAGTGATTTGGTTCACCATCTAGTAGTGGCAGTGTGGTGAGTGGTTCAGCATGTAGCATGTAGGTAGTAGGTAGTAGGTAGTAGACAGCTACCAAAGAGGGAGGTACTTCCATATGGGAAGATATTGGAAGCATAATGTACCTGTATTGTCTAACGGTTGACCCTGCTACCATGTAGCATCACAAAAATTGTGACCAAGTCCCAGATTACTGATCTGACTTTCTGCCTCATTTACACTCAATTGGTGGGTTTAAATTGTTTCTCTTACTATTGATGACAAAACATACATACGTTTGATCTTTGTTTTCATATTTAAATTTCTGTATTTTTATTATTATTTTAGTTATTATTTTATTATTTTTATTTATTATTTTGTATTTTTGCATACAATTTTTATTTATTATGAATTATTATTATCATTATTATTTTTATTAATATTGTTATTATTATTATTATTATTATTATTATTATTATTATTATTATTATTATTCTTATTATTCTTATTATTATTATTATTATTATTATTAATATTAATATTATTACCTTTTTGCCACTCGGCCCCGATGTGGGTCATTGACCTATGCCCGGGTGGGATAATCCCTGTAGAGAAAAAAAAAATAGTAGGGAGAGTGTAGTGAGTGGTTAACCATCTAGTAGTGGCAGTGTAGTGAGTGGTCCACTATCTAGTAGTGGCAGTGTAGAGAGTTGTTCACCACATAGCATAGGCAGTGTAGTGAGTGTTTCACCATCTAGTAGTGGCAGTATAGTTAGTGGTTCACCATCTGGTAGTGATAATATAGTGAGTGGTTCACCATCTGGTAGTGATAATATTGTGAGTGGTTCACCATCTAGTTGTGATAGTAGAGTGAGTGGTTCACCAACTATTAGTTGCAGTGTAGTGAGTGGCTCACCATCTAATAGTGGCAGTGTCGTGAGTGGTTCACCAGCTATAGTGTCAATGTAGTGAGTAGTTCAGCTTCTAGTAATGTCAGTGCTGTGAGTGGTTCACCATCTAGTAGTGATAATATAGTGAGTGGTTCACCATCTAGTTGTGATAGTACAGTGAGTGGTTCACTATCTAGTTGTGATAGTACAGTGAGTGGTTCACCATCTAGTAGTGATAATATAGTGAGTGGTTCACCATCTAGTAGTGATGATATAGTGAGTGGTTCACCATCTAGTTGTGATAGTGCAGTGAGTGGTTCACTATCTAGTTGTGATAATATAGTGAGTGGTTTACCATCTAGTAGTGATAATATAGTGAGTGGTTCACCATCTAGTAGTGATAATATAGTGAGTGGTTCACCATCTAGTTGTGATAGCACAGTGAGTGGTTAACCATCTAGTAGTGATAATATAGTGAGTGGTTCACCATCTAGTTGTGATAGCACAGTGAGTGGTTCACCATCTAGTAGTGATAATATAGTGAGTGGTTCACCATCTAGTTGTGATGTTACAGTGAGTGGTTCACCATCTAGTAGTGATAATATAGTGAGTGGTTCACCATCTAGTAGTGATAATATAGTGAGTGGTTCACCATCTAGTAGTGAAAATATAGTGAGTGGTTCACCATCTAGTTGTGATAACACAGTGAGTGGTTCACCATCTAGTAGTGATAATATAGTGAGTGGTTCACCATCTAGTTGTGATAGTACAGTGAGTGGTTCACCATCTAGTTGTGATAGTACAGTGAGTGGTTCACCATCTAGTAGTGATAATATAGTGAGTGGTTCACCATCTAGTAGTGATAATATAGTGAGTGGTTCACCATCTAGTAGTGATAATATAGTGAGTGGTTCACCATCTAGTTGTGATAGCACAGTGAGTGGTTCACCATCTAGTAGTGATAATATAGTGAGTGGTTCACCATCTAGTAGTGATATTATAGTGAGTGGTTCACCATCTAGTTGTGATAGTACAGTGAGTGGTTCACCATCTAGTAGTGATAATATAGTGAGTGGTTCACCATCTAGTAGTGATAATATAGTGAGTGGTTCACCATCTAGTTGTGATAGTACAGTGAGTGGTTCACCATCTAGTAGTGATATTATAGTGAGTGGTTCACCATCTAGTAGTGATAATATAGTGAGTGGTTCACCATCTAGTAGTGGCAGAGCAGTGAATGGTTCACCATCTAGTAGTGGCAGTGTAGTGAGTGGTTCACCATCTAGTAGTGGCAGAGCAGTGAATAGTTCACCATCTAGTAGTGGCAGTGTAGTGACTGGTTCACCATCTAGGGGTGACAGAGTAGTGAGTGGTTCACCATCTAATATTGGCAGAGTAGTGAGTGGTTCACCATCTAGTAGTGATAGTGTAGAGAGTGGTTCACCATCAAGTAGTGATAGTGTAGAGAGTGGTTCACCATCTAGTTGTGATAGTGTAGAGAGTGGTTCACCATCTAGTAGTGGTAGCATACTGAGTGGTTCACCATGTAGTTGTGATAGTGTAGTGAGTGGTTCACCATCTAGTTGTCGTAGCAAACTGAGTGGTTTACCATGCAGTAGTGATAGTGTAGAGAATGGTTGACCAGCTAGTAGTAGCAGTGTAGTGAGTGGTTCACCATCTACTGTAGTAGTGTAATGTAGTGAGTGGATGACAGTGTAGTGAAAGGTTCACCATCTAGGAGTGGCAGTGAAGTGAGTGGTTCACCAGCTAGTAATGGTGTGGTCCACTGTTATTAACCAATTTTTTTTTCCACCATTAGGTTGGAGTATGATGGTTGCCCGGTGCCCCAAGTACTGGCAGGATCGAGGGGGTACTGACCAGTGTTACCTCATCCATAGTGGCGGACGCGCTAGGTCCTTCTATGACGCCAGGACTTACTGCAAGGCACACGGAGGCGACTTTGCCTTCATTGATACAGTCTCCATGAGAGTAAGTCGTAAACCCGGTTCATACTAAACCATTTTGAAATAATTCTCTCAAACCAAGCATTACCATTGATGACGTCACGAAAACGGTGGTATTTTCAGATGGGCGGAGGTCGAAGGTAAAAAAAAAAGAAAAAATATTATTACCTTGGCTACTAAATTAAAACCATTGCAGTTTGTTGCTTATGAGATAAACCATTTAATGCCTAAGATATTTTCTCGCGTAAATGGTCACGCGGACACACCGAAACACATACTGTACGTGAGGGGAACAGGTTTCAGGTATGGGAAAGACAGGAGAGTATTCAAATCCAGGAGACGTAATAGTTACCTTCCTAAGTTTTCGATGTTCCAAAATCTTCAGACAATGAACATTGCGTCTACATTTTTTATTTCTTCTGTGTATAAGACATAATAAAAGAATGATCCTCAAATAGGCATCAGAAGTTATGATGGCTGTTTAAGCCATCATAACTTCTGGCCTGGCGATCCAGGAGTCACGTCTATCTCAAGCTAAGATTTCATATTTTGTTATATTTTTCGGATACGATTTTAGATTATCTAAACTTGCCTGAATATTGTCAACGATGCTAATATGCAGGGACAAATTAGTTGTGTTACTGTTTTAGTCATTACATTTTATGGTGGTATTAAAGAATTTTGAATTATAACCTATTACCAGGACTACATTCAACACCATCTGTTGTCCATTAACGGCAAGTAACACGATTAAATATATGATATACTTTTTGTTATTTGCCTGTACAAGTATATTGCACTGAATCATTGCAGAGACTACTCTCTTCTTCTTTTTTATGGGAAATAGCCCACCCGGGCACAGGTCATTGACATCGAACCACAACGGGGCCTAGAGACCGAAAAAATAAGGGTAAAAAGGAATTAAAAATATAAAAGAAAAAGATTATATTAATCTACACCACGGAGATGTTGGAAAACCATCTTTTTTACTTGAGACAGATTGTATGGGTATGGAAACACAGAAGAAGGCTGAGCATTCCACAGTTTGGCTATGTGAGGAGAGACGGACGGAAGTACTATAACGGGTTATTCTAGTGTGACCGACATCCACAGAGAAACGGTGGGCACCGCGGGCAAGACGAATGTCAAGAGCCCACACCCTTGTCGGCGGTACAAAGGATGCCAAATCCACCGAACATTGCCCGTTAAAGTACCTGTAAAAGAGAGAGAGTAAAGCAACATTGCGGCGAAGAGAAAGGGAAGAACGATTATAAACTACAGTAAAGGAGGAGAGTTAATAAGACGAAATGCCTTTCATTCCACCCTATCTAACAGTTGGACAGACGAAGAGCCACTCCAGATATGAGAGCAATACTCCAAGTTCGGACGAATGAATCCCTTATATACGTAGAGGCAACTGCTTAGGATTGAAGTAGCTACGGCATCTGTACAGCATTCCCAGCTTTCGGGAGGCAGCTTTAGCAGTGCTGAGGATGTGTGGCTTCCATGATATATTAGAGAAAATGGTGAGGCCTAGCATATCTATTTTATAATTTGGCAGAATGATTGCGTCCTGAAATGTGATTGGTGGGAGATTATCTAATTTGCAAAGTGTAATTAGTAAATGCTGAGTTTTATTACTATTGAATTTAACCAGGTTTCTACCTCTCCGTTCGGAAATGCTGCACAGATCTGCATTGATAGATTTAATGATATCAGCTCTAGAAACAGAACTAGTTTGAAAATTAGGGGGAAGGGGAAAATGTGAAGAAGAGTGAAGAGTAGAATCACCAGCGTAAGAATAAATAGAGTTAGTCGTAGTTTGAAGTAAATCATTGATAAAAAGTAGGAAGAGAGTAGGAGAAAGAACCGAACTCTCTGGGACACCACTATTGGTAGAGAAAGAGCGAGAGATTGATCCCGCGACAACAACTGCCATGGATCGGTTCTGAAGGAAGCTTAAAATTAGAGAACAAAGTGGGGGAGAGAAACCATAAAAGGGAAGTTTAGAAAGCAAAGACTTGTGCTATGCCCTGTCAAATGCTTTGGCGATGTCGAGGGCCACGACGAAAGTTTCCCCATAATCCCTAAGAGAGGATGACCAAAGGTGGGTGCAGTAGGAGAGCATATCACCAGTAGATCTCGCCTGGCGAAAGCCAAACTGGTGAGCCGACAAAAGAGAATGACGTTCAAGGTGACAGGGAAAGTGAGAGTTTAAGATAGTTTCATAAATCTTAGAGAGGGATGAAGTTAGGGCAATGGGGTGATAGTTAGAGGGATTGGAGTGGTCACCCTTCTTCGGGATGGGTAGAACCGAGGCATGCTTCCAAGAAGAAAGAAAAATTTGGGTTTTGAGGCAAAGGCGAAAGAGGCGAGCAAGCACAGGGGCCAGAACTTCAGCACACGCCTTCAGAACACGAGGGGGCATTCCGTCCTGTCCATGCGACTTATTGACATCCAACATGGATAACACACCAGCGACTCTACGAGTGGAGATTATAGGAAAGTGCGTAGGTTCAGTAGGGGGAGCAGGAGTGGGAGGGATAGAGTTGGAATCGTCATAGATGGAGTTATAGGAGAATAAGGTGCCAACGAGATTGGCTTTATCAGGGGGAGAGTTGGCTATAGAGTTATCAGGTCGAAAGAGAGGAGGAAACGGTGGGAGTGCTGAATTTATTACAGATTTTTTGGTTAAAGACGAGAAGGATTTACTAGAAGAAGAGATAGTCGGGACAGCGGTCTTTCTTTTTCTAAAATTCCGTTTGACCCTACGAAGAATAGCCTTATAACAATTCCTAGAAGTAATGAAAGAGGAGTGGGTAATAGGAGATAGTTTCATAACTTGATATGCCCTATTTCTCTCCCTACATGCAAGAGAGCAGGAGCGACCAAACCATGATTGGAAAATGAAAATTTTGGTTGAAGATGGGATAAATGCACTCATACCACTCTTTATAGCCCCAGCAATGTTGTCAACACATACCGAGGCGTCCCGAGTGGAAAAGCAACATTCATCCCAAGGAAAGTCGGAGAAGAATTCTCGCAAGGATTGCCAGTTTGCCCTCCGATAGTGCCATAGTTGGCGTTTAGAGGGGCGTGGGGGAGTTAGTCGTGCCCAGTTTGATTTAAGAGAAATAAGATTGTGATTAGAAGACCCTAGGAGGCAGAAATTGAGTATGAATAGTGTAAGGGATTAGAGGTAAAACAAAGATCAAGGTTGTTAGTAAGTTGATCGTGTCGACCAGGAACGCGTGTAGGGTGTTTAATTATTTGCTTCAGATCATTAAGTAAGGAAAAAGAGAGTGCCTCAGCTCCACCTGGGTCATCCCTTGCAGAGCTAAGCCACTCTCTGTGATGTACATTGAAATCCCCTAGGTAGAGGATTTCGGTGATGGGATGTTTAGATAGCAACGACTCATGTCAAGAAGTGATATAGTCAAAGAGTTCTAAATAGTTGATACAGTTGGGAGAACAGTATAGAAAATAAAGGAAAATATTCATAGTCGGTAGAGAAATTTTGAGCCAGATGACATCACAAAGGGAATATTCAAGATCCGTGAGTCGAGCTATAGTTGTAGGTGTGTTGCAGTTGGCACATCAACCTTCCTTAGAACGGAAAGGGGTATAAAGGTTGTAGTTGGAGACTTGAAAAGGTTTGGGTAAAGGTGCTTTGGTCAGTTGAAGTTCAGATAGTAGTAAGAGGTCAGGGGAAGAGGTTAACAGATGGTGCTTCACAGAAGGAAAATTGGATCTCAGGCCGCGAATGATGGAAAATGAAGTGTGAAAAATGACGATCCTCCAGCAACCACCGTGACGTCAGTTGAGGCCCCTGTAGTTTGATGATGATCATGTCGGCCCTGGGGTTCAAAACCTTCCCGACCAGCGGGACCCGCTCGAGAAGGCCCCGCTTTAATATTATTGTCAACTGACATCATAGAAGAATAAAAGAATAGAAAGAATGGAGTAGATCAAGAATGAGTACGGTCATATATGTTGTGTTGTCAATAGTAAGAGAGAATTGAGATCCTGCAATTGTGTGTAAATGTGGCAGAAAGACAGATCAACAACCTGGGACTTGATCACAATTTTCGTGATGCCGTGTAGCAGCAGGGTTTACCATTAGACAGTACATTAAGCTTCCAATATCTTCCCAGGCGGTAGTACCTCCCTGTTTGGTGAAATTATTTAACTGCAGTAAAGTAGGGCCTCATCTTTTTACCTTGCGTAATCGCATAGGGTCACAGTCGTTTCACTAATAATTTATTCAGGCGTAAATCTATATTTCAATTCCCTTTCTGACACTACCTACGTCAGAGACGGCCGTCAAAACAACCTAGTGTGAACCGACCTTTACACCTGAACCATTAATGTCGTTTTTTCTTTTACTGTGTTGTTTCGCGTTGTGTCCAAGTGCATTTAAATTCAGCTAAGTTTAAAGATTTGCAGTAAAGTATTTGTATGTATATTATGAATGTTGTATGTATACCGTGTCTGTACTCTATATATACACATTATTTCTCTAGTCAGTAGAGTGTGGCAATGCCCCTGTTTCATGTCACCACACGCTTAGATAAATGTGCCTGGCGACATCTGGAAGCTGCTAATGTACCACTTACCACATGTCGCCTGAGAGGTCAGAGTGAGGTCAGTTGACCCCTATAGGAATGTAAGGACTACCTGCGCTTGTGAGCGCACTCCTGTATATTTCCGTTAATAAGAACCTACAGAACTCTACAGGTGTTTACATTCGCTCCTGTAGTTAGAACCAAGTACCCGAACATCTCCATGGCGCAGTGAGTATCAAGTGATCGATTAAATGGAAATAAGTGCGTTCGTGTAAAATCAAGACAGGTAGATCTCCTCCGTCAACTCCGTCATCCGTTGCCATTGTCTCCCCCAGAAATTCGTTTGAATGACCAACGAGTTTTGAGCAGTGTGCAGTGACCGCAATTTCCTGTGAAGTGTCTTTAAGAGCCCCTCGTGTGTGTGTAGTGTTAAAGTGTGTGTCCTTGTTTTAAAGGATTCCCTAAGGTGGAAGGCTGATATAGGGCATTTGTGAGGAGTGGTGCGTCAGCGCGACCTTCCCCTGCTGCCTCGAGGGTAACTCACCCCCCACTGCTCACCCCCCACCGCCTCGCCTCCCTCCGCGCTCCACTGCGCCTACACACACCAACCCATGCATGACCATACTGACCACGGTCATTTCTTTATATATATTTTATATATATACTGTAAGTTACTTATCTGTGTATTCAATTAATTTTGTTGTCTCAGATCTGGTTGATACGACGGGCTGACCGGTCAACACTGATTTGAGATACAATATACAGATAAAGTAATTATGCCCCGGGCCTCACGCAGCTGTGTCCTTAGCGCCCAGATGAATCAGACGGATGACAGCTCTACAGAGATGGATGACCAGTCAGTGCGCGACGCCCCACCCTCTCCCAACACATCTCCCAGCCACACCCCTCGACCCTCAGTCTCGTCCTCAGAGATAATTGCTCTGATGTAGCTTATGAGGGAGGAAATGCGTCTGGACGAAGCGAAAAGGCGGGCTGAGGACCACCAAAGGAGATTGGAAGATAACGAACGGTTTGCAGCTTTGATATCTAGCCTCACTGCTAATCAAGCCCTTGGCCCTTCCACTGCTCAAGTATCGACTGGCTCAGATACCTCGTCAATGCCTTCTGCCAAAGCGGTTGTCCAACCCCCACCCACCTTGAAGCCTGATGAGACTTTCCAGACTTTTCGTTAGTGGCGGCGACGGTGGACTGATTATGCTACAATGGTGGATCTCCAGAGCTTGCCACAGCCTAAACAACTCATTCAGCTAAGTATGTGCCTGTCTTTGGGAACGCAGCATGTGTTGGAACATACGTTGCAAGTGCCCCCGACGTCTTTGTTGTCTGTAGAGGAGGTACTGGATGTTCTAGAACGGCACATCAAAGGTCAGCGGAATGAAGCTCTCCGCAAGAGGGAAGAATTTAGCTGTAGACAGATGGAGGGCGAGACTTTTGACGATTTCTACGTACGACTCAAGAGAACCTCGGAAGAGATAGACATATGTCCCGGTAATCACCAGCAGTGCGAGGAGACCCAGTCGAAGCAGGTGATCCTGATGGGTGTTAAGGACGAGGAGCTTGTCCAACGCCTCACCTCCCTCGACTCTTCCTCCTCTCTTAAGGATGTATTGACAGTATGTCGCTCCTATGAGGCTGCCAGGTGTGCTACCTCTGCCATCCAAGCTCCCCCTACAGCCGTACGGGCTATATCCCAATACAAGAAAGACAAGAAGTCTACCCCAACGCCCACGCCCACCACGCCCACGCCCACCACGCCCACGCCCACCACCCTTTGCAACAGCTGCGGTAGGCAGCACGAAACACAGGTCTGTCCAGCTGTTGAGTCTACCTGCGACAGTTGTGACCGCAAGAGCCACTGGTCACTTACAGTACGGTGCGCAGCCAAACGCGTCCAGTGCAATGTGTGTGGTCGTTTGGGCCACTACGACAAGTGTTGCCCGACCAACAAACCCAAGGGACAGCGTCGACGGAAGCAGCAGCGCCCTTCCACCAGTGAGGGCCGTCCACAGTCGCCAAATTAGAGGCACGACGACCCTGGACAACGCCCGACCCATATTAGGAAGGTGTACTCCCCCTCGCGTTCCAGGACCAAAGTTCCGCAGCACATCAGCGTCATCGTGACCTACGGCAGTGTGTCATCCTGTCTTGAGATGCTGCCCGACACAGGTGCTGATGCTACAGTCATCGGCCCCCAGCATTTGCAATGTTTGGGGCTCTCTCCAAGCGATCTACGACCGCCTCCCAAGGACCTCCGCTTCATGGCAGATGGTTCACAGATGGCCCCTGCCCTAGGTTCACTCCAAGCACAGATCACCTTTGGCAACAGGTCGTGTCAAGCCTGGATTGATGTGCATAATGGTGTCCCAACTCCTTTGCTGTCCTACAGACATTGCCAAGAGTTGGCCATCATCTCCCAGGGCTTCCCCAAACTAATTCTCGAGGTAAAACACGCCAACAGGGTGTGCGAAGGGAGCAGCAACTACCCTGCTGTAGCCTTACCCTTACCTCTTACCAGTGACACCTCTCCTCTGGAAGCTCGGAAGTACTTCCTGAAGGAATTCAGCGACGTTCTGGTGACCAAGTCCGCTCTGGAATCCAAGCCCCTCAAGAAGATGGTAGGCCCACCATGAGGATCCACTTGAGGGACGACGCGAAGCCCTTCGCCATCTACACCCCTCGACTGGTCCCCCTGGCCTTCCGTGATGCGGTCAAAACGAGCTGGACTCCATGGTCGCCTAAGAAATCATTGCACCAGCCGGTGATGACCCATCTCCATGGTGTCACCCTATGGTAGTCGTCGCAAAACCCAAAAGTGGTGTTCGGATAGCCACTGACCTCTCCAAGCTCAGCAGCCAGGTGTCTCGTCCTGCGCACCCTTCTCCCACGCCCTTTGCAGCTATCCACAGTGTGACCCCGAAGGCTCGCTTCTTCGCAACGATGGACGCTCTGTGTGGATACTGGCAGATAGAGCTCGCCGAAGAAGACCGACCACTTACAACTTTCATGACCCAGCATGGCCGTTACAGTTATTGCCGTGGCCCCATGGGATTCGCCGCTACAGGAGATGCCTTCTGCCTTCGAGGCGATATGGCTCTACAAGGTCTGGCAAACTGCGTGAAAGTGGTCGACGACATACTCCTGTACGACGAGGACGACACGGATCACCTCCGCCGTATCTACGAGGTACTCAACAGGTGCAGGAAGCACGGCATCACCCTAAATGCCGACAAGTTTGTTCTGGCCGGCTCTTCAGTGGACTTCTGTGGGTACACCCTCTCAGGGAATGGTATTGCAGCTGACCCGGACAAGGTCCGCGCTATCACGGATTTTCCCACCCCTGCCAACCTCACCGACTTGAGGTCCTTCATGGGTCTCGTCAACCAGTTAGCAGAGTTTTCGCCGGACATCTCCGCAGCCGTCCAACAACTCTGCCCCCTTATGAGCCCCAAGAGGACATTCCTGTGGACTCCCGACCACGACAAGGCCTTCCAGCAAGTGAAACAGGCTCTGTCTAGTCCACCTGTCCTCACCACGTTTGACCCAGCCCTGCCGACGGTTCTGCAGACAGATGCCTCACGCTTGTACGGCGTGGGATACGCCCTACTGCAGGATCATGGTGGAGGGCAGTTTCAGCTCGTCCAGTGTAGCTCGCGTTTCCTCTCTGACACCGAAACGCGCTATGCCACTATTGAGCTGGAGCTGTTGGCTGTGGTTTGGGCGACGTCCAAGTGCAGGATTTACCTCATAGGCCTGCAACACTTCCACCTAGTGACCGACCATCGCCCGCTCGTCCCGATCCTCAACCACTACACGCTTGACGCCGTTGAGAACCCTCGCCTCCAGTGTCTGAAGGAGAAGCTCTCGGCGTACATCTTCACAGCAGTGTGGCGTGCTGGTAAGGAGCTCTGCATCCTTGATGCCTTATCCCGCTCTCCTGACAGCCGCCCTACTCCAGAAGACCAGGTACTCGACGCCGACCTCGCTCTTTCCGTCAGGACTGTGGTCACCCTACACGCCGTCCAATCCCTTCGTTCGGACCTGTCACCAGATGACGACAAGGCAATGGAGAATCTTCGAACAGTGGCCCTAGATGACCCTTCCTACGTCGGGCTCGTCGAGTGCGTGAGGAACGGATTCGCTAGCAACCACTTCGACCTTCACAACACCCTGCTCCTGTATTGGAAACTCCTAACTTCACGACAGTCACCGCGGAGCTGAGGCCACCAAACGACGTGCAAGACAGACTGTGTTCTGGCCTGGCATCGACTCCGACATCTCCAATGCTGTCCATGCGTGTGAGCCCTGCCAAGTTCTACAACTCAGCCAGCAGCAGGAACACTTCATGAGTGACGACAACCCCACCCGCCCCTTTGAGTTTGTGTCCGCCGACTTTTTCTGTGTGTCAGGAAAGTCCTTCCTTGTCATCATCGACCGTCTCTCTGGTTGGCCGGTTGTCATCAAGTGCGGTAATGATTCGACGTCTGCCGCCACCATCAGCAAGTTCCGCCACTACTTCCGTGACGTGGGCGTTCCTGTGCGCCTGCAAACCGACGGAGGGCCCCAGTTCAGAGCCCAGTTTGCTGCATTCCTCGACCTTTGGGGAGTCTGGCATGTGTTGTCATCGCCCATTACCCGCAGTCTAACCGCCACGCTGAGGCTGCTGTCAAATCCTTTAAGCACCTCATCCTCAAAGTGGCCCCTTCTGGGAATATTGACTTTGAGGCCTTCGACCGGGGTCTCCTTGAGCTCCGCAACACACCCAATTACACCGGACGCTCCCCTGCCCAGGTCTTGTATGGACGCCCCCTCCGTTCTTGTGTCCCTGCTCACATTCAGTCCTTCTCCAAGGAGTGGCAGGCCAAGACAGAGGATTGTGATCGCCGAGCCGCCAAACGTGTTCAAGACGTCGTCGCCCGCTACAACGACCACGCCCGTCGTCCAGGACCCGACCTCCCTACGTTGGGACAAAGTGGGCGTAGTCATGGGTCTCGGTAGGTCACGGGACTACCAGGTGGGGTTACCCAGTGGTCGTGTGTGGTGGAGGAACCACCGTTTTCTCCGCCCCGTAGCACCTTCCGCTGACCCCGTCACCAGTGCTGAGTCCCATATCCCCCCAGTGATCAAGCCCCTCGACGCTCAGAACGGATCCACAGGAAAAGGTCCGCTCAAGACTTGGCTATGAGCGTATAAGGGGGGGGGGGAGGTGTATGTATATTATGTATGTTGTATGTATACCATGTATGTACTCTATAAATACACATTATTTCTCTAGTCAGTAGTGTGTGGCAATGCCCCTGTTTGGTTGGTTGGTTGTACGGAGAGAATAGAGCATAGCTCTAAGAGTAGGAGAAGGATAAAGTACAAGGTAAAGTTCAGAAGTGGGAAGTAAAGGAGAAGGTTAACAGCAGGTGGGCTATCCACCTTGCGGAGAATGCCCCTGTTTCCTGTCACCACACGCTTAGATAAATGTGCCTGGCGACATCTGGAAGCTGCTAATGTACCACTTACCACATGCCGCCTGAGAGGTCAGAGTGAGGTCAGTTGACCCCTATAGGAGTGTAAGGACTACCTGCGCTTGTGAGCGCACTCCTCTATATTTCCGTTAATAAGAACCTACAGAACTCTATAGGTGTTTATATTCGCTCCTGTAGTTAGAACCAAGTACCCCGAACATCTGCAGTATTGGTTATTTCATATTAGAAAAAGACATTCTGACAATCCAAGGTTTAACATAAACGTCAGGGGAATCATGATGGCCTCGACACGTGCTGCATTTGAAACATCACTCTGGACTCTCAAATACTTGTGCTTCCATTTCCTTAATTTAGCACTATGATGTATGCGATTCCTGGTATATACTATACGGTGTATTACATCATCTTTGAATTGTTTTCATGAAGGGCAGTTCACTTACTGCAGTGAAGGGAGAAGGTGAACCGTGGAATAAGAGGGTGAGAAAGGGTGAGAAAACTATTAAGGTAAATATGGTTAGTATTTTAGGAGTGGTGTATTAAATGTTAAATAAAAGAAAAATTTTTGGAGCAAAAAAGAAAAAGGAAAAAGAAAATCACTGACATTAAAGAAACAATGACTTCAATTAAAATGCAACATTGATGGTAAATTGACTGGTGTTAGAAGGCAAAGAGGGAAAATAATGTGTGGCAGATGTGTGTGCACAGACTTTCAGACTTAGAAAAACGTATTATAGTCCAGTATTTTGGAATTTGTCGGTCCACAGGTAGGAGGTATTAACTGTTGGCCATAATGCAGGATTTCTAAAAACATGGATGTACAATTGCCTCCACATGAACGTACTGTACCTAGGGAGTGAGAGAAGTCTAGTATATCTAGTGTTTAAATTAATATTTCTGTCAAAGTGAAGGAATCAACGGTCAGATATTGTCTGGAGTATGGGTGGGTCGTTCGTCTTAGAGTTAAGAATATGAGTTCACTGGTACGTACTGTATGGCAGTGTGTTGGGAGGTATGGTTCACCATTCTATGGTGTACAAGAGTGTATCAGGTATGCGTTAGTAGAACGCATGGATTTTTTAATATTTGAGTGAAATATTGAGCAGCTTAGAGAACTGTAATGCTAGAGGAAGGAACAGGAAGTTATAGTTTTTGGGTAGAACTGTTGTAAAGAGGAAATAAGTATAAAAAAGTAGATATAAGAGTATAATGGCTTCCCCAGTTCACTCTCCATGGCTTCGCCAGTTCATTCTCCATGGTCTCCCTAGTTCACCTCTCATGGCCTCCCAGTTCACCTTTCATAGCTTCCCCAGTTCACTCTTCATGGCCTCCCCAGTTCACCCTACATGGCCTCCATGGCTTCGCCAGTTCACGCAATTGTATATTTATTAAATAGAGAAGTGAAAGCGATCGGGTGCAGTCCCAGCCTTCTTGTGTTTTGAAGGTCAGTCAGTCCTGTGAAACTCTTGTTCAGTTTTAT